>JXTC01000227.1:137345-334381 GCA_002914845.1 Trema orientale
GTTACCTATCTTTTAACTCATAAATAGCTTTCTATATTTATATAAGTATTAAATACATTAGTTTTTTTTTTAAGAATTACTAATATTATTACAACTATTAGATCAAAATCCAATGGCCTAAATTGGAGTAACCATCCATGGAGCAAAAACAAAAATTTCCATTGAAACATCACCCTATATATATATAAACACGCACACACCCCCTAGATCAGCTTTAGCTTTAGGGATAATAATTTAACCCTTTATCCGCGGATACCCTATTTTTATGTGCGGGTAAAATAACCGCTCTGTTTCGGTTTTTGGAGTATGTAGGTGTATAGATTTAAATACCCTACTTAAAAGCAAATATATTCTAAAAGAAATTAATATATAAAATTATATACCTCGAATAAATAAGTAAAACTATGTAAGCATATACCAAACGAAAACGTTTATTTCATTAAATAATTTTTTTTGGAATTAATCTTTTTTCTTTTTTGTTTGATTTGTAACTTCGTATGGACATGCACTATAATTAAAAATAAAAAACAATTATGTTCATTTCTTGGTGGTAAGTAACCAACCACAGGTATCTTATACCACCCTGTCACTTCATTTAAGCAAGTAAATTAGTAGGGCAAGGGTTCGACCTTTTTTTTTAAGCATGTAGGGTTATGGAAACACATGCCCTGCTCATATCTTACCTTACATGTTGCCATCCCTCCCTAGCTTCCTCCGCCGTTCATCTCCACACCGGCGCTCCTCGACACACGATAGACCATCCGCTAATGCAAAGGCAATAGCCAAATTGGTTTTTCCTGTTCAATCAGATATGTGCCAACATTATCGTATGTTCCACACATGTGACCAAGAATCTCCCAAAATTACCACTCTTAAGCCTCCTGATTTTTTTCCTTCTCCACACCCATACCTTGAACACAAGTCTCTACCTGGTGTTCAAAATTGTCCACTCTCTACGCCTACAATTTCTGTTCCCTAGATAACTAACATGGTTCGTGTCCAATTTGTCCTCGAGACTGATAAATCATCTCCAATATTTTCCAATGTTGATTCTTCTACCTCTTGTGTCATAACCACTAGATCTAATGCTTGATACCAATTTTTGTTAATTTTTTTCTACGCTTTCCCCTAATGATTGGATGTTTGTGCTATGTGCTAAATTAATATAGCAATAGTACAATAATTTGGTTTTTTTTTTTTTTTTGAAATCACAATAATTTAGTATTGCGTATATGCTCTAAGTGTAATTAATATAAGAGAAGGTGGGTTTGACTTAAAACATTTATTGTATATTTTTCTGACTAATTTATTTATGATGTTCAGTAATAAGTTTATGTATTAAGGCTTCGTTTAATGTACATGATAGGATGATTTAACTATTCTAAAGGATTGGATTTGATTAGATATGATAAGATAGGATTATAATCCAAAATCTTATCTCTTGTTTGGTGTGTACAGTTTTGCTAGTACAGAGTCTTTATATATTACAAAGTCAATACTCATAGGAAAAAGTTCATAAATACCCGTTGTTTAAATTATATTTTCATAAGTATTATTTTTTATTTTTATTTCATAAATACTCATTTTTATACCCTTTTTTTTTTGAGAAATATAGACCACTACTGTTTTACACATGAAATGTATACCACGGTATATATTTCATGCATTAAATGTATACCGTGGTCTATATTTCATGAATAAAACTTACACTAAAAATTAGCATACATTTTAAAATGTGTACCATTCCTTGTTTGGTGTGTTACTCTTTGCTAGGATAGGATTAGCATGTATTTCACAGTTTTAATTAAGGGGTTGTTTGGTGTGAGTTAAAGTTTAGGTGGGAATGGGAATCTTGGAGATTCCATGTTTGGTATAAGATATTAGGCTTTTTTGAAACTCGGGTAAGTGGATACATTATGGCTCACTTTGCTGGGGAGTGGGGTAATGTGAAAGCAATATGAAGTGGTGGATTTCATATGCCACGTAAGCTCAAAACTATGGGTCTCTCACTCGATTCCAGAAAATAACACATAAAACCGTATACGACCTAAAGAAGTATACGATTCCAGAAAATAACACATAAAATCATATACGACTGTTTTGAGAATTTTATAATTATTTTAAATAAAAAATATTTTTTTTGTGAGAAATTAATATTATTCTTTAAAAAAATATTGTTATTCATTGTGAAAAAAGGGCCAAAAATGAGTATTTCAATTATTTTGGACAAAATACAAAAACTTAGAACGTACTCGTGTCCAATCAAACACAATTTTTTGGCTTTCCTGGGAATTATGAAAAAGATTACAATATATAACTAAATACAGTTATTTAGGTTTCCAAACAATCACATTATGTTCCTCAGCTTTCCTATTAATCTGAAAACTTGGAACCCCCCATACCAAACAACCCCTGAGTAACGAACTTTTTTAGTTTTGATTGATTTAAGAAAATATTACTTTTAATTTATTTAGAAAAATACAACTTTGAAAACTTAATTTTGGAAACAATATCATTTTAAAAATATATTTACAAAATATTACTGTCCAAAAACACATTTTGAAAAATACCATTTCTAATTTACCACTTTAAATGTTAATTTATAAAAATACCACTTTTGAGAGTTAATTTTGGAAAATACCATCTTTTACCACTTCAAAACACTCGATTATGTTTAAGCAAATTCTTAATGTCTCCCAATCCTAAGTTCTCAAGAGGGTAAAATTATCTCCTTCTAAAGGTGATATTTTTGGAGTGGATTATTTTAATCCTACCCAATACCCCCATATTCATGCATCAAATATAGAATAAATTTAATCTTATCCAATCTCATCCTTATTCTGTGTTCCAAACATGACCTCAGTGTATCAACTTATTTAATTGACATCTAGTAAATTAGTTCATATACGTTGTATATTCACTAGTATAACATATTTATACTTAAAGATTGAACACAATACAAATTTTTAAAAGGAATTACCAAAATTCATATGTAAACTCCACGCTTGCAACCCGTCTGTATGGTACTAAATTTCACTGTTACCATTTTGATTTGCATATGCTATCATATAATTATAAGCATTTTTTTTTTTAGGGAATATCATTTTGATTTGCGTATGCTATCATACAAGCATCTTTTGCGAATATCATATAATAATTTATGGCACTGTTCGGGAGAACATACGTTATCAGGAAATTTAGAAGTTTGCTGTTAATTAAAGAGAATCAAAACCGATTTAGGTCATATGCTATCATATAAGCATCTTTTTTAGGGAATATCATTTTGATTTGCATATGCTATCATACAAACATCTTTTTTAGGGAATATCATATAATAATTTATGGTACTGTTCGGGAGAACATACGTTATCAGGAAATTTAGAGTTTGTTGTTAATTAAAGAGAATCAAAACCGATTTGGGTTGGTTAAAGCTAACTTTATCTTGAGTATTTATGAGAAATGAACTTTTTTTTAGATTAATTTTAAAATGGTCATTTTTTATACTTATTTAATAAATAATCGTTTTATAATTTTATTTTGATAAATAGCCGCTGGTTGATCTACTTTTTATAAAATAAATTAATTTTTTATAAAATAAATCAATTTTCAAAAAACAAATGAATATATTTTGATATAATAAATATAAAAACGGCCACTGTTTAAGAAAATTTCAAAATTCGACTAGTTGTTAATATTATTTGAAAAATGACTTTACTAACTATAATTCAAAGTTCGGTCATTTGGCTGAAAAAACTCCTTTATTTTTAGGCCGGTTGCCCAATGGGCTGGCAATTCTTGTAGAAGAGATGGAGCTTCATTTATTTTAAAAAAAAAAAAAATTAGAACTAATCCCTTGAACCACGTAGAGACCACTGGGGAGTAGGTGCAAGCAATGACACGTGGCTATACATGCAAGAAAAATAGAGGGGAAATGGAAGAGAAAAAACTGGGCATAACTCGTCAAGAGACTTATAATTTTAGGGAAAATTGTCTAAACTATTTTTGGGTTTCATTTTTGCTATAAAAAATTGTTGTATCTTGGAAAATGACAATATAAAAACTTAAAAAGAAATTGGGATTTTACACTCGAGGATTTACTGATGCTTTAATGGTTATAAAAAAAATATTTGTATCATTTTGTTCGCCTCTAATGGAATGGACTCATAAATACCCGTTTTTTAAATTATATTTTCATAAATACTATTTTTTATTTTTATTTCATAAATACCCGTTTTTATATCTTTTTTTTTTTGAGAAATATAGACCACCACTATTTTACACATGAAATGTATACCACGGTATATATTTCATGTATTAAATGTATACCGTGGTCTACATTTCATGAATAAAACTTACACTAAAAATTGGCACACATTTTAAAATGTGTACCATTCATATTTTACACATGAAATGTGTACCTCATGGATAAAATTTACATTGTAAATGTGGACCACTCATATTTTTCATATGAAATATAGACCATAAAAACGGGTATTTTTGAAAGAAGTTTTAAAAATAGGTATTTTTGAAATAAGTTTTAAAAAACGGGTATTAGATGTAATTTTCACATACTCATATGGATGTCTCTAGAGTCCACTAAATAGATCATGAATTTAGCTCATTAACTTAGATAACCCATATAATATATAATTATATTAAATATGTGAGGCACATATGGGAAATATAAAACCCAACAATCTCTAGTAGCGAAAGGATATCTTATAAACCTTTAAAAATGCATAACTGTGAAGTACTTTCTCTGAGTCATAGCTATATTATACATACTTCTTAGTAGTACTTTAATAATGTTATATGAGGAATGCTAACTATACTTTTTTTTATTCTCTCTTTTGTACTCTCTAAGTCTTACTGCTAGACACTTAGATTTTACTATAATTTATTGCATTATTAAAATATTAAACTGGATAATAGAAATCATGTGTCAATTATTGAAACTGAAGAATATAAAAAAGAGTAAAAAAAAGAGTTTATTTAACACTCTTCGTATTATATACATGTTTGTAGATCTCAGTTGTGACTTTGGATCATTGGCTCCTTGATTATGGCCATAAACATATACTACTTGATCACTGATTTCATCAAATTGCTTCTTCACAGCTACTTACCACTCGTGGCCGTTGTGTTTCTTGGAATATGTGGATTTTCGGGTATGGCAGTGTACTTGGTTGGAATTGCTTATCTTGTTTTCTGTAAGGACAAGGACGGGACACACCTTATGTCACTGACGACGCCCGAGAGCTGACAGATGGCAGCCAACGAGTCAATATGTTGCCTTCCAAGAGAGGATATAGTGAGCATGCAATTGCCCCAAAGGAGGTCTACCGAAGATGTCGATTGATCATTCTCCCATAGCTGTTAATTAAGGCAACTTAAGACTCAATTAGGTTTTGTTAGGTCTTTAACATCATGCTAATAGTTTTAAGTAAGAGAAATCCTAAGGACACTCACGAGTGTTTAATGTAAGCCATTGATTGAGGACTCAATGTGGAGAGATCCACACGTATCACTGACTGATAGTGGCCATTAACGTCACTCGTATTTGACACTCTTTAAATAAATTAAGGTACTTATTTATACATAAAAGAGGATGAAATATAGGTGTTACATGGAAAATTCGTTGGTATATGTTATTATTGTGTTGTACGAAATTCTAGTTAGCTCTTTCATATCCATTGTAAGACTAGCTTTATTTCTTCAAATTGGTTCTTTTATTCCTATTTTTTAAAAAATAAGTGGTGAAATGAGCCTCCTAAATCCTTCCCAACAAACTTATATTCTTCCACAAGCCCTTGCTAACTTTATCCTCTGTTGAAGCTTTGTCCCAACAAAAAAGAAAAAATGAAAGATCACACTCTCACCAAACAACCTAGCTACCACACGCCAAAGCTATAGGTCAATCTTGAGAGTTAGGATGTTCTCTTACTTAATATTTCTCAATCAAGTCAGGATATATATTATTCTCAAAATATTGAACTAGATGCATGCATTTCACTTGTGACAATTTGTGGTCCTCACAACATGAGACTTGGCTTGTCTCCGTTCATCATCAAAAAATAAAAAGAGTAGATATTCAATCAAACTTCTTTTCTTACTATACACCTTTGGTGATGCCATTGTCATAAATTCATAACGTATACATGAATTTAACTACAACTGGTGGTGCATATTTCTTTGAATATTAGGCGATGTCATAATCAAACATATTTAATGTTTTTTTCAAAATACATAATCATACTGCTAAAAAAACTGAATACGTTCTACTCATCTCCTCATTTAAAGCGATGTCATAATCAAACATATTTAAATTTTTTAAGATGCATAATCATATTGTTAAAAAAACTGAATACGTATACCAAAGTTATTCTATTCTACTTGTCTCCTCGTTTAAAATCTGACCTATATATATATATATATATATATATATATATATATATATATATATATATATATATATATATATATATATATAAGGCACCAATCCAGTAAGTATTTCTTTTTTTACCTATCCATAGGTATTATTTTGCCCAATTAAAAATCATCCACATCTTTTTATGTAAAAGGTGGAGAGAAGAAAAACATTAAATAATGAATTTTTTTTTCTAACTAGTCAAATTATGGTAGCCTTTAGATAATGATCTAATGACCAAAAAAATACCTATAGATTAAGAAAAAAATACCTATTAGATTCGAACCATTTATATATATCATATATATATATATGGGTTTTGTTTAAATGGTTACAACAATATTTATCCATAGATGGTTACAATGGTTTAATCCGTTAGATCTATATCCTTTAATTGTGATTAGTTTGGTAGTTGGTAAAAAAAATTTAATGCTATTTATTTGCATCCAAAAAATTTGATGTTATCAATATTTTTTGTAATATCTATTTATGGTCACAAAAAAATTAAAACCGCCAATCCAGTAGGTTTTTTTTTTTTTTTTATCTATGTGTAGATATTTTTTTTTCAGCCGTTAGTTCATCATCTAATGGTGATCTAACGGTTAAAATGATGTGCATGAAAAGACGTGCATCATTAATGCTATTTCTCTCTCTTAATTTTAAATATAAAAAAAATGTGCAAAAAAATTTTTTATTGGCTAAATTGATGCCTATGCATAAGTAAAAAAAAAAGTACCTACTGGATTGGTGCTCTATATATATATATATATGTATTTTTTTTTTTTTTACCTATGCATAGGTATCAATTGGGCCAATGAAAAATTTTTTTGCACATTTTTTTATATTAAAAATTAGGAGAGAGAAAAAATATTGATGATGCACGTCTTTTCATGCACATCATTAGCCGTTAGATCATTGTTAGATGATGGTCCAACGGCTAGAAAAAAAATACCTACACATAGGTAAAAAAAAAAAATACCTATCGGATTGGCAACCATATATATATATATATATACATATAGGGCACCAATTCAATAGGTATTTTTTTTTTTTACCTATGCATAGGTATCAATTGGGCCAATGAAAATTTTTTTTGCACATTTTTTTATATTAAAAGGTAGGAGAGAGAAAAAGCATTAATGATGCACGTCTTTTCATGCATCTCATTTTAGCTGTTAGATCATTGTTAAATGATGATCTAACGGTTAGAAAAAAAATACCTACACATAGGTAAAAAAAAAAAAATACCTACCGGATTGGCGACCATATATATATATATATCTAAAAGATTTTTTTTATTGAATTTCCTATTAAGATAACATGAGTACCAATTTGAGCTCTTTATTAAGGTGATGCAACTAACCAAATTCAGTACTTTATTTAGGCGAGGCTATATGAGACCCACTCAATGAAGAACTGTGATGTGCTGTAATCATTTACCAAATTGTCCAAGTACTGTTACTTATAATGGGATCCCAGCGACTGTGATTCCAATTCCAAGGCTGAATTAGTTAAAGCCAAATTCTCAATTCCGGTCAACAGGCATAATTAATTATAACGTGTGAAGGAGTCAACGTTGAAAGACTAGACTTCATAAATTTAATCGTCAGAAAGTAGTCATTATATAGTGTGAAAACGAAGATATTGCACGTTTGAAATTTAGCTACACATGCTTAAACCTTAAAACCACAATAATTGGAAGACCGTGACAAAAGAAAGGGAAAAGAAGCCATCAGATCACACTCTAAATTTGTGCCTCCAATATCTATAAAACAATATGTGTTCTACAATAAAATTTTATTTCTACTTATTTTTCCCAAAGAATGTATATACTTGATTATTTTGAACCATATAATGATATAGGTGATTGATTGATCAGAAATTTTGATCACGTATTTGAAGGTAGATAGAGTTGTGCGCTTCCATAACCGAAATAGTATAATTTAGTTCAAAGCTATAAGTTTAGTTTAAGTATATTTATTATAGCAAATGAATTTCGTCCCTTGTTTAACTGATAGATTTTGTTCTTCTAATGCACGTTAGAACAGAGGCTTGGCAGAAAAAGAAAAAATATTTTTATATTAGTGAACCCAATTTAAATATGGAATAAGGATGTGATTGTTGGTTGATCTATTTAAATATGTATAGGTTTCAATCCAATAGATTTTTTTTAAACTTATTTATAGATTTTTTTTTTTACTCAGTTAATATTAAAATTGATATTAATTCATCTTATACGTTATTTTATGATAAAAATATAAATAGAGAAAGAACATTATTAAATAGTGTGAATTTATTATTTTTTTATTGTTGTTTTCCAACTATTCAAATTATTAGAGAACTTAGATAATAATCCAAGTTTCAACTGCTATAAGAAATTACCAATGACAGTTTTTTTTTTTTAGAAAAAAAAATACTCGGTTGGTCCTCATATATCTATCTATATATATTTATATATATTTGTAGCCATCCATTAAAAAATCTTAGTCAATATCTAGTACTCGATTGATAGAGAATGAAAAAATCCGTAACGTATATCAAAGAAAAAAAGATAATATCACTTTTATATTTTGTATTTTTGACACTTTGTTCAAATTATATCTTGTGCTTTGGTTATTATATCAACATTAACCTTTAGATTTAAAATATGCCACAAATTTATATCCTAGCACCAATTTAGAGCAGTTAATTTACCAAGATGATTTAATGAACTTATTCTCAGTTTTTATATGACTTATTTTCAATTTTGTAAATAACGTTTTAGTAAATTAGCTGCTCTAAATTGGTGTCAGAGTATAAATTTGTAACAGATTTCAAATATAAAGGTCAATATTGATAATAACTAAAACATAAGATACAATTTGAACAAAGTGTCAAAATACAAGGTATAAAAATGATATTATCCCAAAGAAAAATAATTGAATTAACAGTACATGATTTAGTCTAGAAGGGATTAAGGAGAGAATATTGACAATTAGAATTGGCAAGCACAATTAATCCCATATATTAAAAACCAAAAAAGCAATATATGAAAGAGAAATTGCACTTTTTTTCTGTGATGATGAACATAGATTGCACTATAAGTTTTCTTTTGTAATATCTAACACAATGCTGGTATATAGCACTGAAATAAAAGATATTAAAGTTTAAGATTTTTACACCCAAATGAAGGAAGGGTTTAAAAGAGAAGCAACAAACATTTATGACGTGTTCATTTTCTTTTAAGACAAACTTTTACAATTATAAGTCATCTCTTGCTTCCATTATGGAAGCTATATATGATTCCCTGTGGACTCATTATATTGAAACCGGAATAGGCAGTAATCAAGAATAATAATAATCCAGAAGATAGATACATATCAAGCTGATCCCTAAGATTGGATTCTAATGGAATCTTCTTGGGGTGTAGACACTGGAAGTGGAAGGTGTCCTTTCTCTTGCAAGCTCTTGACGGTGTCGTATAGGCACTGCTTCACTGGTGTGAACTCCAAGCCCAAGTCCTTGAGCTTCTGGTTTGAGAACTTGTAGGGTTTTGCTCTGGGGTTCACTTCATCTGAACACCTACGTACATGACATAACAAAGCATGTTACATGATTTTCACATCATTTATATATATATATATATATATATATATTCGAACTTTAAAGCTTAATATTAGATAACATTTAAGTACAAACTGTGCATACTAATCGCGATACAATTTTACAATTTTTCGAGACTTTTCTTTTCTCGGGTCAAAATCATGTCTAGCTACACCATAACTCTGATTACTTTTTCCTATTTAAGCCGATACTACTAATGGATCTTGTTATTGAAGCTTTAGCAATATTATATATTGAACAAAAAATCAGCCTTGAAAAGGAAATGCCAGCTTCTCTTCCTTGTAGTGATGAAAAACATGAGATAAGTACAGGTAAAGAGACAAAGTGGAGAGCAGAGTATGAGTGTGACACGGTGGTAGGTGAAAAAACCCCAGCTCCACAAGTATGAAGTGTATTATTATTTTTATGTTTATTATAAAGTCTACTGGTGGGTTTCATTATGATTGTTTTGGCTTGCTTTTAGTTTTAGGTAGACGATTCAAAAGTGGGTTCACCAAACACAGTCCCTGGTCCGCCAATAAAATAAAATAAAATAAATCCAACGATAGCTTAAGTCACTGTTATCTTCACGTGCCCTGCCACAACCACACCCAGTCTGTGGTCGGCTATCGACTTCATGTCCTTTTCTGCCCTATAACAACTTGACACGCAATCTCCTTGATTCTTAAATCTTTTCCTAATTTTCTTTTTCGATTTCACTTATTTCCACGTAATATTTATCAGCTCTATTTAACTCATGACCTGTCAGCAAAGGCCTTTTCCCTCAAGTTTTTCTTTTCTTAAGTTCCTTTCCTTATATTATTTAATTTAATGTAATTATTTCTCCCTTCACGACTGGTATTTATATATCTGTACGTGTGTGTGATATCACATTCACATGTTTCCTAATTTATTTGAAAACAAATATATATACACTAAAAATTTCCAGACAGAAAAGCAGCGAATTGGACTCAAATCCCCCAAAGCATGTATGTCCTGGTTAGATTGCTCAACCCTACAAGTGCCGGCCTTAAAGGAAAAGAACATATAATTTCTAGTTTTATATTAAGTGACACATAATCTCGAAAAGAAACATTCTTAAATTTGCCTTAAAAAATTAAAATTGGGACGTGAAATTGTGAATTATTCTATTCCTAAATCCCTGAATAGGTTCAAGTGTCAGCATCAATACAATTTTTTTATGAAAAAAAAAAAAAGCAATAAAATGAGTGTACTTCTATTGAGTTATAAGCCCTTTTAAATAGTGTCTATAATATGATACGTGCCTCTAGCCACGTACATTTTAAATGTGCAGATGATAAATTTAAAACATAGACCAGGGGGATTTCTTCATCTTACTTAAGCATTACGCGCCTGATCTGGTAAGCAGTCCAAGTCAGTTCGAAGGAAATATTTGGTATCAAACAAAAAATATATGTCCAAGTCCAAGAATATATATTAAGTACTAGAGACCCAAAAATATATAATAACCATATTTGAGGTATAAATATATAGGAGCGAAAGGTCAGAACCATAATAGTAAGTACTCCATCGAGTATTAGGAAGAATTTAACCATGACACAAAGTGGAAGACCTGGTTGACCGTTATTAAACTATAGATTTATATATCATTATTAGAAAGTAAAATTACACTAAGATATTCTTTTCTTGGTAATTTCATGTATTACTATAGTCCTAAAATGGTATGATCTAACCATCATAATAAACGTACACGCTAATAAATTACTATTTATAACAATGATTATAATAACCACCATGATTATAATATATTAAAATTGCCTTTACTTACTTCAAAGGAATAGGATACTCCGGGAAGAACTTGGCCAGAATTTCGACCACCTCACCGCGGTGGAGCACGCTCTCGGCGCATAGGTACCGGCCGGCGGCGGACGGGGTCTCGAACACCAAGATGTGGGCCAGTGCCACGTCCTTGACATGGACATAAGCCTGAACCGAGTTGGCATAAGTCTTGGCCGAACCGGTTAAGTACTTGAGTATGTGAATAATGCTAGCGTTAACAGTTGGCTGAAGTAACGGTCCAAGCACTAGAACCGGGTTCACCACCACTAGATCGACCTCTTTTTCCTTGGCCACCTCCCACGCTGCTTGCTCCGCCACTGCCTTACCGTAACAGTACCAATTCTGTAGTAATAATTATATTATAAGAATTAAGATGTTATACATAATATGATGTTTTGTCTTTTTATTGGTTGGTTACACAAATCAGTATGTATGTTTGATATGATATTAATTTATTGGTTGAACTGCTACTTTGAATTAATTAACTACTTACATATCATACCAAATTACGATTTTGTATTAATTTGACCAAACTTAGTTTAATAAAATAATTAAGACACGGAACAAGCCCTCAAGATACTCATTTTATTACATGCATGGATAAGGTTCATGCATATCCACATCTCCTAGAGGTACTACTTGATATTTTGAGTAAACAATTAAAAATATGTTGCATATAGCGAGCTAATTAATAGTCTAATTTTTCCTATGTAATATTCACATCACTATGACGTATTTATTATGTATATAAACTTAAAACACTAGTCTTGTTTTTAAAATATGTCACTAGCTAGTAGTGGTTGAGTGCTTTATCGGATTCCGTCATTTTCAAGATATAATTAAATTTGACGTATCTAATCATTTTCGTTTATTTTGGTGACTCACCTTTGGTCAATCTCTGTTTCACGAAAGACTTCTTTCCAACTCCAAAATATTTTTCTTTTTAATTTAAAATTTCCTTTTGTTAGGTACAATAGAAAAAGGGTAGTTTTGTAATTACTCTGGTGTTCTTGCAAAACTCAAGGTCAGACCAACAAGACTCATCAACCACAGCATCGGGGCCTCTATTAGGGTCCATGTAGACAGCACCAATGGACGACGTGAATACCACGCGCCGCACCTTGGCTTCGGACGCCGCGTTAATCACGTTCTTTGTTCCATTCACGGCTGGTTCCACCATTTGTTCCTGTAATTATATCCAATTAATTACTTATGCAGTTTGCATAATTAATAATCGTTATGAAAAAATTCTATTTCATTGTATTGTAGAATCCAAAAGAAAACAAGATCAAATCTCCACCCACCAAACCCAAAATCCTAAACTTTATATTATCAATAATACGGTGAATTATTCGATCCTAGCCATTAATGTGTGTTACATTCTTATTTACTTATTTGGGGCCTTTCATTTAAACAAGATTTTTGCCGTAAAAGCACTAATATAAAGTTGTAACGCGATAGTTACGTGTCACCTGCGAGTTGCATATGAGAACCTTTGTTGGTGGGGACCACCACCACCACGTAATACTACTACTTTCCTCGAAAGCATCTTGTGTGAATCTTTTTCTTTTCTTTTTCTTTTCTTTTTTAAGTTAAAAAGCATCTAGGGAGTTGGGGTGTCTTTAAAAAATAAAAATCATGTTGTGACCATTTTTTTTTTTTTTCTCTTTTGGGGGTGTAAATAGCCAAATTATGTATGTTTAATGACTAGTTTTGTTGTAGAGATAGGATTTGTGGTTAAGACAAAGTTGAATAAATTACCGGATCATCAGTAACAGGGGAAGCCGTGTGGAAAACGCCTTGGCAACCACTGATGGCTTCTCTAAGGCTCTCATAATCAAGAAGATCTGCTTTACATAATATCAATCTCTCATTTGCTCCTTCAAGCTCTCTCAAGTGACCATTTTTTGGGTCATCTGTAACCAATTCATTCAAAACCATATGATAAAATTAAAACATATATAATTAGTACATGCAATACATATTACCAATCACATCTCTATATATATAAAAACACAAATATAAAGAAAAAGAAGATGTTATAATGACCTGGGTTTCTGACAGTTCCTTTAACAGTATAGCCTCTCTCGAGAAGTAGCTTGACGATCCAGGAGGCAATAAACCCACCAGCTCCGGTGACACATACAATTTGTCCCGAACCCGATAAGGCACCATCAACAGGCATTTTGGCTTATTATTTCTCTTTTTCTGGGGTTGAGATTTGAGAATGAACAATATTTCTGATAATGTCTTGTTTTTGATATTGAGTTATGTACTTAAAGGCAAATATATATATATAGTGGCTATGGATATGCTTTTGTGGGTTTGGTAAGAGAACTAATAAAGAGAGAGAGAAAACAAAAAGGGAGTAGTACTATTGATATATGTGTCTAAATGTGCCCAAATATTCCAAGGAAGGAACGAGAGGCACGAGAACCATAATGGGCTGATTTCTGGTTTTATAAGGGAATTTCCATACAACTCAGACTCACCTACCACGTCTTTTATCTTTATATTAATTTTGAGGAAATATATAGGAAATATATTAATTAATTAGCTTTAGAGAGAGACAGAGAGAGAGAGAGAGAGAGAGAGAGAGAGAGAGGGACTGGACGGATATTATTCTACCAAGACTTGTGTTTCTACATTGTTACTTTTTCCTAGAAGCTCAAAAGAATGGGAAAAAAAATTCTGATTAATTACCTAAATACTATTCTTTCAGTCTCGATTACTTACTTGATCGAAGAAGGTTTCAAGACCAAAGACTTAATAACCTATCCAAGAAAGCTTTAACTAATATTACGGTATTAGTCCACGGTGGAAAATTCTTACTTTGGAGTGGATCTAAATTTTGTAACAAGGCATGTTTATCCATTACTCAAGTACAATAGTTATATATAACTAAACAAAAAAACATTTTGGTTGTTATCCAGAACATTTAAAAATATAAAATAAAAATGGTAGTTACACACTACAAAAGAATTTTGTGTTTCCTGAATTTGAAGTTGTGGCCTTAATTAATAATTATCCTCTATAAGGCTGTACACTTAAACAACAAATCAGAGAATAGATTCTTTACCCAGTTAATTATTGGAGTTTACTCAATTAGTATAAAAATATATCCCTCTTTACCTCTACACGTATAGTTATTTTATCCACTTTTCTTTATTCCTAACTTCTTATGAGTTTTTTTTTTTTTTTTTTTTTGATGGAAACTTCTTATGAGTTTTTAACATTATGAAGTTTATAGGATCAGCTAAATTTCACATGATAAATCTAAAAACCTATTTTAGGCCAAACGGTAGACTTGTGTTGATTAATCAAACTCACGTCATGCTTCATTTTGGATAGCAACTATTATTGGTGCAATACAACACTAAGTCAAACCCCGGCCTAAAAAATTACAATTAAGAATCCCATAAAATTTTGCCAATGTAACAGCAGACTAACAGCATCTGAAATTTCCAAATTTTCAGAATTTTTCCTCTTTTCTCATCATGTTTTTATTTGAATAATTATAAAAAAAAAACAGGTTTTTTTATTTTAGCATTTTTAATTATATCAAATAAAACCTGAATTTTTTAAATTCTAGCAATAAAGACTCTGAGTTTATAGTTATATCAAATAAAATTTTAAGATTTTAAAATCTAATCAAATTGGGGCTGAAACAACCATTTAATCAAAATTTAATACGAAAATACAACATGACTAAAAAAGAACTTCATTTCTTAGATGCTTTATACTTTTAAACCTTTTATTTTTATTTTGTTCAACTAGAAGACGCCAACTTTTTTGATATAGAACAACATCATTTTTGTCCCAATTGGGTGTTTAGCAATGAGAATAGCAGTCCCGTACAGTAACACATGATATTGTAAACCAAAGGTAAATGAGTCATTTAACTTATCTCACAGCTCACTGACTAATTTTTACTAAATTGTTGATTCAGGCATAATTTAATTGGATTTATAATCTAAGTGTTTTCTTTGATATGACTAGAAACTTATGGGTTTTTTTTTAACTAAACTTAAAGAAAACGTAATGTTTGTTATGATATAACCACATGCTCGAAGTTTTTTTCTTCTAAAATTTAAAAAATCCGAGATTTTTTTTTTTTGGGGATAATAACCCATTTTATTCCGTATCAATTATGCCCTTCTTTTTTATTAAAAAAAATTAATAAACAAGCGGCATTGTTTTTCGTTTTTACAGTGGCTGCAAATGACCGGCAAGAGCATATGCATGCACCACCATGCTAATTTTGATCAGATTAATGTTCCTTTCGCTCGATTATTTTGACCGATTAATTAGTTAGGTTCAAACAACACACCACATAGTACATGTAAATGTTATCTATCTCTATAGTTAGTATCCTTAAATAGTTTAATTTTCGATACAATTTGGTAAGACTTACATATTGTTTGGTCATGACTTTATCTCTAATATGATCATTTTACAATTTTCTTTTGTTAGAAAAAATGAAATACGTGTTTTGGACTGTTTTTGAGAGAGTATGGGCAGCTGGCACTATGTGTAATGCAATTAATGGTTTGCCGATAGAAATGACGAAATGTTACATATGCATGACAGCAGCCAATGATAAATTAAGTGAATAAATAAATGTTTTCTTGAAAAGAAGCCCTTATATATTTTCATTTATTTATGGAAATATTTAGAAGAAAAAAAAATGTGCATCTTATCGTTTCGATTTATTTTCTTGACAATCTGACAACTCAAAGAGAATCACAGCTGATTTTGTCTAACCCAGTAATAAAACTAGCTACTAGTACTTGCAGATCAAACCCTCAAGTACTCTAAACTGGCTGCACACAATTGAATGATTAATTCATATTTGGCTGCATGTGTTATAAACTTACTAAATCAAGATTTCTTTTTCTTTAATATTTTCTTTTAAGGAAAACATTTTCTTATGATCATCGAAACACCTGAACTGACCATGTCAGACAATGTTATAAGAGCATGCGCACCTCTTTTTAATTGATTTTATTAATTAAATTAAAAAAGAAACTCAAAAATTTTTAGATAAATGGAAGCTTCGGATAAGTTGGCACTTTGGAAATAGTGCATATTTTCCACAAGTATGCTTTCTAGAGGATCTAATTTCTAAATACTTCGAGAAAATAATAATCACTGCTGCTATTTTATTAAAAAAAGAGGACTCAATGATAAACAAGGGACTGCCAAACTACCAAATGAGGTGGGGACCAATAAAAATGCGCTACAGCCTACAGATTTACTCAGTCTTATCAATTTTCACTTTACTCCCAACAAAAGAAAGTACATGTGTAACATTTAGTTCAGTTGATAAATTTTTCTTTACTCCCAACAAATGAAAGTACATGTGTGACATTAAGTTCAGTTAGTCCAAAGTTTGTGAAAAATGTGTGTGAGTTTAGGGGGTCAGGAGTTCGAGCTTTGGTAAAGTGTGTGTGTGTTATTTTCCTTTAATTTGTAGTAAGTGGTGGTCATTAGTTAAGCCCCACTTTTAAAAAAAAAAAAAAAAAAATTCAGTTGATAAGGTTTTTTGACACCGAACGTTCTGATCTGCAATTAAATTCCAACTTCATCATAAAGGGGTTGAGATTACGAAAGTAAGAGAGTTACCTCTCCTTGTATTACTCAAATTCTACGATATATACATATCTCCCCCCTCCAAAAAAAGAAGAGCAAAAAATTCTGCTAAAAATAATAGGAAGAACTTGATAAGTTAGAACTTAGAAGAGCCATATTGATTTTTCAGAGATGCAGAGAAAGATAATAAACTTGATTTTGTTTGCTCGACAATTACAAATCGTGAGGTTGCATCGTGGGCCGATCCAAATGCACGAATTTGATGATCACTTAAAGGCTGGAAGACCAAAATTCAAAATTTATTAGGGCCTTAATAAACTCTTTACCATGCATTATCTATGACAAGTGAACTTGATAACACCTATTTATGTATATTAATGCTCCATACAAATCACTTTCAAGTGATACTTTTTCTGGTGGAGAGGAGATGCATGTTATTGACCACACCCCTTTTTTAATGAGGGCCACTTTGACACATGTCGACCATATGTCACTAACATATTAAATTCAGATCAGATACGAAAACTTACCGACCCACATGTTTAGATTGAAACTTGTTCAATTGTAGAAACCTAGTGGAAAATGAAACATCACAACAACATTGTGTGTGGTGTATATAAATACATATATTTATATATATATATATATGATGATAAGGACTTTTTTCCCTTTAATTTTTACAAAATGTTTTCACGAAAACCAATTATGAAGCCTATATATTTAGTGTATTGACATTATACATTCAACAAGTCTAGGTTAAGTTACGCACGAAATGTAGATGAAAGAATAGTCTAAATTTAATAGTACTTTAGCTGAGATTCCTATTTGTAACGATAAGTCAATAAGTGGTATTATTCATAACAATAATTTCACAGCAATAGTCCCCATATTTTGCAACAACTTGGCTTGGTTTCACATATACTTGACCGTCGCTTTTGCGTATTCTTTTTAAGGAACCAGTCCATTTTGTATGCTTTGTTTATACATATGTATATATAAACATGTACACATATATCGTTTGTTTGTACATCCATTGTCACGACCCAAATCTCGGGCCAGTGGCAGAAAGGAAATTTCACAATTGGAAATTCAAAAGTTGTTTTTGAAAATTTTATAAAAATGATTTTAAAATATAATTCCTACAGTTTTGTAAACACCATTAGACATAGATTGTTAATAAAATTTTAATTAAACAAACAAAGTATCATTATCAGTAGCCTCACAATCTAGCACACTAATTATACAGATTGAGTCCGTGAAATGGACTCTTAAGTATTTTATTATAAGCCAAGATAATTAATAGAAATATCTTACAAAGTTATAAGTTTCCAATACGGTAACTAGATTCTCACTGTTCAGTCCCCGAATTCTCAAAATCACACCGAGCACTACCTAAGAGGAGAAAAGTAAGGGGATGAGCATTCACATGCTTAGTAGGAATTCAATTACCTTTTGTATGGATGCAATTTCTCAAACCTGCATGGTTAGTTCCTTTAAATCCATTTATAAATCAAATTTATAAATCCATGGTATCTAGAATAATCACATATTCAAAACCAAATCCAAAACCACATCATTGTATATATCATATATCAACAAGAATATAAGTGAGCTCTCATCCTCCCAATACGGCCCTATAATACCTCTGTAGCAGAGGTACACAGTATCCTGATACTGCTCGTAGGCGTATCAGCAAAAACCTTCGTAGGAGTCTAGGTCTCTCACCTGGTACTGCAGCAACTCATCAACGATCTAAAAATATCGCGATGCTATAATGGAACTCAAGTGTGTGATCCTATAGTATGTACAATATGTAATAGTATACAACAACTATGCATCCAATATTCAAATCATACTTTAAAATCCAACTTGGTATTTTTCTCGGATTTACTGTATATGGGCAGCACACCACTGTTTTACCCCACAATCACAATATAAAAATATGTATAAAAAATCTACACAGTCCAATCCCAACATAATCCAATATTTTTCAATAATTTATCAAACCATCGTGAAATCACGATTTTTCATAAATAAGTTTTAATGCAATTATAAATCAAAATAGATATAAAATCAGGTAATTGAACCCCTACCTCGATATGGTAGTAACACCAGGCCAATGACGCTCGAACAATCCCCCGTTAGTCACTCAAGTGCTTAAACGGCAGTTTTCGGTTCCCGGTAAGTTCATTTGAAAAAATGACTTTTCAACCAGAGCTTCAAAAGCAGAAATAGAGATCACCACTGAATTTAAAGCACCCAAAAATACTAGATTAGACATATATCTTGTCAAAAATAGGTCCCGGTTTGGGACCGGCCTGTGGCACACAAAACGGTGCAATTTTGTGCTACGAAATTCTAATTTTCATTCCACAACGAAATATAGTGGTATTTTATATCAAAATTCATGTCTTGACCTCACTGAGTCTAAATTCGAAGTCAGAACACAGTTTCAAGGTCCCTAGCATTAGTTACACTCAAAAATCCGAGAATTACATAAATACCACTTTTTGGTACTATTTAGATTAATGTTCTCTTTTTCTAATTACTATTTACCCCACTTACGGTTACCCTTTTTACTTCTATTAACCGTTATTTTTCATCATTTTTAACCCTCTTTCACCACATCTATTTACCTCGGGTAAATAAATTATTTAGTCAAAATAATTACGTAAATATCACTTTTTACAAAGTTGGTAAAAATGGTAAAAGTGGTAAAAACTTATCGGACATGAATTTTGACGTACAACCACTTGAAGGTGGTCGGGGACGACGAAAGAAGACCACACTCACTGGAGGTATCGAAAACAGAGGTTGGACGTCGCGCCGATGGCTAGAAAACTACACCAGAGGCAAAAACTTTGCGGGGCTGCTACAGCGTCTTCTGACGTCGAAATGGGGCGTGACCAGTGGTGTTGGCTTCGTCAGCGGCAGTTCTTCGATGAGGGTAGGTGCATAGGCTAAGATGAGCAGCGATGGCAGAGCTGACCAAATTTGTCAGTTTTCTCTCTTTCTCAAGCCCTTCCTTGAGAGAATTGAGAGTTTCTAAGGGGTATTTATGCAAAAATTGGGTACTGTTGCAAATCACTAAAATATTCTAGATATTTAATTATTTTAATCTGAAAATAAGTATTTACCAAATTGCCATTGGATGCAGAAAGTCCATTTTGACCCTTAAAAATTCCAGATTTTACATCCTCTCCCCCTTAAAGGAATTTCGCCCCGAAATTCAAATACAACACCTGGGTCAAAGTACAACTTCAAGCTGAAAGTTAAATAAATGAGAATATTTCTCATACATTTCTGTTTCAAGCTCCCGAGTGGCTTCGTCTTCCTTGTGGTGTTGCCAGAGAACCTTGACAAGTGGTATCTCTCTCTTTCGAAGCACTTTGAGCTCCCTCCCCAGTATTCGAATTAGTTGTTCCTTATATATTACATCCTCTTGTAATGGCACTTTCACATACTAAATGACATGCGATGGGTCTGGCACATACTTTCTGAGCATCGAGAAATGAAAAATATTGTGCACTCGGCCCAACTGCGGTGGCAAATCCAAGTGATATGCTACTGACCCCATTCTAGCAGTAATCTCGAATGGTCCAATATACCCTGGAGTTAATTTGCCTTTAAGCCTAAATCTAGTGATCCCACACCTTGGCGTGACTTTCAAGAATACTTGATCACCAACTTCAAACTCTACTTCACGTCTCTTTGGGTCCGTATAGCTTTTCTGATGACTCTGCATAATCTTGAGTCTTTCCCAAATCTTGGCAATCTTCTCAGTAGTCTCATATATCAATTCTGGTCCAAGAGTAACACGCTCCTCTATATCAGCCCAACAAAAGAGTGATCTACATGGTCTCCTATACAGTACCTCATATGGATCTATACCAAGATTAGTTTGGTAGCTGTTGTTGTAAGCAAACTCCACCAATGATAGGTGATCATCCCAGCTTCTACCAAAATCCAGTATAAAAGAGTGAAGCATATCCTCTAGAATCTGAATAGTCCTCTCAGATTGGCCATCTATCTGAGGATGATGAGCTGTACTGAGATTCAGTTTTGTTCCCAAAGCTCTCTACAAAGCTCTCCATAACTTTGATGTAAATTTTAGGTCTCTATCAGAAACTATGCTTGATGGCACTCCATGCAATCGAACAATATTATCGATGTAGAGACGACTAAGCTTGTTGAGTGAAAAATTAGACCTGATCAGTATGAAATAAGCAATCTTCGTCATCTGATCAACAATCACCCAAACTGCGTCATTCTTTCTCCGAGGCGTTGGCAAACTCATCACAAAGTCTATAGTGAACTTATCCTATTTCCACTCCAGTATGGGTAAAGGCTGTAGCTGTCCAGCTGGTCTCTGGTGTTCTGCCTTGACTTGTTGACAAGTCATATACTTAGCTACAAAAGTGGCCAAATCGCGCTTCATACCTTTCTACCAGTACTATTTTTTCAGATCATGGTACATCTTTGTACTATCAGGATGTACTGCGAACTTAGACTTATGAGCCTCAGTGAGAATGGTCTCTCTAAGGTGAGGATCATTAGCTACAACTAGCTTTTCTCTGAAAAGTACAAATCTTTATTTGTTTATACTCCAACCTTCCGATTGTTCACCATTTTCGAGTTGATTCTAAATCGTCCTCAACTCTTGATCTTGCCATTGACTTTGTTGCATTGTTTGGAGAAGTGCTGGTGTAGCACCAACATTACTAAGATAAGTAGCTTTGTCAGTCTCGAAATACTACAAATTGTAATCACCAATTACTACTGAATTCTTCCAATCCTGAAAAATAATTGCAGCTAACATACTATGAGGTTTTCTACTCAAAGCATCAGCTACAACATTAGCTTTACCAAGATGGTATTGTAGTTTAAAAGTATAGTCTTCCATATACTCAACTCATTTACTTTGCCTCAAGTTCAAATCACGCTGAGTAAAGAGATACTTCAAGCTCCTGTGACTAGAGAATACGTCAACTTTACACCATACAAATAACATCTCCAAATCTTGAGAGCAAAAATCACCACTGCAAGTTCCAGGTCATGAGTAGGATAATTCTTCTCATGTGGCTTCAATATAAGCCTCTACCTTACCATTCTGCATCAAGACACATCCCAATCCAAAACTGGAAGCATCAGTGTACACAACATAAGGTTCATTACTGTTAGGAATAGTAAGAACATGTGCAGTTGTCAATCTCTTCTTTAATTCTATGAAAGCTTCTTCACAATCTTCATCCCAAGTGAACTTGACATTTTTTCTTGTTAACTTCATCAAAGGTAAGGCAATTCTTGAGAAATTCTTCACAAAACGACATAGTAGCCCATTAAATCGAGAAAACTTCTTATCTCAGTCACATTCTTCAGTCTTTTCTATTTTAGAACAGATTCTATCTTAGTAGGATCGATTGAAATACCCTCTTGAGAAATCACATGCCCCAAGAATTTCACTTCCGTCATCTAAAAGTCACATTTGGATCTCTTGGCATACAGTTGATGATCTCTCAAAATTTGAAGTACAATCCTTAAGAGTTCAGTATGTTCTTCTCGAGTCTTCAAGTATATCAAGATATCATCAATGAAGACAATCATAAACCGATCTAGATAAGGTCTGAAAATTCTATTCATAGGATCCATGAATGCTGTAGGAGTGTTAATAAGATCAAATAGCATAGCTAGGAACTCAAAATGACCATAATGAGTCTTGAACGCAGTTTTCGGTATGTTTTCCTCTCGAATCTTTAACTGGTGATAACCCGATCTCAAATCGATCTTTGAGAAGAATCTTGATCTACCGAGTTGATCAAACAACTCATCTATCCTTGATAGAGGATACTTGTTCTTCACAGTTAGCTGATTTAATCTTCTGTAATCCATACAGAGTCTAAGCGTACCATCAATTTTCTTGGCAAACAACACAGGTGTACCCCATGGAGAAGTACTATTCCTGATGAATCCCTTTGACAAAAGATCACCCAGCTAATTTCTCAACTCAGTCATTTCTGTTGGAGCCATGCGATAGGCTGGAATAGAAACTGGCTGGGCTCCGGGAATCAAATCAATACAGAATTCGATCTCCCTATCAGGTGGTACCCCCGATAAATCCTCCGAAAAAATATTTGGAAACCCGCTAACCCCTAATATCCAGGGGTGTTGATCATTAGTTCCCACATCACCGCTGATGGTAAACAGATTCCCGTAATACTCGAGTTTCTTCCTTCCACCTACGTATGCTTTTAAAATAGGACTTTGTTTTAAAGGATTCAGTTGAACTTGATAAACAACAGGACATCCATCCTTAAGCAAAAGAGCAACTCTCTTCTTGTAGCAGTCAACAGTAGCTTGATATTTGGATAACCAATCTATACCGAGAATCATATCAAATTGTTGCAAAGGCAACACAATCAAATCAGCCAATTATTCTTTACCATCAATTACAATCAGACAATCTCGACACATAGTGGAAACTTCAGCTATTACAAAAATTGGTGTGCCTAATGTCAAAATAGGATCTAACACAGAATATTCTAATCCCAACAATTGAGTAAACAATAAGGATATAAAAGAATGCGAAGCACCAGTATCAAATAAAACATGTGCCCAAGAGTGTGAAATGAGAATCATACCATTAATAACTCCCTTGCCAGTCTGATCACGACCATCTTCCATCCCAGTGATAGCAAAGGCTTGACCAGAAACTTTCTCTTTCCTTTTGTTCCCTCTTCCTTGGCCGGGTCGGCTACTACTAGCTCCTAGACTCGTGCTAGTGTATTCGCGTCCTCCTTGATTACCAGAAGCTTGTGGAGTCTTGAAATTCTGGGTGAAGCCTAAACCTTATGGCCGGTACTGGTATTAGTACTGGGAACCAAAAGACTGCTGGAAAGGAGAAGAGTTGAATGCATGAGACTGGTTCTGAGTAGGCCTCATCTGGTTGCCTTGGAATGGTACATATGCACTCTGGCTTCCTTATGGCCCACCTTGAGACAAGGCTGGCTTCTGCTGGCAGAATGAACAAGACTTCTTTTAATGGCCCTGTTGGCCGCAGTGAAAATATCCATACGATCTAAACCATCCTCTTCTAGAAAAACCACTACTCTGAGAACTCTGTGACTGCAACTGTCCTTGGTTTCTCCTGTTGGCCTTTCTGTCGTTACTTCCTCTGTTCCTCGACTGTTCCCTTAAAGTCGACTTGTCATCCTGAAAGGCTTCTGCCTTCTGTGTTGTAGCAACAAGATCAACCAGATTGTCAAAGTGTTGAGTCACAATCTTTTCCAAGATGGTTGGCCTCAGAGATTCCATAAACTTGACTATCTGAAGGGCAGGGTTAGTTCCTGGTGCATAAGCATACTAGGCCAATTCTATGAACCAGATTGAGTACTCATTCACAGTCAAATTACCTTGCTTAAGCCGCTCATATTCTCTAATTATAGCAGATCTATGACTAGCATTGGCATACTGGTCTCTGAACAGTCCTTCAAAGATCTCCCAGGTTATACTAGTTTTCTGTCGTGACAGCTTGACAGTTTCCCACCAATTGGCAGCTCCATCAGACAACTTATAAACGGCAAAGACCACTCAGAACTTAGCAGGCATCCTGATAGTTCTAAAGATCTTTTTAATATCTCTGAGCCATTTTCCAGCCGCGGTGGGGTCCAGTTTACCGTCAAAATTAGGCAGATTCAACTTGATGAAATCATTGAAAAAGCCGGCCTGACGACCCTCAGGATCTCGTTGAGCTCTTAATCTAGGTATTTCTCGCAAAGCCCCATAAAGATTAGCAAGAGGGTCAGGAATTTCTTGTTGTGGTAGAGGAGTATCATTTCTTGGCTCTTGCCTTGGTACTCTTCTTCTCGGAGGTATCCTACTAGCCTGTATAAATATATCAAAGTGTCAGTGAGACAATGATGCTGAATTTCAAAAAAAAAAAAATTAAAAACTAATTACAATCTAATCTAATGGTGTCACATCCAAGGCAGATAAACATCCGCTCTGATACCAAAATTTTCAGTCACGATCCAAACCCCAGGCCAGTGGTAGAAAAGAAATTTCACAAATAGAAATTCAAAAGTTGTTTTTGAAAATTTTATAAATATGATTTTAAAATAAAATTCCCACAGTTTTGTGAACACTATTAGATATAGATTGTTAATGAAATTTTAATTAAACAAACCAATCATCATTATTAGTAGTTTCACAATCCAGCACACTAATTATACAGACTGAGTCCGTGAAATGAGCCCTTAGGTATTTTATTACACTCCAAGATAATTAATAGAAATATCTTACAAAGTTACTAGTTTCCAACACGATAACTAGCTTCTCACTGTTCAGCTCCCGAATTTCCAAAATCACACCGAGTACTACATGAAAGGAGAAAAGTAAGGGGTGAGCATTCATATGCTCAGTAGGATTTCAATTAACTTTTGGATGGATGCAATTTCTCAAACCTGCATAGTTAGTTCCTTTAAATCCATTTATTAATCAAGTTTATAAATTCAAAGTATCCAGAAGAATCACATATTCAAAACCAAATCTAAAACCACATTATTATACATATCATATATCAACAAGAATATAAGTGAGCTATCATCCTCCCATCACAGCCCTCTAATGCCTCTGTAGCAGAGGTACACAGCATTCTGACACTGCTCGTAGGCGTATCAGCAAAAACATGTGCAGGGGCCTAGGTCTTTCACCTAGCATTGCAGCAACTCGCCAGCGATCTAAAAATACCGCAATGCTATAATGAAACTCAAGTGTATGATCCTATGATATGTACAATATGTAATAGTATACAACAACCATGCATCCAATATTCAAATCATGCTTTAAAATCCAACTTAGCATTATTATGGGATTTATTGTATATGGGCAGCACACCGCTGTTCTATTCCATAATCATGATATAAAAATATGTATAAAAACCTACACAGTCCAATCCCAGTATAATCCAATAATTTTCAATAATTTATCAAACCAACGTAAAATCATGATTTTTCATAAATAAGTTTTAATGCAATTATAAATCAAAATAGATATAAAATCAGGTAATTGAACCTCTACCTCGATATGATAGTAATATGAGGCCAATGACGCTTGAACAATACCCCTTTTGGTCACTCAAGTGCTTAAACGGTAGTTTCCGATATCAGTAAGTCCACCTGAAAAAGTGACTTTCGAACTGGAGCTTCAAATGCGGAAACGGAGGTCACCACTGAATTCTGAGCACCCAAAAATGATAGGTTAGACATATACCTTGTAAAAAAGGGTCCCGATGCGAGACCGGCCTGTGGCACGTAAAACGGTGCAATTTTGTGCCACGAAATTTTAATTTTCGTTCCACAACGATACGTAGTAGTATTTTACATCAAAATTCTTGTCTCAACCTCACTGAGTCTAAATTCGAAGTCAAAACTCAGTTTCGAGGTCCCTAGCATTAGTTATACTCAAAAATCCGAGAATTACATAAATACCACTTTTTGGAACTATTTAGAAAAATATCCTCTCTTTCTAATCACCATTCACCGTACTTATTGTTACCGTTTTTACTTCTACCAACCATAATTATTCATCATTTTTAACCCTCTTGCATCTCATGTCGGGTAAATAAATTATTTAACCAAAATAATTATGTAGATATCACTTTTTACAAAGTTAGTAAAAATGGTAAAAGTGGTAAAAACTTATCAAAGATGAATTTTGACGTGCAACCACTTGGAAGTGGTCGGCAACGACGAAAGAAGGCCACATTCGCCGTTGGTGTCGAAAACAGAGGTCGAACATCGCGCCGGTAGCCAGAAAACTACGCTAGAGGTGGAAACTTCGCGGGGCCGCTACGGCGTCGTCTGACATCGAAACAGGGCAGGACCGGTGGCATTGACTTCATCAGTTGCAGCTCTTCGATGTGAACTAGTACGTGGGTCGAGATGGGCGGCAGTGGCGGCACGGCGGAGCTGACCAGATTCGTCAGTTTTCTCTCTTTTTCTCTCTTTCACAAGCCTTTCCTTGAGAGAATTGAAAGTTTCTAAGGGGTATTTATGCAAAAATTGGGCACTATTGCAAATCATTAAATTATTCCAGATATTTAATTATTTTAATCTGAAAATGAGTATTTATCAAATTGCCATTAGGTGCAAAAAGTACATTTTGACCTTTAAATATTCCCGATTTTACATATATAACATAGAATATGCCTCTATAGTAGCCTGCCTTTACACCTGCAGTACTGACTCTCTTGACAACATTTCCTATGAACTCTCGGCACCTTGGGCCAGTTAAGAGAGACATTGTTCAAGCATGTAAGCAGGATGTACATCCTTTGTTTGTACATATATATATACACACAAATATATGACTGTATATAATACCTCTTTCTCCATTTCTGAGTTTCGACCAATTTCAGATGTGATAATCTTCTTGTTTTCTCTCTCTCTCTCTCTCTCTCTCTCTCTCTCTCTCTCTCTCTTTTTGGGTAGATTCCCACGTTGACCTAGTCTATTCAAGTGAAAATACAGTGCAATTTGTTGTTGCAACTAGAAATTAGTTTCATCACTTAAACTCAAGTCATTGTCTAATGGATCTGTCCTTGTTTGTTCTCTCTTACCAACTACTCCCGGTTAACGGATGCAAACGAGAAATACAGAAATCACAAACTAAATTAAAAAGAAAATCTCTCTCTTGTTAAAGACCAGCTATGAATTGAGGATTTCGATATGGGTAGGAGTAATTTGGGCCAAAACGAAATTTTTAGTTTATGCCTATTATTGAAGATAGACTTTTCTAAGACTAGTTACTCACCTTAAAAAGTGGTCCTAAAACTATCATATGGACGGGACCTGAGAAACTTCTAGCTTTCTCTGATTTCTCTATAATTTTAGGAGAAAGTAGCCAAACACCCCCTTTTAGAGGGCAATGTAACCTAGAGACCTATATACTAGCATTAGTTGCAACTGATGCAACTGACACATTTGGACCGTCCATTTGTATGGAGTTCATATGGATCCTACCATAGGCTCCACATAAATAGATGGCTCAAATATGGCAATCGAGTTAGACATGACTGAGGCTAGCAAAATTCTACAACCTATGTACTATTTTTTTTATTTAATAGATTCATATCTATTTTTAAGCTATCTTCCCAAAATTACTCTCAAATACCTCACACGTTCATTCCTCTCTCACATAACTTCGTGGCTGGGAAGAAAGAGCAGACCATTGTAAATAATTATCAAAGTCCTTGACAGATCTCAAAACCGGGCTGACTAAGTTGTTGCTGAAAATCTGTTGCCATTATTGGAGAAGAAGAATAAAACTACCATTATCATTGACGTAGTTTACAATACTATGAAGAAGTAAATTCACATCTAGTTTACGATAATTAATTAAAAAGAAAAAAAAAAACGATTACAGTACTATGAAGAGGTTAACAACTAGTATTTACAATACCTTTAAGAAGTAAACAATTAATTAATAATGTTGTTATTAAATAAACTACTAGTTGACAACATTTTTAAGAAGTAAACAATTAACTTTAGCACTGTTAAGAAAAAAGTAAACAACACATTTATGTTACTGTGAAGAAGTAAACAATTAGTTTATAATTATTGTTAGGGCTTATTAGCATGTGACTTCCATGTAACCTATATATAAAGAGTATTTAAAAGAGAAAGAAAAAACATAGCCAAATAGAAAAAAAAAATTGTGCTTTTCAATTTGAAAAAATAAATTATTTGTGTGACATTTATATCTTTCTAAAAAATAATTAATATTTTATTCTTAAAAAATTGACGAAATATAATGTGGATATTTTCCATACAGTTTAGCGAGTAACATTGATTTATAAACTAAAATACAAAATTAGAAAGATTAAATTTGTCATTCATTTAATCATAGCACACGTTTTTTTCAGCATTATACCATTATATGTATGTATAAAACTGACGAAATGTAATGCAGAAAAAAACGAGTGCTAAAATTTTTTTTAGAAAAAAAATTAGATTTGTGTTAGAAAAATGATATTAAGCCATTGTTGACCAATAGGAATACTTATCTTCCTTCTATAAAGTTAGGCACAAATTTTGTGATTGGGAGTCAAAAATTTCGTGACTCACATAACATGTAAAGATGTACAAATCATGATAAAAAGATCTCACAATATTTGTAACGATGTAAAACACACTATGACTATGAGTCACAAAATTTTGACCATAAGTCACAAAACCGTGACTACGACCTATGCAATTGGGAGAAAAAAATTAGGAAAAGATACGAAAGATTAGGAGGAAAAGATCATGAGTTACACTATAACCATGAGTCACAAAATTTTGACCATGAGTCACAAAATTGTGCCTACGACATGTGCAGTTGAGGGAGAAAAATTGGAAGAAAGTACGAAAGAAGGGGGAAATATTGACCTAAAAAGCATAAAATGACAAAAAAATAGTTTGAGAATGAGCTTTTTTTCTTCCTCCAAAAAAAACTAAAAAAGTCATTTTTTTGAACTATAGATATCATTTTGAAAAAATGAACTAAAAAAAATCAATTTAGCCCAAATTTGAACTACCCAAATCAATTTTCCACGGATATAATTTGTGCGCATATTTGTGAGCACGTAGACGAGAATACGATAGACATACATCCACGCAGAGAGATCATTGAGATTAAATCTATGAAGCTCATATTATAAAGGCAAAATCCATTTGTTCATAACGAAAAACGAACAGAGCTTTAGCTCAAGGATGCTAAATATGTGGTTTAAATATTCTCTTTTCCTTTTTTTTTTAATATAAAAAAAAGGACTTGCGGAAGAGCAATAAACACATATTTGTGTCCATTGCTTCTGTATCTGTATAATTGAAACTGAGTCACCACATTGAACCAAAACCAACTGTATCTGAGCAAAAATTATGCATCCTTGAGCCTTCCTTCCACTTCTAAGTTTCCACAGTCTTCTCTGACTTCACACCCTTGCTCATTTCCACCAGTTTGTTAGCGCATTCCTCACTGCCGAATTCAGTATCAGCTTCAGGTCTTTTGCCCTCGGACAAGGCCACAGTCTCGAGAGTAATTTTTATGCAGTCAGAAGTACTCTCCAACTTATCTGCCTCCAAATTGCCAGCAGATATTTGGTCATCATCCTTCGGTCCTTCATCTGTCCTTGTTGTAGCATCCACGTGTTCATCTTTAATTTCGGGGTGGTCAAATGATGGACCATTTGCAGATTTGGTGTCACTCATACTTTTGATGGTGAATACAGGAGCAGGCATTTCGATTCTAGAAAACATTCAAAGTCATCAGTCAGAAGACAAAATAAAACAATTAGAAACTCATGTGTATCACAATGCATAAACCACCCAACTATTTGTAGCTTGGTCACCGGCACTAAGTATTCATGATAACCAAGGCAAAGGTATCGTGAGTATGGTCGAAGAAGAATATATGTACACCAACCTTTCTGATGAAGAATCACCATTCAATTGTTTTACTTCGTCTGACGTTTTTTCCTGTTTTTCCGCGGAAGAATCGGGCTTTACTTCATCTGACTTTTTTGATTGATTTCTTCCATCTGAATTTGCCTTTTGTATTATCTGTTGTGGATTGCTGAAATATGTTGAACTAGTGAACAAGTAAAAAAAATTCATGAGTCACATGGTATAAACTATAAACCACTAAAGTCATAGTAGTTCTATCCATGGTATTACAGTGTTCGTGTCTTCGCGAAAACCAAGGACAAAATATCAAGAGTGGGTAAGAGAGAAATATGTAAACCAACCATTCTGAGGAAGGATCAGCTTTTGCTTGCTCTGACTTATTAGATTTTTTTTCCTGAGCCAACTTTGTTTTTGTTTTCTGTGCTTTCCTCGGGGGACTTCTGAAAGCATAGAACCAGTAAGTGAAAAATTGTGTAGGTCCTTGGTGCTTGAGCATTCTATTAAATAAAAGACAAATTATTGAGAGTTGATGAGAGGAACAGTATATAAGTAAACCAACCTTTTTGACGATGGATCAGCTTGGTCTGAATTTTTCGCTTGTTTTACTTTAACTGACCTCGTTCTCCGTATTCCCTTTTGTGGTTTGCTGAACATGTAGATCCAGTAAGTATGAAAAAATTCGTGTGTCACAATGCATACCATGAAACACTATTTGCAGCTACGTTTAAAGTGCTCAAGTGTTCATGCAACCAAGCAAAACATATTGAGTTTGTAAATGACTGAGTATAGCAAAACCAACCTTCTTCCGGGGGAATCAGCCTGTTCTTGTTTTACTTGAACCAAATTTTTTACTTCTCTTTCGTGATCCATCTCTGTTGTGTGTTTTTCCATTTGTGAATTGCTGAACATTTAGAACCAGTGAAATATGATATCAAAGAATTGCATAAAGAAAGCACTCATTCAATGCAAACTGAAGCAAACGACACATCAACTATTCAAGATCAAAGACAACAAATGCATACTTTCTTTTCCTTTTCTGAGATAGGATTTTACTTGCCCTTATTATCTCAATGCTACTTATATATGTTATTTTACTCTTTTATCTGAAAGCACATGTAGTTTGTTATGTGGCTCCTAATTATGGAAGAGGCACTAGGAATAATTATTGAATAGCAAGCAACCATAATCAACTTTGTAAAGCAGAACTACACACAAAGATGCCAACAAACAATTGCTGGAGCCATAAGTAACCACTGCATTTCCATTCCATCTACCACTATGCTAAATTATACTTACTTACGGGCTGAAGCATCTGGTCCTGAAAGACCGATCTTTTTTTCCTGTTAGTACATAAGCACAACGAAATTAAAGAAAACTAATTTATTTAATATTTTAACTGGTTCAAGAACGTGACCCATGGAAAATACCCACTTCATCTGCTGAAGCATCATGTTGAATCAGTTCCCACCGTTGCCTTTTGAGGTTTAATGTTTCTTTATCACCATCAACATAAAACACCTATGCAAAAGCTCAACAAAAGACATAAATTTAGGACGTACACTATGTATGCATAAGGAAAATGTAAGCTATGTAAAGATAATATCACAAGTAGAGATTAATGTGAATTCACCTGGTGCCTCTTTTTAATAGGGTCGTAAGAATCAACAACACCTTCATAAAACCTGCACAAAAAGAAATTCCACATAATCACATAAGAGAAGAATATATGTGAGACTTTTACCAAGTTGCTAAATGTTGCAGCTGAACTGCATATTCTGCAACTTTTGCATGGCTGGCAAAGCAGGAATGTCACCCACATATGTAAAGATCATTATCAAGAATATACTCATTCAGATTATAAAGTTCTCCTGCCGCTTATCGAAACATTACACAATCAAGAGAAATCCAAAACCACTCACGTTTTATCCATTGGCCACCAAACTTTTATTCTTCTACCAACCAAAAATAGTTCACCAAGACCAGATGTTTCAGATGCCTGAATACGAAAATAAATAAAACAATGTTATACAATCTGAACACTGACATAAAGAAAACAAAGTGTGGAAATAGAGCAGGCAGAACATTATTATCTAAAGCAAAATGTTTTAAAAATCCTTGAAACAAGTTCACAGGATAAAAATTAACAGAAACAAACAAAAAACAGTACAAAGGAGACTGAGAGACATCCCATTTTGCTAGTTAGACACAGGTTCAAAGTCTATTTAAATTTCATACTAGTTCCTTTCCAATGATACTCTTCCTCTTGAGTATAATTTCAGTGCTTTTCTCCCGGTAACGTTCAACTCCATTTGATGATTTAATTCCCGACTCATAGCTTACGTTCTACAAAGTCGAATATTTCATGAGTTGATGAACCAGAAAAGAAACAGGGGAAACATTCCAGGAAACTAGGAATTTAACATTTTATTGTACTGGTAACATTGTAAAAGAATTTATGGTGGTACCTTAAGACTGGATTCTTCATTAGTATCATTACTAGAAGAACTGCTAACCCTTTTCCTTTTCCTAGTAGCCCTTGGGACTGATGAATGATCAATGACATTAGCAGCCTCTAACTTCACGTTTGACTGTTGTAGTTTTCCCTCAGAATGGCAAGAGACTTCAGTTTCCTTACGTGCAACCATGTGTCCAGAAGCAACATCAGTCTCCTCATTCTCCTTTGCAGCAAGCCCGAGTTTCGCTGAGTCTTGTTCTTTCTCTTTTAAAAGGATGGTATCCGCAGATTCCTTTTTCAACTTGAGATCTACAGGTTTTGGAGACCTCTCCTCAATCTGAGAACTAACTAATTCTACTTTGATCACTGACAGGGACTTAGTATCAGCTTCTTGAGTCAATGTGCTCCCATTTCTCTTCAGATGGCCCCTTTTACGGCACACTGCCTCAGGAAGGTTATGAGTTTTGGATGGGGAAGCTCTTGTGTTCTCATCAAGTTCAGATTGCAAGACTGCTGGCTCTGTCACTTTCTTAAGTGTTGATGAAGAAGTTCCCTTCTTGGAAACTGAATTTCTAGATGCTGAACTTTCAGTACTCTTTCCTTTAGAGGTTCTAGGATGAGCTGGCCTCAAATTTTTCTTTCCACTAGATATCCAAGAATGATCATAGCCTTCCTCTGGATTCATTAAAGAACTTGGTTTCCGTCCTCTCTTTTTAGGAAGAGAATCTAGCTCACTTTCAGACTTTTCAATCTTAATTGAGATTGAAGTGTTAGGCACAAAAGTTCCTCTTGAATTAGCTCTTTCGAGTGTGCCTTCCTCTGAATCCATCAAAGAACTTGATTTCTGGCCTCTCTTTTTGGGAACAGTGTTTGGATCATTTTCAGTTTTGTCTACCTTAATGGAGAGTGAGCTTTTAGGTTCGGCAATAACTCTTGACTTACCTGTTCTGTGATGGCCTTTGTCTAGATTCGTCAAAGAACTTCGCATCTGCCCTCTCTTCTTGGGAAGAGAGAATGGCTCACTTTCAGGTTTCTCTGCCTTAATTGAGAGTGAACTGCTAGGTTCAGTAATAACTCTTGAATCAGCTGCTTTGCTATGGTCTTCCTCCATACTCAACGAAGAAGTTGGTGCTCTCTTTCTGCCAATGGAATCTGGCTTGGTTTTAGATTTGTCCGTCCTAGGTGAGAGTGAACTGCTAGGTTCAGCAATATCTCTTGAATCAGCACTTTTGTGATGTTTTGTATGACGGCCACGTTGTAATTTTTGTGAAGGATTTTTGTTTGTAACATTATCATCTTTTCTAGTTGATGCAGTGCATTCACTGATTGATCTGATTATTCCATCTCCTGTTTGGTGAGCTTTTCTAGGTGAAACAGCATCTGGTTCAAGTTCCTCTGTCTCCTGATGCAAAGAAAATAAAAATTTGTTACAGATGATTTAATGGTCAACAAATAGATACAGAAATTAAATACATGTGATTGGCTTATCTAAAACTATCATCTCCACCAACCTGTTCTTATTCTCCTAAAAGTATGACTAGGCAATTAGAAGTTCTATACTAGAATTGAATTTGTGTGAATAGGAAGTAATCTGATTTTGACATTAGTAGAGATGAACTTGTTTTCTAAAGCAAGTTTTGACGTGTATAGTCTTATTTCTGCCGATGAAAAAATGTCCAAAGACAGTAAATTTATTTCCTATGATTACAAATATGTTACGTTGAAAAATATCACAAATTTAGCAATGCAAAATAACTTAATAACATAACACATAAAACAAGGTGAAACACACCAAATTGTCCTCCAAATCCGAATCCTCAGTTCCACTTTGGTATATGGAAGACACTATCTGAGCATAATCATTCATATCAATGCCCATTAAAGCCACTGCTTTTTTGAGATAGGATTCGAGTTTTGTGGCACACATAGTGATAACATTCTCTCCCAATTTCGAAGAGACAGGTGATATGTTCTGAAACAAGGAAGAGCCCAAATCAATATCTCACATGGTACAAAAGAAAACAAAAAGAAGCAAACATTAAACTTGACAGTGTTACCTGATTTTCCTTTCTGACACTAGATAAAAGAAGACTAAGAAGATCAAAGGGAATATCTTCACTTTCATCTAAAGTCATTGTCATTATTGCTTCCATAGCTGAAAATATACGAGGGGGATGGTCGGACCTTAACATTCAACGGGAAGATCCCATCAATTGTTGAACATTTGTAGATGATAATGCAATTATTCAGATAAACTCAATGATCAACCTCACAAGACGTTAATTAACACAGATACATTTTTTTCCAAATTCTGAAGATTTATACATAACGATTCAGTCAACAAATAACATTTTCAGTCGTTTTTGTTCCCTGGATGAAAAAAATCCTCTCTTTCATTCAACCACCTCCAAATCTACTAACAAGGTTGCATACATGTTCCCAATGTCAAAAATAAAAAATAAATAAATAAAAGAAATGGGATCCTATCGAATCATTCTATGGTTCGAATTAAGGGAAATTACAGCATTACTTTTAAAAGTTAAAGAGGCAAATCACAAATGATTTTCATGCTCAAAAGCCTTAATTAGGAGAATAGGTCCAATCCATACTAGCACTTGTAACAGTCCATTTTAGGCTAACAAAGTCTTGGTTTACATTTATTAAATAGGTCTAGGTTAATCTAATCATTAATAGGATTCATGTATCTGTAGTTAGGAGTTGTATTGTTATTGTTATTATTAATATTATATCCACTGGAACATTTTAGGATTACTATTAAGTTTTATTTCACGTATATTTGTATGTTTTAAATTCCTAGATTAGTTTATCAATTGTATTTAGTTTACTACTTGTGTTCAATTTCCTACTTTCATTCAATTGTCTATCTATAAATATAACTAGCTACATTCATTATTTTTAGTCTATGAATGAACAAATTATGCAACTATCTCTCTCTATTGTTCTCTCAAAATTTGTCTTCATTCTCTTCGACCTCTCTAATATCTCGCTTGATTCTATTTTGTCTCTATAACGTCTCTTTCTATTCAAACTTGCTATTCTCTTATCTTTTCTCCCTTGGTCCTACATCACATCCCTTGGTTTAAAAATAAGAACTTTAAAGCATCTCTATCAGATGTATATATGCTAAGAACATTTATGTAAAAACTGATGTATGTATTTGCAATTGTTATATTTAAGGTAGTCATGAGAATCTTTTATTGTCTTGCTAAGAACATTTATGTATAAACTGATGTATGTATTTGCAATTGTTATATTTAAAGTACTCATGAGAATCTTTTATTGTCAAGACAACGTGCAAATAGTTTAGCACACAAAATAGTATATAAATACATTAGCATCAGTGCTAAAGCTCAAACCTTATGTGATCTAAAAAAATTTGAAACATCTCAAGAACCAATTCATGACAGTCGAGATCCAGCATCATCATACTTGATCTGATCTTAGCAAAAACATCCAAGATACATCCGGCCTTGGTATAGCAACGGCCTGATCGTAGCGACAACTTTTCAAAAGCTGCTAGAGTTAACTGAAAGATTTCCTGTACAGAAAAAAAATGGATATGCTATTGTTGTAAAACCACTTCAAAACAAAATAGATCTTAGAAAGATTGATGAAACTTCAATACTCCTGGAAGTTTTAATATGATACAATAGTACAATCCTTATAGGGTTTTGATTTGTTAAGTGTACCTTCATGCATTCATCATCGTAAGGGCATTCTGGTGCTGTTATTCTCATAACTTGAGTGATGCAAGATACAACTGAAACCTTCACATCCATATTTGAGTGCCTCAAAAGTTCATTAGAAATCAATGCTTCCATTGTGGGTAATAGTGCTCTTTGCACAGGTGTCGGTGGTGATTGCTCCACATTCGATAACAATTTCTCAACTTTCTGCAATACAAAAAATGAAATGCGATGTAGTGAGACTTTGTTTTTATGTGATGCCTAAGGGAGACAACTCTAGACAACATAAGATAGGAGCGGACAGAACTAGCAACCAAATGAGAATACTTAAATAAACTTCCACCTACCTGTTGATTCTACTAACTCTGAAAATTAAATGGTTTAGTAGACAAGGTGATCAGACAGTGGATTCACTCGCTAAAAGTATTCTCACACCCATTTCTAATTTTTTATTCTTTAAAAGAAATAACGAACTACACAAGAGATAACCATCTCCCTTCCTGTAAGCCTTCTACAACCGTGGAAAGAGCAGAATTCTGTCTCAAATATTGAGTATAATATCAAAGAGAAATTATCCACTGAAGTATTGGGCCACTCTTTTTTCCTATACAATCTCATCGTGATATGAAGAATTTTATTCTCAATCCTTTCTTGTAGTTGACCCACTTTCACCATTTCTTTTCCTCCCTCATACTACTTCGTAATATGCTATTCACTATGCCATCCTTGTTCAGCATTCAGATTTTTTGCTCATAATTCACGAACAAATTTTCTAGTAGTTCAATCTTATTGAAAAAGACTAAAAATACATAAATAAATCTAAAACCACCCAAGCAATTCGACAACAATACATTTACCAACACAAAATGCGTGCAATGGATCCACAGACAAATACATACATTTTTAATTCCTATTGTACCATAAACAATACTAGAAACAGAGCAACCAGTACTTCTTTTCCATCTCAGACCAAAAACATTTCACAATACAATAAAAGCTTCCCCGTTTCTGATCAATTTAGAGACACCTTATTGTTCTATCAGAAAAACATTCATAGGGAAGAAAAAAAAAAAAAAAACGGAAAAGAACCCAACGATAACAGCAATGCACCAAGGACTATAAACCCAGAAAATATCATTTTATATACATTCAAAAAGCAAACATTTGTAAATTCAAGTAGGGAGAGTTTAAAAAACCCTTGTAACACCAATAACCAAAGATTCAACAAAAGTGATGATCACCAATTTCAAGTCTTTATTCATTCAGCATTCCTACCATATCAAAACAAACAAAACCCAGAAAAGACTAAATTGTTAAAAAGTAAGCAGAAAAGAATGGGACATTACATCAAGAATGTGGAGAAGCTCCTCAGTAGAGGAAGGAGGGTTAAGGAGCAAAGTCCCACCAATTCTGAGCTGCTTCCTAAGCCATGCCTCAAACTCAGAGGGAGACATGGGTTTTGAGGTGGAACAACTCATACTAAAAAGAGCTGTATATGAAGAAAAAAAGACTGAAACTCAAACCAATTTTTATAGCCCCAGAAGAGATTGACAAATTGCCAAAAGGTTTACAAAACTCACAACTAAGGACTTTTGGGGTTTAAGGCAAAGTGTTGGTCATGCAAAAGCAAAGCAAAGCAATTAGAAAAGAGAGTTACAAAATGAATGAGGCAGTTTCGGATTCTACCCCATTTATGAATTTTGGCTGAATTATGGGCTCTAAAATCCGGCTCTGTACTTGGGTTTTTGGCTCTTCTGATATCAAAGAACCCCTTTTTTTACACGAAAAAAAAAAAAGGGCCTTGGCTTTTCTCCCAGTTGTTCTCCCCTGTTGGCGCTTTTGTGTCTGGTTTTTTGAGTGCTGAGCAAGAATTTGCTTTGCAACCCATGTAAAGTTACCAATTTGACCATTTTCACATAGAACGATATGGTATCCAAACTCATTTTTATGGTAAGCGCGTCCACATACTGCATTGCACCCCATTAAAAGTTACGAATTTGACCCTTTTCAGTTGGTCAAATACCGATTGGTACCAGTTTGCTTACTATTGGGAATGTGAGTGTTCATTGCATTGCAATATATGGAGAGGATTACCATAAACAGGTTACATACCATAGTAGTGTTCTAGCCTTGTATATTACGGGTTTGTAGTTTAGGTTGGTTGTTTTTCTAAACCGAGACTAACCCAAGCAAAATGCAATGAATCAGAAAAGCTTCAAATTCTTTGCCCAGAAGTTGTGATGATAATTACTTAATAATTTCGGATGACAAAATTCTAGCCAAAGAGTTTGAATTTTTTTTTTTATTACAACTTATTGAAGAGTGTTAAATCTATTCTCTTCTCAGCTCTTTTGTCTAGCTCGATAGAACTTATATATAAGCAGATAAACATGAGACTAAAAAAGTGAATACTAAAAAAGAGAATGGATTTAACAATCTTCCAATTCATTTCCACCATTTGCAATACACTGTACCAAATGTAGAATATTTGCTTCTATTTTTAAAGAACCAAAAAAATAAATGACTTTTACTTCAGAATCTATCCAAACTTTATTTCCACAAAAATGCTCCCCTAGTATGAAATACCATACTGGGTAGTTTAAATTAGTACTAATGACTCCTAAAAAAAATAGTAGCGGTTGGGAGTAAGTTGGGCCAAATGACATTTTTTTAGGTATTAATTTTCAAAATAACTCTTTTAGGACTGTACATGATTTTTCCCGGTTGTTCCCTCCCATTGGCGCTTTAATATCTGGGTTTTGAGTGCTGAGCATGCGTTTGATTGGCACCCTTGTCAAATGACGAATTTGACCCTTCAAATGCACTAGAGTTTGAAAGAATGGTAAGGTATGTAAACTTATTTTTAGGTAGCTCCACCTCCCCATCCAAATAGCGTTAAATTACGAATTCAACCCTTTTCACAAACCGAGTTTGAAAGAACAATGTTGGTAAATCTCTCTTTTTTTTTTTTTTTTCCGGCCCTGGAGAACATATAGAGTCCAAAAAAAGTTATTTTGGAAAATAATACAAATAGTCCTCAAATTTCATTTGGCCCAACTTACTCCTAATCGCGTTTAGATCCCTAGTACTGGGTACATCTAATTACTAGGTAATGTGTTACGCCTATGCCATAATAGGATGAAAGATACCATACAATCAGTTAATACCATACTGCTCTAGCCCAATATGGATTTATCATAGATTTATACCATATTGGTCTAGCCGATTATGGGTTTATAGTTTAATACCATATTGTTCTAGCCACATATGGTATTAATCTATGATAAATCCATATTAGGCTAAAGCCCATATTAGGCTAGACGAATATGGTATTAATCTATAATAAATCCATATTAGGCTAAAACTCATATTAGGCTAGACAAATATGGTATTAATCTATGATAAATCCATATTAGGCTGAAACCCATATTAGGCTAGATGAATATGGTATTAATCTATTATAAGCCCATATTAGACTAGCTTAATATGGGTTTTAGCCTATTATGGATATCTTAGATTAATACCATATTTGTCTAACCTAATATGGATTTTAGCCTAATATGGATATAACCTAGATTAATACCATATTTAATACCATATTGGTCTAGCCTAATATGGATTTTAGCCTAATATGGATTTATCACAGATTCATACAATATTGGTCCAACCTAATATGGGTTTTTGCCTAATATGGATATAACATAGACTAATACCATATTGGTCTAGCCTAATATGGGTTTTAGCCTAATACGTAACATAGATTAATACCATATTGGTCTAGCTTAATATGGATTTATCATAGCTTCATATTAATCTAGCCTAATATGGATTTATCATAGCTTCATACCGTATTGGTCCAGCCTAATATGGGCTTTTGCCTAACACGGATATAACATAGATTAATACCATATTGGTTTAGCCTAATATGGGTTTTAGCCTAAGATGGATTTATCATAGATTCATACCATATTGGTCCAGCCTAATATGAATTTATCATAGATTCATACCATATAGGTCTAGCCTTATATTGGTTTTCGCCTAATATGGATTTATCAAAGATTCATAACATATTGGTCTAGCCTGACATGGGTTTTAGCCTAATACGGATTTTTCATGAATTAATACCATATTGGTCTTGCCTAATAGGATTTATAGTTGGGCCTCTTACAAAACTTCAGGCCCACAGTCCAAAAGATTGATCAATCTGGACTGAATTGTTTGAAAAAATCCGCGATCGTTTATAAAAGTATCATTTGCTAAAATTTAATTTAAAAAGAATATCACTTTTATTAATTATTTAGAAAAATATCACTATTTATTCAAAATTGATGTTTGTCAAAAGTACTCGAGATAACCAGTCGAGTTTATTGGGTCAACCAATCGAGTTACTTAATGTACTAGGCTGGTTACCTCAAATATCTCATCAATTAAAAAAAATTAGTATTTTTATAAATATTTTAAAAGTGGTATTTTCTAATTAGATTCAGGATTTTTCAAAAACAATTCATATAAAATCAGCATAAACATTGAGTATTTAAAAGAAATGACTTTTTTTCAGATAATTTAAAAAATAGCCATTTTTTATACCTATTTAATAACTGACTATTTTATAATTTCCTATTTTGATAAATGGTCATTTTATAGTCGATCTACTTTGTATAAAGTAAATCAATTTTTTTAAAAAAAAATCAATTTTCAAACTATAAATCAATGTATTTCGATATATTAAATATGAAAAACAGTTATTTTTTGTTAAATAATTTGCAAAATTTATCAATTTTTTAACAATATTTGAAAAACAGCGATTTTGGAAAACTATGATCGAAAATTCAACCATTTGGCTAAAAAGCCCTAAACAATTCATACTCAGCCGAAAATTTTACCATATAAAATCCAGGATTTTTCAAATATAAAATCCTAAGATTTTTCAATTTGTTTTTAAATTTTACTATATAAAATCAAATTTTCTTTTTTTTGTTAAAAAATTTAATACAGGGAACCGGGCCTCTAGCCCAGGATTAAACCAGGGAAAAATTTATAAATACTCGTTTTTAAAATCATATTTTTATGAATACTTATTTTTTATTTTTATTTCATAAATACCCATTTTTGTACATATTTTTGGACAAATATAGACCATCAATGTTTTACACACGAAATGTATACTACGGTATATATTTCATGCATTAAATGTTTACCGTGGTCTACATTTCATGAATAAAAGTTACACTGAAAATTGGCATATATTTTAAAATGTATACTATAAGTCAAATTTATAATGAAAATATAAACTGTGATAAACATTTATATTATAAATGTATACTATTCATATTTTACACATGAAATGTGTACCTCATAGATAAAATTTACATTATAAATATCGAGCACTCATATTTTGCATATGAAATATGGACCTTAAAAACGGGTATTGTTGAAAGAAAAATTAAAAATGAGTATTTATAAAAATAGGTTTTAAAAACAGATACTACGTGTAAATTTCTCATTAAACAATTCATTGTAGTCAGAATTTCTAAAAGAGAATTGAAAAAAAAAAAAGAAAACAAAAATGAGTGAACTCTAAACAAACTAAATCACTCCTCAAAGACCAAATCTAGAAGTGAACCAAACATTCCTTCGAAAACAAATGTTAATTTGAAGTTGTCAGAGCTATATATCAAAGTATCATTGTAGGCCCAAATAAAAGCCTAATAGTGTCATTTGAAATCATCCTAAGACTACTCCTTTTTTTTTGAAAAATTGTATCTTTGTACTCTGAACTATTGCCTGTGTAGAGTTTTACCCCCTAAATTATTTCTCTTTGCAAAAGTATCTCTCAAACTATTAGATTATAGAAAAAAACGCTTCTTTATTTTATCTTCCATGACGGGATTGTGATGTGTTCTCCTATTGAGGGTATTGAAGAGGGTTTTATAACAAATTCTTTACAAATAGAAGACAGTAGTATAGACAGAAGGTAATAAAAGGGACTAGTTTTTAGCTTTAATGAAGGTTGGAGGCTAGTCTTTTGGAGAGGAAGACTACAATATGAGAGAAAAATGGAAGAATTTGGCCCCTAATCTAAGGGTATATAGGTGAAGGTATTAAATATGATGATAAAAGTTTCAACTAACCTTGTTTTAGGTTGACACGTTATAATTTCGTCAGAGCTATGGAAGAAATGTAACATAAGGGAATTTTTTACACAATCGAATAGTTCGGGGACAATTCTAGCAAAGAGAAATAGTTTAAGAGGCAAAACTTTGCATAGACGATAGTTCAGGGGGTAAAGATGCAATCTGTCCCTTTTTTTATGAAAATTATCACTGAAATACCCTTTGTCTTAAACAACTATGAAAAAAAAAAACTTATATTTTTTAGAAATTCAAAATAAGTATCTTCTATTTAAGAGAAACTATCACTAAAATACCATCTATTTTAAAAAAGTGTGAAAAAACTCTTGTATTATTAAAATTTCAAAATAAATACATTCATTTGAATTATTATATCATTTGTTACCTTTGAGTGATTAAAGACTTCAAAACAATTAGTTAAATTAATATTTTGGTCCCTTATTATATTATTTTATGGCACACACCACACTTGAAAGCAAAAGGAGAGAGAATACTTATGGCCTAAAACCTCTTAAAGGAAAAATAATAAGAATAAAAAAACTCTTCTCTCCATAATTGCTACATTTGACAGAAAAGAAATTTTTGTCACTTTCCAAATTTTTGAAAATCTTAGATTTTTTTTTTCTTTTCTAGATTTGTGTTGCAACTATGGAGGGAAAAGTTTTTTTTTTTTTTTTTTTTTTTTTTTCCTTTTGTCACTTTCAAAATTTCTGAAAATTTTAGATTTTTTTTTTCTTTTCTAGATTTGTGTTGCAACTACGGAGGGAAGAGTTTTTTTTAAAGAAATTTTAGACAATATGTATTCTCTCCCTCTTCATTTTTAAGTGTGGTGTATGCCTTAAAATAATAAAATAAAAGATAATTTTACTGATTTTTTTAAGCCTTTGAGCAATCAAGGGTAGCAAATGATATGATAATTCAAATAGAAGATATTTATTTTGAATTTTCAATAATACAAGAGTCTTTTTCATACTTTTTTAAAATAGATGATATTTTAGTGATAATTTTCTTTAAATAGAATGTACTTATTTTGAATTTTAAAAAATATAAGAGTTTTTTTTTTCACACTTTATAATTTCCCCATTTTTTTTTTCAATACTGAAGACTATTCTTAATCATTTCTCTAATATCGTACTTAGACTCAAACTCATCACAAATATTCCAGCAAAAATAATAATAAGTTAATAACAAATCCACAATGATAATTTTTTTTTTTAATCAAACGAAAAAGGTATAAAATAATTAGAGAACCGTTTTTTCCCTCTTTTGTGTAATCTTCATGGAAACACTATTCTTGAATTCGTTATCTCTAGGATTTTCTTCCGTAATTATGTTATTTATTTCAATATGTGTCATCGTTTTAGCATTCTGGATTATTGGCTTATCTATAAGTAGCAAATATAGCAAATAGGACAAATAATCCTAACTTTGAGCAATACAAACATTAAAAATCCTAAATTCAAATAATTTTTAATTTCGTAGAGTGTTTGTGCCATCTCTATTATACAATTGTTCTCTTTAGTTTCAGATAGTTAATTTATAGATTGAATTGGAGTTGATCAATATTCTTAATGATTATAGTTCTATTGTCTCATTTTTGGCGTGTTACTTATGATTTGACAAATGGTATCATGATTTGACAAATTGTACGCTCTTAAGATAATGAACTTTGTTGGGATGAAGAAAATCTCATCCAAATCTTATGGATGTACAGTGGACTCATTGAAATTTGTTTAATGAAATTGATTTTTTCCTTTAAGCTCCGACCTTTTTTTTTCCCCCTTCCATTTAATTGGGTTATGACTTATGATCAATTTGTATTCCTAGAACTTGTAATTTCCTTTTCCGTTTGATATCAAAGTTCTGATTTTACAGCACCTTAGAATTTCAATAACATTTTTTAATAACATCTCTAAATACACATGTAGTTTTAAATGTAAAAGGAATGACTCTGATGAGATTATATGGTGGAGATTAGTTATATCTACTTACAAAACTGTTAGTAAATCTTGCTAATTAGTTACCTAATTCTGCCACATCAAAATATAAGGGATTGTAAATACTGTTTCAGTTTATATATGTGGTTTTTTCCCCCCCGTTATTGTTGCTTGCCACGTATTAGTAATGAAAGATTGATAATTGACTAGAACAAAGCTTGATAGAAAGAAATTAAGCTAAACAAAATGCTATAACACTGACCTTGAAATATATGTTTCCTGGCCAAATGTTGAAGATCTACTAACATGACTACACGATAATCGCCATTGACCTATTTTTTTTAAGCACCAGGATCATATTTGTTGCGGGATCTGAGATCTATAACACAGTTATGATATGTCACAAATAAATGGAATGAACAAGGGTCTACAAAATAACTTTACTTCCTCTGACAAAATGTATTAAAAAGAAAAGGACTAGTAAGATGGACAGTGAGGAATGAGAGAGGAAACATAAATATTGAGTCTGTTTATAAACAATATGCTTTAGATGCTTTTCAAAAAACAAAAGTAAAATAAAAAAAAAAATGTCAAGGGTAAGAATTTACCCTAAATGCCTAGAAGATTTTATCCGTTGCAGAAAATTTTGTGGACTTCGGTTTTGATAGGCGAAATGCACGAAAATATGGAAATACTACGATGAACTCTTGACATCTGAAGAAGATTTTTATTTTTATTGTAACGCTAAATAACTTAATTTCCTTTCAAAAAACAACTACTTTTTTTTTTTCAAAGACTAGTAACATGGACATGGAGGATTATGTGATGAAACATAAGTAGCCTAGGTACTCTATAAATTATATGCATTAGATGCTTTTCAAAAATAAGAAAGAAATGATAAAGATAAGAATTTACCCTTAATATAAAAGATTTTATCCCCTGCATAAATTTGTGGCCATTGGTTACGAGAAAGGTGAAATATAGAAAAATATAGAAATTGTATGATGAACTCTGACATCTGAAGAAGATTGTATGTAAATTAGGGTTTTTGTTGTGCTATCGAGGATCGGGAAAGAAGTAATAAAAATTTGAAGAACTGAAAGATACAAGGAAAAAATTCGAGAAATTGAATGAAAAGGAGAAAGTTCTGAATTTTTACGATCGGTTTTGAAGGCTTGATATTCATATTGACTTCGAGCAGCGGAACGAATTAGGGTTTCAAAAATGAGGATGTTGTTTTTACCTCAAGAGAAAAGAAAAATGACAGAGAAATTGGAAGATAGAGTACCAAGTCCTCAAGTGCTTATAAATTGTTATGACAATGTTATTTTACATTTGTACCCCTTTGGTGAAGCAACATTTAAGGGTATAATGGTAATATTAGAAGAACATCACAAACGAAATTGTTCGATATATTTTCAAAAATTACCCTTAGCCATTAAGACTCAAAAAAAGTAGCTAGAATTCTTTTCAAACGAGTGTTAGTCAAAATTAGTAGATTATTTTTTGCCAAAAGGAACTCATGGGTTTAATTCTCAAAGAAATAAGGAAAACTTGTATAATATCTATTTTCATTCATTTGTTTGACTTGGCAAAATACTAATAGCAAAAGAGAAAAACACAAGAATAAGTACCATATAAGCTTACACCACAAATAAGCATAAGTGGATTTATGACGAAGAAGGTTGGACAAGTGCTAAGAGTACCTACTACATGGGATCTCGGTCCTAGGTTCAAGTCACACTGGGGGTAGGTGTGAAAACCTATGATCCCTAATGGGATTGGATAGTAGTAAGTATTTTTCTTTAATTTATAATAAGTAGATGTCATTAGTTAAATCCTATTTAAAAAAAAAAAAAAAAGCATAAGTGGAGTCATCGTCCATGCCAAAAGCAATTAAGAACTTTTAGCAAATTGCTAAGCATAAGTTCTGTATTCAAGTTTATATTAAAGCAGGTCCTTGCCAACTACTTCTTGTAGTGTTAAAAGGAGAAAAGAAAAAGAAAGAAATAGTAATTAGGGTTAAATCAATTATTGTTAAGCCATTTGCAATATAAATGTAGTACATCTATTGCATGCTTTAATTTAATGAGATACTCTATCTCTATATTTAAAAAAGGGCGCGTCTACAGTAGGGGCGCCCCTACGTAGGGCCCTGTCTATTCACCGTTGGATGGGAATCTGTATATAAATAGATTCTTCACAGATTCCCGTTATTTCCCACAGATTCCCATCCAACGATAATTAAGGCATGACCCTACGTAGGGACGCCCCTACCGTAGCCATCCCCTTTAAAAAATTAAAAAAAAAACACCTTTAATTATAATTTTCAGTCCATTAATTCGGCCAGAAATTTGGTACGCCGTATTGTATGGAATCTTTTTTTTCCTCAATTTTTTTCTAAGATGGTTTACGATTTCTTTACTGTAACTCTGGAAATACAGAATTAGAGACAAAGTATGAACACTAACCACATATTATGAAACATACTGGTCCATTGTATATGATACTACGAACGAACCATCATATTCTCGGCTTGAGAAATGTGATGACAAGAACTATTGCCAACTAAATAAATAAAATGTTTAATATCAACAATAATAGAATCTACAATAGATAAAGGTTATGAAGCTTTCAAGGCGTTGATAGCATGCAAAGAATCCGACTCGATCACAATAATAGAAACACTATGAATACTTGCTAAATATAGACTTATCTTGATTGCCAGGAGTCCACCAACTTCAACAGAACAAATCCCAGGAATCCTAACGGACCGAAAAAAGATAGCAGATCCCAGGTGATCTTGCACTAAATCACCAATGCCAAACCTCACACCTAAACTCACGAAAGCATCCGTATTCAATTTCGAACTTGAGCGCACTATAGTATCTGTATTCAATTTCAAATAGCTATAACGAAATAACACCATGAGCGAGGAAACAAGTGAGAGGGAGGGACATCAAAAGATTTAATCAAAGAGAACTTGCCCGAAATTCTAGAAGAAAAACTGGCTGACTCCCACATTTCTATAACATCCCAAGTAGTAGCTTCATGAAAAGTAGCATTTCTTCACTTCCAAATGAACCAAAGTAGCGTGCAAATGAGCCCAAAATCAGGATAAGTCAAGCTACAAAACAATCCTAGCAATATATCTAGGAGTAGGGACCATTCTTTTAGATTTAATAAAATCCGAATAATTGGCTCTTCTCCATGCTACTTCCAAGAATTCACACAAAGAAGAAGAAAAAGGAGAAATGGACAAGTCTTCTATATTTGTTTTTGCAGACACAACACAACAGAGTCACTTTGATAAGAAGAAGAAGAAGAAGAAATGGCCCAAGTCTTCTATATTCTTTTCGTAGACACAACACAACGGGGTTACTTTGATATTATGTTATAAAAGGTTGGAGCACAGTGAGAGCACCCCCATCATAGAATTTTTTGCGTAGGGGAAAGGGATGAGGATATTGGCACTCTACATTCCTTTCCACCATCTTGTCAGTAGTTCAGACTCTTACAATACAATGCCACCCCATAGCCTAATTTTATAATAAAAACATATTATTTTCATAATACCAAAGTAAACGATCAAATCTATCCACAATACTCGATGGAATAGAGTAAATAACTGAGCAATGGCCCAAGTCTTCTATACTCTTTTTGTGGACACAATACGACGAGGTTACTTTGATATTACATCGTAAAGGGTTGGAGCACAGGAAGTGTAAAGACCCAGTTTTTTTGAGGGCAAAATGGTCATTTGACTCTAATTTTCAAAAAAATAGATTAAATACATATGGGTCATGTTTCAATAGAATTTTTTGTTTTTGCTCCATGAATGAGTACTTTGATTAAGTTGACAATGACTTGCTATTGCAAGTCATTTTGACCTACAACCATTTTATTCTAATTTTTACAAGCATTCTATTCTAATTTTTTAGATAATCATCTTTCCATTGAGATAAGAATAATTAGACTTTTTTTAAAAAATAATTTGGAATGATTTTTTTAAGAAAAAGTTTTTATCAAACTTATTATTATTTAATAGATTGATATATATGGTTTTTTTTTCTTTTTCGCTGAAATTTTTTTGATAATGTTCTTTTTCAAAAAAAAAAAAAANTGGTTGTTTTTTTTTTTTGAGAATATATACATAATTAGAGAGAAATTAAATGTATTATTTTTTATTATTTTTATTGTTATTATTATCATTACACGTGAAATCACCAAAAAAAAAAAGGAACAAGAATTTTGTTGACTACATAATTAGTTAGTTATACATTAAAAAAAATAGTTAATCTAAGGGGGGGAAAAAGAGAGAATAAGTGTGGCAATAAAATTTTAAAAAATAAAGAAAAATAAAATTTGTATATAATAAAGAATGATAATAAAAATACAGGAATAGAATGAGAATGAAAACAAAAGGAATTAATGGAATGGGAATGAAAATAAAAATACAATGGAAAAGAGATTGAAAAAAAAAATTGTCCAACTCATAGATCACCAACAAGTTACTAGTTTTTTTTTTTTTTTTGGTCATGAATAACTTTCTATATTTATATAGGTATTAATTACATATTTTTGTTAAATTAGCAATATTATTATAACCATCTGATGAAAATTCAATGGCCTAAATTAGAGTACCCATCTATGGAGCAAAAACAAAAATCACCGTTGAAATATCACCCATATATATATATATACACACATATATGTTAATCTCTCTCCCTCTCTCTCCCCCCTGGCTCCCTCTCCTTCTTCAACCCGACGAAAAGGCTGACCCACGACTACCGCTTGCCCAGCCGTCTCCGGCCAGCGTCGAAGCCCACCATTGCCTGCCGCAGAAGCGCGCTGCTGAGACGAGGTCGCTGCCGGAGCAACGTCGTCATTCGCCACCTACATCACAGGAAAATCCTGAAGAACATTCGCGGCTTCTGTCACTTGCCAGCGACGATTCCGGTGACGAGAGGTCGCGAAATCGGTGGCATTTGAACCCTCTCGTCACGGGCTCTCTCTTGATATGTGTCTCGCAATCCCATTTTATCCAGACTAAAAGTTGCTATTTTTGAGCTCAAGTTTGACTTTTGATCTGACCGTTAGATTATGATTTTGATATCGCTTTTGGAATGTACTTGGAAAATAGTGAAGTTTGATATAAATATATTGACTATGTTTGGTGACCGGCACGAAAAACTGTATCTAACGGCTTAGATTTTATCTCATTTTGTGTGCCACCGGTCTAGTGTCGGCTCGGACTCAAATTGGTCGAGTTATATGTCTAATTTAGTTATTTTGGGCATTAGGAATTCAACGAAAAGGTCCGCTTATTGATTGAATCTCTGTTGAAGAGTTGGTTTTTCACAAGTGAGCGATCGAGGACATGGAATTGGTTCCCGACCCTCCGAGCGATCGTCCAATGGCACCTTAAGGATCCCATAGTGTGGTATCACTATTCTAGTAAGGTAGAGATTCAGTTGCCTATGTTTTATATCGTTTTTCTATTAAAACTTAATTTCTGCAATACGCGATGATAATTGTGATTTTTGAACTATTTTGGATATATGTGATGGCATTGGATTGTATTATATATATTAAATTGCTCTGAGACTTTTCTGAGTACATATTATTTTTGGATATGTTAAAAATAGGGCCGTTATGCTGCCTATTTTTCTATAAAAATTTAATTAACTATTTCATTAAAAACAAGAGCATCATTTGAACCTAAATTACTGCATGGCTATTTTTACACATTAGTTCAGAGTATACGTATCATAGGATCACACATGAGTACTAGGTTAGCATCACGGAGTTTTTACAATGTGGCGTTACGACCCCACCTACGGTGCAGAGTCCGTAAACCCACGTGTGGTATTTCTTCTGATTACCTCCCTATTTGACAGGCGTAGACAGTACGGTTGTCCTTCTAAGTTTGGTAGGCGATACATGGGCGTTCTATCTGGTTATGGGCTAGGTGTCAGGCAGGTTGTATGGCACACGTAGTGCCAACATCCTGATTTCTATTGATGAGAGGTGGTGAACTCATGGGTATGGGTGGATTTGTGTCATGTGTTTGCGGACTAATTGATTTTCAAATATCATGATTTCTGTATATTTATATATATGTATGTGCATACAGACTATCGATTTTGGATATTTTTATGTATATATACACATATAGTTTTGCAAATGTGGTTTGGATTAAACTAACCATGCAGGGGCTTTCTATCACTAAAAGGGTTTTTAAATGAGGTAACAGTTTCTCTACTGAGCTCTCGAGCTCACCCCCCCTGTTTTCCTTCCTTTTAGGTGGTTGTTTATTCGAGTTAGTTGTCTCGTTGGCTAAGCAGGCCGCTTGGCTATTCCTCTTTGGTTGGTCCTTATACCTTGTCCTATTATTTTTTATTTCTAATATTTTAGCCAAGTTTGTTGTTTATGCTAAGTGAATGTATTTACTACTACTTGAGAATTTGGTGTATAAATGGGACACTATGGTTTCTAATGAGCATATTTTCAAAATTTTAAGTACTTGAAATTTTGACAGACTTTGTAAGTTAAATTGTAGACATTTGGAATCAAGATTAGAAAGATCTATTAAATCAACACTCTAGTTTTATTAAACCAAGTTTTTGTACAACTTAATTATATTTTCTTGAATTTTAATTAGTATATCTATTTTTATAAATCAAACTAAAGATAGAATCCTTCTTATATAGAATTTCTAATGATTTTAGGACTAAAATAAAAAAACCCAAGTACTTGGTTTTCTCTGAATTTTACAAAATTCTTTATTTATCTTTATTTACACTCAAAATTACCAAAAGTCGCGGCTTTGGATTTTGGGTCGTGACAGAATTGGTATCACAGCATGGCTTAAGATCCGTCTGGGATTATACCTGTGTTAATTTTTATTGTTTAAAAAATATTTTAGAAATAGTTTTGATAAATACCTTATACATCACTTAGGGACTGGCTAGATAAGTTACTTTTGCTCCTATTCATTCCGAGTCCTCTCTTAAACCTCTCCAAAGTTAAATTGTTGTGTCCTTGGGATGGTGATTTCCCAGGAATGGTAGTCTTGAAAGTGTCGAGTCCATATGAAACTATTAATTTTCGCTCTTAATGTAATCCCTCGCTTCAAATGGACGTTCATTCTTGTACTCTTTTGTCTATTCAGGTTGTAGGCTACATGAACGTCGTAGGTTCTAAGGTAGCGATCTGTTATCTTGCATCTTGGTTGTTGTGTTTGACTGTCTCGTGGATTGTCTATGTGTTATCCCTCGGGTTATGCTGTCACTTTTGTTTGCAGCATTTGATTGTGGCTGTATTTTCTTGGGAATTTTTGCTTGTGATACACTAGTTTGATGTTTGCACTTTTACTGATATGGCTTGACTCTGTTGGTGTTTATGAGACTGAGACTTTATTTTCTTGGAATTGATACCTTCATGATTACTTGATTTGGATACATCATGACTTAGTTCTATGTTTCAGTGTCTGTGTTGATAATACTTTTTACATAGCATGCTCATTGATTAAGTGATTAGTTTGGTGATTTAAGATATTATTTAACAATAGTACTTGCATTTCTCTAGTTTCATCAAGTTTTCTTATTGTGGTTCTTTGAATGAGAATTCTTGACTTATTGAGAGTTTAGTTAGATTTAAAAACCGAGTCATTTGGATTTGGAAGCTTTAGAAATACCTAGTTGACAATTAACGTATTGAATGGCGTAGACCTTCGTATTTGATCAAAACGACATGTCTGTTTTCAAAGACATCATGAACATTTTAAACTCGAGCATTGGTTAGGTGAGAGTGATACACTTTTTCAAAGGAGGTATTATTTTAAATTAATATGTTACTTTGAAACTAAGCATTGTGACATTACCAATCTATTTGTATACTAGTAAGATTTTATTTTACATTTAGTAGTATTGATTTGAAAGACTTCTAGACCAAGATAATTTTTTTTATAAATGTATATACATAAATCAAACTTTTCAAGTACCTCATTTAATTTTTGGACTTAATAGATTACTAAGCATTTTTCAATCCCTACTTAATACTTAAATTGAGATTAAATGAATACTTTCGTAAACTAACTTACAAGTTTACCTGAGGAAAAAAAAAAAAGATGTAAGTTACTTTAAAAAATGTTTTGAATAAAAGTATTTACAAATTTGGCTACTCAGTAAACCTTGGTGTGGATTGAAAAAGATTTTTGGGGAAAAATCTTCAGCTTCACATATGTGTTTGGAGATTTATACCTGTGATTTCCTCTAGAATGTATTGCTTAGAGAATGGAAATTAATAGGACTACTTGCGTTATGAAAATCCTTATTGGGTGAAAACGTTTGAGTTAAAATTTTTGGTTTAGATTTTATAGAGCTTGTCACTTGTGCCCAGTGCATTTGATGGTCCAAATTGCATGTTTCTTCTAAGTTTTCTTTGATGTGGTTTACATTGCTGATTGATACATGGTCTCTTGGTAATTATTGGATTGTTTAGTCACTGTGATTCTTACTAACTTGATTTCTGTAGTATGAACGAAGTTGCATTAAGACTATGCAAAACTTGTTTTAATTAGACTTTAGGCATTGTGTGATTGGTTTGACCAGTCTTCCTAGTATTAGAAAAACCTGGGAGAAGAATAGAATTTAGATTTTCAAATCAATGAATGGTATTGAGTTACATGCCTTGACTTTATATTTGATAGATTTTGAATTGTGCATATTAGTGTGTGATTTCCTTCTTAAAGGTCTAATTATAGCTTTCCAATTCATGGAGTTCATATATATGTTAATTAGTTGGTTATGTCTAGTATAACTCTCCATTAACTATTAATATTTATTTTGAAAGGTTAAGTGAGAATTGGTGTTTGTTTTACCCACATTGAGAAAATATTTTGACAATATTTCATACTTTAATATTTTCTAAACTACCCTATTTTTTCCAAAAAAAAAAAAAAACAAAAACAAAAGTGTGACCTTTCAGACCTTTTGAAAAGCTTGTTTAATTATTTTAGATAGTATTTTGGAATTTTATGAAAATCTCCCATTGTGTTTAGTAATAATTTGAATTGAGGCCCAAATGTTTTACCAATTTTGAAAGAAAAATCGACCATGGTAATTTAAATATGGCCTCGTTTATCATTTTACCAAGTAAATATGGATGGCTAAAATAAATGTCTGTTTTGTTGATTATTAGAACAAACTAGTGTCTTTTTCATGCATTCCTTGTTGGTTTTAATAAATGGTGATCATGTGTAACTCAACTTTATAGATTGATGCTTGTGACTATTAGAGATTTTCATCATATATGCATGGAATAAAACTTTTTTCTAAATATTAATGTTGAGTTGAATATAAATCCCTTATTTTGTTTTAACTGTATAGCATAGTTATTGTTATATAACTAATAATGATTGGAATGAGATTACTCATGGATTTTGCTTTAAGAATTATTGGACTCTACGTTTATATTGTAAAAAGGTACTCAAAGTTCAGATTCAGTTTACTTTCGGCCAGGGAGAAGCCATATCGTGAACTAGTGTAGTATTCCTAGGCCCTAACACTTTTTACCTTCAATATTTTCAAAAATATTTTTAAAATTATTTTCATTAAAATTGAAAAGAGGTTGCATGGGAGACAGGCGTCACTTGAGGATGGTACTAGACAGTCTATCCTATTAAAACCTTATTTCTGAGACACTGGATTGTGTTCATGGAATTTTTTGGTATGTCAAGGACTTGTAGAATTTTTGGATCAGTTTTCGCTTTGGTTTTCTTTGATGAGGTTTTACACTGGATAAAAGATTTGAAATGCTTTTGAAACTTCTTGTGGTTTAGATACCTGCATTTAAGATTGAGATTTGCACTAATATTTTGCGTTGGTAATTTCCAATTTGGGTATTCTAGTCTTGTATTTGACTAGAAGTAGTTTGTATTTTGTGTTACTCCTCGCTCTAATCGGAAAACGGAAAATGATTGTGAGCCATTGAACTCTCTTTGTCACCTTCGATCTCTAAACTCATTTATCTTGTGTGGAATAACACAAGGGTCCTTGTCCTTCATCTTAGACCCTATTCGATTATGTTTTGTGCTTGAAAGGAGACTCCTGTTAGAGTCATTAACTCGAAGATTGTCTAGGTCCTGGTTCTAGCTGTAGACAAATAGGTATGTCCTAGAGGATTATTGATTTGGTATGATCAAGGGGACAGTATTCTTATATCTGATATTTGGTATATTGTTCTAGTCTAGTGCTTTACAATCAATATTCAGAGTCATGAGTTTCTGGCTTCTAGCCATGGTTATCATCGTTATCTTTTGATCACTCACGTATTTGAGGTTATCATTTCTAACCATGGGTGTTGAGATTCTTGTACCTATTGTTAAGCCATCTTATACTTATGTATATCTTCAGGCACATCCTTATCCCATACCATTATGCAGGTCAATATGTTGGTGGGATTCTGATGCCAAGTGAGGAGTGTCTATTTCACACGTTTACATTAGTTCGGTTCAATACTCTTAAATTCTATAGTCAAGTGTTTACTACACTTCTAGTGACTATTTCTTATGATCTTGTTTATAATCTCAGTTTGTGCTTGAATTTCATGACGAAATTCTTATAAAGAGGGGAAAAATATAAAAACCCAGTTTTTTTGAGGGCAAAATGGTCATTTGACCCTAATTTAAAAAAAAAACAGATTAAATATTTATATATATATATATACGTTACTCTCTCTCTCTCTCCTTGGCTCCCTCTCCTTCTTCGACCCGACAAAAAGGCCGACCCACGGTCGCCGCCTGGCCAGTCGTCTCCGGCCAGCGTCGAAGCCCGCCATCACCCGTCGCAAAAGCGCGCCGCCGAGACGAGGCCGATGTCGAAGTGACGTCGTCATTCGCTGCTTGCATCACCGAAAAATCGTGAAGAACAACTACGGCTTTCGTCACTTGCCGGCGATAAGAGGTCGCGAACCTGGTGGCATTCGAACCCTCTTATCACGGGCTCTCTCCTGGTATGTGTCTCGCGATCCTATTTTGTCTGGATTGAAAATTGCTATTTTTGTCTATTTTTGAGCTCGAGTTTGACTTTTGATCCGACGATTAGATTATGTTTTTGATGTCATTTTTGGAATATACTTGAAAAATGGTGAAGTTTGATATATATATTGACTATGTTTAGTGTTGTCTTATTTTGTTTGCCACATGTCTGGTATCGGCCTAGACCCGAATTGGTCGAGTTATATATTTAAGTTAACTATTTTAGGTATTAGGAGTTCAACGAAGAGATCCGCTTATTAATTTGAATCTCTGTTGAAGAGTCAGTTTTTCACAAGTGAGCAATCAAGGGCGTAAAATTATTCCCGACCCTCCGAGCAATCGTCCAATGGTACCTTGAGGATCCTATAGCGTGGTATCGCTATTCTAGTGAGGTAGGAATTCAGTTACCTCTGTTTTACATCGTTTTTCTATTAAAACTTAATTTCCACAACACGCAATGACAACTGTGATTTCTGAACTATTTTGGATATATGTGATAGAATTGGATTGTATTATATATATTGAATTACTCTAGAACTTTTCTGAGTGCAGGTTATTTTTGGATATGTTAAAAATAGTGTTGGGATATTTGTCCTAAAAAGCAGATTTTCAATTTTACCCTTTTAGAATAAACAACTTTCTCTTATGTGCAATTATGATTTTTGCTAGATTAAACTGTCTCTGTTGAATAGTTTATTTATCTGAAAAAGATTCCATGACTTTATTTGTATTTAAAGAAACAAATATGATTAAGTGTTAATTACGAGGAGACTTGTTTCTTTATCTAAGTCTAAATGAATTAGTTCACAATCTATAAATAAAGATAGAATACTTTATTTACTAAAGATTTTAGTGTTTGTTTATCTCAACGGGAATGATGTGTCTCAAATCATTGAAATATCAGACTTCTGATAGAAACACTAGTACAACATAAATATGTTATATGTATTGAATAGGACTAGGTAATATAAAGGATTAGAGTGTCGTTACTCAATTCTTATATTACCATAAACTAGTTCTTAGTATGTAGATCTTAATCCTTGATATTTGATTGAACTTGCTTTCATGGGATGTAGCCTTTTGATTCGTTAAAAGACTAACCTCTATGAAATTAGAGGTGAACTCTGGCATATTGGAGATTATGGCTTATGAATTGATGGGAACACCAAATAGTTAATGACACTATACATTAATGCTACTTTAGATTCTTTCAAGATTCATAGAATAGTTAAATATAAGATCTTAGTATTCACTTGTGAATTGGTTGATAATTTTGTCTAAATGGCCATTGAGAACAAAATTATCGACAACATTTTTCCTTGATAGAAAGATGGCAACTTAAAGGTAAATATGTGTTGGAGGGGTATTACGGTAATTTCACCTATCCAAATATGCTAGATAGATCGGTTAATCAAGGTTAGTTGATTAAATCTCTATAAAAGGCATGACATCTAATCTAAGAGTGCAGTATTGGGCCTTTAGTGGAGTGTCCCCTTTACTAATAGTATTTATATAAATACCATAATAAGAGTTATTATGTATTTATCATAGTATTAGAGCTTAGATTATTTAGATCCATTAGGTTCCTTGTCTAACTCAATAAAGTACATTAATTGGTTAGTGGTATTTATGAAATTAATTTTATGAAACTGTATAAAATAATAATTCTATACAAAAGTTGGTATTTTTATAAATAAGTTTCATAAGTTGGACATATTTATAAAAATATATCCAAAGCCCAAATTGGAATACAAATCTAATAAGGTCTCTAAAATTTAACCGATCGAGCCATGAAAGAACTAAAAACAAGTGCAACACGCCACAGAGAGATAGAGAGGCAGTGAAATTTGGCCCCAAGCACAGTGAACTAAAGTCACTGTGCAATTCGGCCATACTCATCCCGGAGAGAAGAAAATAGTTTTCTAGAAATTTCAAGTGTTCATCTCAAACAACTGTATTCCAAGGGATCAAGAAAGTGTTCTTGATTGTTCTCTAATGAAGGATTCAACTTGGTATCCACTCATCTCATCAACCAAGAGCAAGAGCATAGACAAGAAGATCTAGGGTTGGAGATTTGATCACCATCAACAAGGAGATCAAGAAGGAGCACGCTATAAGAGGTAAACCCTAATCTCATCTCTAGTATTTTTTTGTATCTAGATTTGATTTATAATATACATAATCCTGTAATTGCTATATGCATGTTATATGGTTATGAAAACTGTTTTCATGTAAAAATTTTAAAACTTAAATCTGCTATTTTTTCGCTGCGTTCATGATGTGATCATGTATTTTCCATATTTATATGCATGCATGATTTGTCCTAAGTGTTAGGTCCAAATTCCTATAAATAGAGCCGTTATGCTGCCTATTTTTCTATAAACATTTAATTAACCATTTTATTAAAAATCAGAGTATCATTTGAACCTAAATTACTGCATGGCTATTTTTACACATCAGTTCAGAGTACACATATCATAGGATCACACATGAGTACTAGGTTAGCGTCATGGGATTTTTACAGTGTGGCGCTACGGCCCCACCAACGGTGCAGAGTCCGTGAACCTGCGCGGGGTATTTCTTCTGATTACCTCTCCATTTGATAGGCGTAGGCAATACGGTTGCCCCTTCCATTATGGGCTAGGTGTCAGGCAAGCTGTATGGCACACGTAGTGCCAATATCCTGGTTTCCATTGATGAGAGGTGGTGAACTCATGGGTATAGGTAGATTTGTATCATGTGTTTGTGGACTGATTAGTTTTCAGATATCATGCTTTCTGTATATCTATATATATGTATGTGTATGTAGACTATCATTTTTTGATATTTTTATGTATATATGCACATATAGCTTTGCAAATGTAGTTTGGATTAAGAGTTTTTGGCATGATTAGTTCTTGAATTTTTCGATGATTTATAATTTATCTCCTGAACTTTTTTTTTGGCAATTAGGACCTTGAATTTAGAATTTTTGGCATGAGTAGCCCATGAATTTTTAGTAGATTTGTAATGTATCCCCTAAACTTTTTTTTTGACAATTAGACCCTGATTTTAGTGTTTTTGGCAATTAGCCCCTGAATTTTTTATTGATTTGCAATATATCCTCTGAGTTATATGCAAATTTTTAAACAATTAAAAAATAAATTACAAATCAACGAAAAATTCAGGGGCTAATCATACCAAAAACTCTAAATTCAGGGTCCTAATTGCCAAAAAAAAAATTCAGGAGAAAATTACCAAAAATTCTAAATTCAGGGTCCTAATTGCCAAAAAAAAAAGTTCAGGGGATAAATTGTAAATCATCGAAAAATTCAGGGACTAATCATGCCAAAAACTCTTGGATTAAACTAACCATGCAGGGGCTTTCCATCACTAAAAAGGTTTTTAAATGAGATAATGGTTTCTCTATTGAGCTCTCGAGCTCACCCCTCTTGCTTTCCTTCCTTTCAGATGGTTATTCATTCGAGTTAGTTATCTCGTTAGCTAGGCAAGTTGCTTGGCTTACGCTTGCAGTTTTATTCCTATTCTTCTTTGGTTGGTCCTTATACCTTGTCCTATTATTTTTCATTTCTAACTGTTTAGCCAAGTTTGTTGTTTCCGCTAAGTGAATGTATGCATGAGAGTGTATTTACTACTATTTGAGGATTTGGTGTATAAATGGGACACTATGGTTTCTAATGAGCATATTTTCAAAGTTTTAAGTACTTAGAATTTTGACAGACTTTGTAAGTTAAATTGTAGACATTTAGATTCAAGATTTGAAAAATCTATTAAATCAACACTGTAGTTTTATTAAACTAAGTTTTTGTACAACTCAATTATGTTTTCTTGAATTTTAATTAGTGTATCTATTCTTATAAATCAAACTAAAGATGGACTTCTTATATAGAATTTTTAATGATTTGATCAGGACTAAAATGAAAAATGGTTTTCTCTAAATTTTACAAAATTCTTTATTTATCTTTATTTACACTCAAAATTACCAAAAGTTACTACTGCCTTGGATTTTGGGTCATGACAGAAAGAACCCACCATGGATTTTGTATAGAGGAAGAGTGAGGATGTTGGCACTCCATAATCCCTTCACTATCTTGTCAGTAGTTTAGAGCAGGAACCGCGTTCACTACTCTTATGGTCTAATGTCACCTTATAGCTTAATCTCATAACAAAACCCTATTTTTTTCATAATGACAAAGTAAACGATCAAGCCTATCCACAACAGTCAATGAATAGAGTCATTCTAAAGATCAAGCGCAAGTGATAACACTTTAACCGTCAAAGAAAGATCCCCATTGCTAATGGGTTTAAATGAGTTAGGCCTAGGAAGCCATGGATCCACAAAACACAGACTGACATGACATTCCAAATGTGTCAGTGAAGCTCCTTCTATAACAACTCTCTCTCCTAAAGAATACTCTTCTGAAGCTAGGAATAGCCATTTTTACATGAAGCCTGTCAAAAGGAGCAACTTGGAAAGTGCCTCCCTTTCAACAGTCAAGCTAATCCAAGCTAATTCCAAAGAAAGAGGATGAGTACGTAATCTTTATGCTTGTTTAGCTACCAATACTTGATTAAATGGACCAATGTCCCAAAAATGTAGTTCACTTATTGATTTTGACAAAACAAATCATGTGTGCTTTAATCCAAGCCATTTTCCTCCTACAATCTGTTGTGCCCCACTAAAATTGAAAAAAAAAAAAAAAAGAAAAAAAAAAAAAAAGAAAAGAAGACCAAATATTACTGCATAGCCCATCTAGAATTTTAAAAAGGCTCATCACATATTTTTGAATAGATTGCAAAACGGCCTTAACCAGGAACTCTCTTCCTTCAGGAAAAAATAAACTTCTATGCGAACTTTTAACTTTATCTTTAATCCCCTCAAAAGTTCTATTGTTCTGTCTTACCATAGTTGAGAGCCTAAGATATTTATCATGGCACTGAATAAAAAATATTAGTAAGTCCCAAAATACGTGCACATTGTTTCCTGTCTTATCATCAGAGCTAGGGCTAAAAGTTATAACAAAATCTCAAAATTGATCTTTTGACTAGAGACCGCTTCATACAATATAATATATTTACAAGGACTCTACATCATAGGAATAAGCCTGCGAAAAAACTAGGCAATCATCAGTGAAGAAATGGTGGCCAAATCTTTAGAGTACCACGAGCACATTGAAAGCCTATACGATCCCTTTTATCTTCGAGTTTAGAAAGTCATGACGACAAAGCTTCATCACAACGAAGGAAAAGATAATGGGAATATGACACCTTGTCTCAACCTTTTAGATGGTAACTCCCATTAGGTTTAACATTAAGGAAATGCAGCCTATCACTCGATTAATCAACTTTTGCCTAAAACCTATTTTCTTCATCACAATCCTAAGAAAACACCATTCCATATGGTTGTATGCTTTACTCGTATCCAATTTTAAGGCAATAAAGCCCTTATTCCATTGTTTTATTTGCATAATGATTAGAGCATCTCAAAGACCATAATCACATTATCAGTATTACTATACATTACAAATTTTTATTTTGCACGTATTATAAGACATATGTAAACTGCATAAAATTTGATACATAATCATAATAAGTACTGGGAAAATAATAAAAGAAAACGAGAGAAACTTAGGACAGAGAGTAATGAGAGAGAATAAAAATCAAAACATTAAGAGAGAATGAGAAGAAAGAGCATTGAGTGAGGAATATGGAGAATGAAAATTCAGTATAAGGAGACAGAATAACATATTTTACTCATTTTTTTGGTGTATAAACTAATGTATCATTTACCATATAATTTTTTTAAGTATCATAATAAGTTATATTATATAAAATCACCACTAACCATAATATTGTCTTGTTTAAGTTGTATAAACAAATTGACCCCTAAACATAATATTGTATTGAAATTGTACAATACAATTATTTATACAATGTACCAAACAAGTCATAAAGTAAAGTCAACTACCCCTAAAAAAAGAAAAAGCAATTGGGCTAGCTAAAGATTTCCGCACATAAATGGTAAGCTTAAGATCATTGATAACTATGCCCCACCTCAAATCCCCGCCCCTAAAGTGAGGGTAGGAGGGAATGAGCTTGCTACAAAATTTCTGTAGATTCCGGCTCCATTTGGAATTTGGATTTTTGGAGGGAAAGAAAAAAAATTTCAAAGAATTTCATTCTCTTGTTTGGATTGAATCAATAAACTATTAAAAAAAAAATCTTCAATAAAAGTAAAAGTTTAATTTGATGTTATTTTTTAGTATATAGAAAATAAAGTTAATTTTTAGAAAAAGTATTTTTCTCTTTCTTTTTCCATGACTTTTTCGTTGTAATTTTTTTCCTTCAAAATTCGGGTTCCAAACGGAGCCTTAGTATACCTTAATAGAAAGATTTGCTAATTTGTAATGAAAATTAGTAAATATGATCATAATATTGTGCATTCTATTCAATGGGGAAAAAATCAACATGATATAGTGGTGAAAATAAAGACAAAATATCCTACGGGCCCCACTTTTGCTCATTGTTGTTATTTAACTCCTTATGTCTAAAATTTCGCATCTACACCCCAACTTTTATGAATGTGATATCATTTTGCCTTAATTTTTACTATTGTTTCGATGTCAACTTTTCCCAATTAGGATATTAGAAATCTAAGTATGTGGGCACAAACATGATTGTACTAGAAATACTCTTTGTTAAGGAGATTTGTTGGACTTATATGTTGGTAGGTATACAACAGAGAAAATTCTCTTAGGTTTAACAAATATGAGAAATTAAGAATTTTAATGACATTTAAAAAAAATTTACATTGTCTACTAACTGGGGCAAATGAGCATCGCATGGGACAAAACAATACTACACTATTAAGAATTAGAGTTTGTGGCGTTGGAGGTCCCCATTTTCTTTAATTAGTGACCGCTTAGTCATGAACCAATTATTGACAATGATATCATTTTTAGTCAAAAACTATTAACACCATTAAAAATTGAATGAAAGAAAAAGTGTGTAACGTATACTTAAAAATAACCCCTCTAATATTTGAGAAGGTCTCTTCTTTCTTTCTTACCAAAAAAGATCTTACTATCACTGATTAGTTAATTCAAAAACTTTTCTAAACATTTATTTAGTAATTAGTTAATTCAAAGACTTTTCTAAACATTTATTTAGTTCATAGACCAAACGGTCACCATACAAAGAATTCAGGCACCGTTAGCGTTACAAACCCAAATTTTTGGGCAACGCAGGCAAACTCTTTAAAGGAAATTAGAGTGTCTTTTTTTTATAACATTTGATTTTGACAAATACTGTTAATCTCTTTTCATAGCTAAATGGTAGTGTATACACTAGGTATATTTATACTGACTATATTAATTTTAAAGTTACGTACATCATACTCTAACTTGACAAATACATTGACACCAATCATTTTGTTACAACATTTAAACAGACCCAAAATTTGGTGATTTTGTTATAAGACCAAATTTTTAAACATTGAAATGTGAGGTAAAAAAACGACTAGCAAAAGTGGGGCTGTAGGGTATTTTGACCTAAAATAAACAGGAAAAACTTCTTGTTCAGTGGGGAAAAAAATCTCCACAAGGCAGCCGTGCTGTTAGTGTTATGTCTTAAAAGAAATGCTCAATTATCTTCTGTTTCTTTGGCTTTTAAAGTCCGACACTAGTTATGACCTAAGGCATATATTAAAAGTTGCTTAAAAAGAAGAAAAAGAAACAAGGTAGCATAATGTGAAATAAGATTACTAAAAGCAACCATTTGCAGTACTCATAACCAAGAAATAATCAGAAACTCCCTAGGTGTAAAACCCATTAATTGGAAAACAAGGTCGGTCAATAAGACTTGAAAAACTATTAACCCCATCAAAGTCTGAAAGCATCCAAATCATTGAGCCTTGACATGCTGCTGAACAACATGAAGAGCTTCATGATCTTCCCCAAAATCCTGCAAATTGACAAGTAAAGAAACAAACACAAAACCAATGTGAAAAATACAAACATTTTAAAGTAATGAATTAACAATATATAGAACCACTTAGATTACATTTCTTATCTGGAAAAACTCGAAGCTAGAAGCATACCTTGATGACAACACAGGAGCATCCGACTACCTTCCTAGCCTTCCCCTCGGAATCAATCTTGCACAACTGTATTTAAAAGGTTCCAATCAAACCAATGCAAATTGAAGAAAACCACAACCAAAGGGTCAAAAAAAATCAAAATCAAAATCAACCAAAACAGTTCGCTATCCCAATGACTAGGGTGAAAATTTAAATGATAACATACACAACTTGAATCCGACCCTTGCACAATTGGGAAACAAAATCTAAAATAGGTCCACTACAATTAGTGAAATTAGAAAAGAAAAACAAAAGCAGTGAATCCCTGTCCTTTCTCATTCTCTTCCAAAACTCTGCCCGTAATAATTCTTTTCCTAAATCAAACTAAACGGCTGGAATCAGACCTGTTAAGCTAACATTCTTGGACAAAATTAAGCTGATAAGCTTGACACAAATTTAAGCAGAAACACTTCCAACCTAGTTAATGACACGACTACACGATTGGAAGCTAACCCATTAAGCTAAAATCCTTGGGACCAAACCAAACAGACAAGCATGACAATAACTCAAAGTGACACTGGCACGAAATCAACTTGAATCAAAATAAAAAAGAAAAATACAATAAAGAGAGTTTCGGAAAGCACTTACACCAGCCCACTCTCCAAGAGTCTTGGCGCTTGGGACAGTCAACATGTTTACATTATGATCAGCGCAAAGGGCTTTTACGAGTTTAACATAGTCAGGCTGGTCACAGTCCTCAGCCAAGACGCAGAGCTGTGCCGCATGCTTTTCGATGACCTTGGCACCTTCATGAAGGCCACGGGCAAGGCCCCCGTGGGCCAAAGACTTCCTCAACACTAGCTGTAATGCCGTCATGATGTCCATGGGCTCCCCAAGAGCTGGGGCTGCTGCCTCAACGGCCACCGGAGCTTCTTCACTGCATCAAAGCAGTTTCTAAAACACAGTAAGACTACTTTCTCCTCCAATCCACATAAACCCATTGACCCAGAAAAACAAATACCCATATAAACACACGAAAGGGTCTCCTTTTACATATATCATTTCTAAGTCTGAACTAGGATCTATGAATTCCATTTACAATTACTTCATAAAACCCTAAAAATACAATGGACTTTCTTGTGTTGTTTTTGGAGAAATACCCAAATTGCTTAACATAATAATAGCGACTCAGAGATCTTATAAAGAGTGAATTCAACGAGAACATATGATCTTTGGTACATACCCTGACATTTTCGTTCCTGATGCTTAAAACTGCTTCTCCTTATTGAAACTGCATAAACACAGAGGCCAAAAATCAAATCCCCAGTACTGAATCTCAATCAAATATGTATGATGGGTATACATAGATACAAATGTATATTTATAGAGAGAGAGGGAGAGAGTGAGAGGAGATGACCTTGAAGGCTGAGATGAGATACCCGATGCTGATAGTGCTCTGCTCTGCGTCAAAAACGAAAGCAGCTGATGTGAATGTGGATTTTATATGACAAACCCTGGACTTAAAACCCTAACAAACAAACGGCATGTCGTTCTTTTTAAGAATTTTGCTGTCGTTAAAGTTGAAAACGACTTCTTATTCATTACGTGTCGTTTAAGACTTGCTAATGGTAATTGCAATACTAATTGTCCTTTTAAAAATTTAAACGACAAGTAGTTACCAACTTTAAGAATAGATATTGACGACATGTCGTTAAAATTTTAAAGTACATTGTCCTTTATATTAAACCAATTAATTGTATACTGGGTTTTAGAGTTAATTTCACTCGTGTCCCCCGAAATATACCCATGGAAAAATTTTAGTTTCTAAATTTTCGACTTACATATCACAACCTTGATGAATCAATATACAATTGTTACATAAAACATTGTGAAAAATCGTTAAAGTTTTTAGCGCATGATCAATTGTTAGAATAATTATTTGGGCATAATCCCTAGAGCCATTTTCTAATAAGCCTTTTTTCAGCGCTCTTACAAGAAATTGAGTGACAATATCATCTCCAAAGCTTCTTACAAGAAATTGAGGCACAATAGCATCTCCAAAGCTTCACACGAACTATTATCGTGAAATTTGATTTTGTGAAGTAAATTGGGGTCGTTTGCAAAATAGACCATTTGGAAAAGGACTTTCGGTAGATAATCTACTTTTAAAAACTATTTACAAAATAAGTTTAGTTATAACTCAATAATAGGGACTTATCGAAATTTAACCAAATTTTGGGCCCAATTTCAGTAAATGTCCTTTTGTCAAATGTTATAGTAAAATGACCGGTATATATGCTTATATACCAAGTGTAAAATTTTATATACCAAGTGTAAAAAATTATATACCCAGTGCATTTCAGTACAGTAATTAAAATTAGTAGATATGTGTATCTACTAAGTGTAAAAATATATATACATAGACATTTAGCTATAAAATTTTAAAAATGGGCATCTACTTAATCAAATTTAAAATCTTGGTTATCTACTTAAATTTCTCTCAATTTATTTTAATACTCAACATGCTTACCAAACTATTTAAAAGTCTTTCTTACCTATAAATAGGCTTTTTAAAAAAATATCTACTAGATTGGGACTCGTAAATATACATAAAGGACTTTAAAATAGTTTAGTTTCCCAAATTCACCAAAGGAATTTTCACTCATAAAGATAAGAAGAAACCACATTTGTTAGCGTGATTTTGATTGTGAAGTTTTAGTTTGTCTACGGGTGGATTTACACTGTTAGTTCATAGATTTCCAGTGTGATTTTGAAGATAATTTCCTAATTGAGAAATAAATGGAAAAGATTAAACGTGATTTTGATTGTGAAGTTCTAGTTTGTCTACAGGTGGATTTACACTGTTAATTCCATAGATTTCCAGTGTGATTGTGAAGATAATTTCGTAATTGCGAAATAGATGGAAAAGATTAAACTTAACCCAATATGTATAGGAATGTGTGGTAAATATTCGTGGTTTTGGTATTTGCTCTTAATTTTGTGCATGTTTTGGCTTGTTCTTTTGCACAAAGAAAGAGTTAAATTGTAGGGATGGCAAAAAAACGGGTATAGTTATCTCAGGCCCATCCATATAGAGGAAAATCTTACCCATAACCATGACATTTTATTATTTAAGCTCCCATCATTTTAGGCCTAATCATATCCATTTCTAATATTGTGCTATTTTTATATGCTTAATTGTGTCTATTTTTCAATATTATGATGTTTTCATGCTTAATATTGTCCGTTTTTTATTTGTACAATTTTTTAATCTAATTGTGTCTGCTATAAATAGTGTTATTTTCTTATCTAATCATGCTCGTTTTCTATATTAGTTTATTTTCGTATCAAAACCATACTCTTTTTTTTTCTACGTTAGATATGATTTTCGTGCATAATTATTTCTTATTCTCGTATTGATCCTGTACATCGAGCTTGTTCAAATTTAGTTTTTTTTTTTTAATTATTGTTACTATGTATTTATTTTAATGTGATTATGGAAATATTACTTGTTAATCATTATGTAATAAAAAGAAAATATTTATGAAATTTAGATAAACTTTTATATGAAACAGTTCTAAATTGAAATATTACAAATTTATGTAAGAAATGAGAATTAATTTGATTGAATTTTTATAATCTGATTACATCAAACTAGGTTGATTTCCTACCTAAATGTATCAAAGAACGTAACTCAAAAATTAAAAATATTTTACATCAAATATTGTTTAATACCAACTTCTAAAATTTGAGTACTCCAACTTAGTTGGCACCCAAACAATATCGAAATAAATAACATAAAATTATGATTAACACTAAACTAACTATATTTTCCTTCCTTAACTTAAAAGGCTTTCTATTAGACATGGGTTTTGGCCTTTGGACCCTCAAGATTTTTGAACCCTTTGGCCCAAACTTACTAAGTTTTTGGGTTTTTTAATAAAATTTGACAAATGCCTATTTTATTTTATTTCAAAAATACCATTTTTTATGTATATAATTTATATGTATAATGTGTATAGTATATATTTGCAATATAATTTTTTACCTATAGTTAACATTAACAGTGTAAATTTATATTTATGGTATACATTTTGAAATGTATACTGATTTTTAGATATAATTTTTTTTTAACAAAATTTATTCCATAATATATATTTTATTTATAGAATACTTGTGATTTACATTTCTCTAAAAATAAGTATCTATGAAAATATGCTTAAGAAAATTATTATTTATTTACTTTTCTGAAAAAAAAAATTTACGTTTATCTATAAAATTGTTATTGTCTTTATGCAAAAATTGAAATTATGCCAATATTCTTAAAATATAATTTTAACTGTAGTATTTTTTTGCGAATTAATTATTATTGTTTATCATACCTATTATGCTAAATGTCATGTCAACATATGCAGTTACTAATTGTATCGTATCGTACTGAATATAATTACTAATCGTGTTATGTCATGTCGTGTCAAGTTATAATCGTATCGTACACCTGTGTATTCTGGCCTAGTTTGACATCAAATAAAAAAAAAAAATACCTACTGGATTGGTGCCATATAATATTTACATATTTTCATATTGAACCAACATCAAATAAAACATATACTTAATAGTTTTCAAATTCTTAAGTTTAAATATATGAGCATATATAAGTCTCCAAACTTATTATTTTTAAAAGATATATAAATATAAGTTGTGTAATTTTGGATAATATTAAAAAAAAAAAAACTCATCTCTTTTAGCCTTTAGCAAAAAAAACCTACGTCTTTTTATTAATATCAAATAAAATTTCTATTTGTGTTTTTCTATTAAATCTCACCGAATTCACATATACAGTGAAAGCTGGAGCTTAAAATTATTGCAGAAACGTCTTTATCTTTTAAAATTGTCTATTGACATCTATATAAGTAGCTAGAAGGCAACAATCTAGACTGAGAAATGATCTATAATTTCTTAAGAATATAATAGTAACAGCTTTCATGCACACATAACTTCTTTTTTTTGAATTTTGCTATCTAATTTTAAAAGTTAAAAATATTTGCTTTTAACGATTTTAACTATATATTTGAATTCGATGAAATTTGATTTAAAAAAATATGAATAAAATGTTTTATTTGATATTAGTGAAAAGACATTGGTTTTTTCTAATAAAAACCTAAAAATCATGGGTTTTTTTTTGGATATTATCCCAACTAAATATATATATATATAGGTTGCCAATCCAGTATATATATATATATTTTACGTATGTATAGGTTTTTTTTTAGCCGTTGGATCATTGTCTAACGGTAATCCAACGGCTATAATGATGTACATGAAATGACGTGCATCATTAATGCTATTTCTCTCACCTACTTTTTACTATAAAAAGATGTGCATGATAAATTTTGATTGCCCAAAATAATACCTATGTTATGTATAAGTAAAAAAAAATACCTACTGGATTGGTGCCCATATACCAGTATGTATTTTTTTTTTTTTTTTTACCTTTGCATAGGTATCAATTTGGCCAATGAAAACTTTTTTTACACATTTTTTTATATTAAAAAGTAAGAGAGAGAAATAGTATTAATGATGCATGTCTTTTCATGTACATTATTATAGCTGTTAGATCACTATTAGATGATGATCTAACGGCTAAAAAAATTACCTACACATAGGTAAAAAAAAAAAAACCTACTGGATTGGCAATCTATATATATATTCACATATATTAATACGATTGTGTACATTGAGACAGTATATGGATTATGCTAATACTATCTTCGCACGATACTAATATATTTGCAAGTCGATTATTCTCTGGTCCTAATCGTTTTCTTGCTTGAACGGTTTTTCTCTTTCCATTAGAATCAGACAATTATAGATTGCCCATAACCATGGTATATATTGCCACCTCTAGTGTTAACTAGTCTTGTCTCCCTCTCTAATTAAATTTTATATTATGCCCTCTTGAAAGGTGTACGTCTTAGGTGCATGTCTACTTTCCGTTGAAAATTAACCATATGTAACCAAGGGTTCTTTCATATAACAATTGCATAATTTGAATTAGTGTACCACACTTTTCCTTAGAAGAAAATATTTGTTATACGTTACTTGTTCAAAATGTGAGAGCCAACTTGTTACCATGGCTATATTTTTAGAGCAATTAGTGAAATATTGTTGTCGTTGTGGCATGTGGATATATATTTTCAGTATCGGCATCACTAGTCTGACTGACGTCAGTTGTATCTAAAAATTAAGCATGGTATCGTTTTACGATCAGAAAACGTCAAAGATTGTGAGCGCGATAATGATCTAAAGTTTTTCGTCTTCGGTTTTCCACAAGATAAAAGGCAAAATTCTGCACAAGTAAGCTCAATAAAACCACAGGACGTAACAGAGCCACAAAGAAGAAGAGAAGCATCATCAGTAAGTACAAGAAATGAAAATAGTTCAAAGGTCGTCAGTAGTAGCTAGATGATAGAGCACATTAGAAATGTGGATCATTCGAGGCAAAGAGGCAGGAACAGCATTTTTCTATTCTTTTTTGGTTTTGCCCACAAATTCAAAAAGCTTCTCTCTTTTTCTGCTTTCCAAACCGACCATGCCAACATTGTAGAAAAACTAAGGCTTTGGTTTTGGTTTGGTCTAGTCTAGTCATTTTTTGCGATTTATCGGTTATTTTGTCAACCCTAAAGAGAAGCATCATCAATAAGCGTAAGAAACGAAAATAGATCAAATAAGCAACAAGTAGATAATAGAAGTATAAAAAAAAAATTCATAAACAAAAGGACCTCTTGCCAAAAGTGCACATTAGAAATGTGGATTCCTGGCAAAGAGGCACGAACAGCTCTCTAATCTTCTGCGGTTTTGCCCACAAATTCATTCAAATAAAGCCTTTTTTTTTTTTAATATCTTTTTCAATGAGTATTATTCTGTCCATTCTCAACACCTAAACCATACAAAACACCAGCATACTTGTCCAGAGAACCACTAAAGAAATTCTCTTTGAGTTTCCTGAATGTACAAGAAGTAAGCAAACTATCCGAGCCCGCCTGGTGACAGATCCCAACTCTCTCCACTTCCAACAACTCAGCCAGCTTGTTCAACCCGCCGTGAAGGCTGTTGCAGAACTTCATCAAGTGCTTGATATCATACACAGTTGGGAAGTACATGTTGATCAAATTGAAGAACCCCAATTGTGTATCAGGCAAATTCTGGCACGTCAACAGCTTAAGCAAGTACCCGAAATCATACCCGCTGTGGAAAGTAACCCAATGCACACTGTCATTCAGCACAATCCCCGACGACATCAGCAGCTCCCCGAACCGCTGCGCGTCGATGCCATTCTCGTTGTTCTTCTTGAAATCGATGCCGCTCTGGCGCAGGAGCTCGATGGAATCGTTGGCGAAGACGTCCTCGTTGACGTTGAATTCGCGGAAGTTGAACTGCCAAACGCAGCACTGGTCGGTTCCACAGGTGGGCAAGTTGCCCTCCTCGTCCGAGAATGTCAGGCCCAACTGGATCAACTTCAACATATCGACGTTGTTCTTCAACGTCTGGTAATGGAAGTCGTAGCTGTTCTTGAAATTTCCCACCGGTCGAAGAACGATCCCGGGGAACTCCGTATCCATGGCGACGTACGGATACTCGTCCACAATTTCGCGGATTAGAGCGAATTCCTCCTCAAGATTTCCATCCCAAACCTCACGAATATGAATCGAATCGGTTTTCGGTAAGAGCGGCATTCCTCAAACCTCCTCCCCCCCCCAAAAAAAAAAACCCTAGGCAAAAGAAAAAGAAGAGAGATTTCAGATCGAAACGGCGAAATCTGTAACCCAGATTAATCGATTCGAAGAGATCTGCAAGGAATTTCAATAATTACAGGCATTAATCAAACAATATTAGATTAATCAGACCTTGAAATTTCCTAAAATGGATTGAAACAAGAAAGAGAAATTGATACAGAGGAAACCCTAGAAATGAGAGAGAAAGAGTTGGAATCTGACCTTAGAAGAAGAAAAATCCGAGAATTGAGAATTGCGGGGGGACCTGATTAGGGTAAGGAGGACGTCGAAGTTGCAGAGTTTCAGAGATGAGACGAGGAAGAAGATGATGTATTTGTAGGGTTTCAGTTTTCAGGGAAAAGAAAAATAATGTGTGTTGGAGGAGAGGCGGCGAAGCAGGAATCAGATTTTTATTAGTATTGCTTATTTATTTACTTATTTATTTATTATTTTTATGGCGATTGTGATTTTCTGTTTTCTTTTTTCGTGTTTTTATTTTTTAATTTAACCTGCCTGTAATTTTTTTTCAAAACAAAAAACAATTTGATGTTTTGTTTGGTTGCAGGGAAAATAAAGAATTTTAAAATAGAAAGTTAAAGGAAAGTAATTGAATAATGTGGACAGGACTCGGGGGAGGGCCCTTTCCCTCCTCGTAAAAGAAAAATCAAACAAATTGAAATGCAGAAAAAATTGGAAAACAAATATTGCAAACCAGAATAAAATCTGTTTATTTATTTATTTAATATTAAGAATAAGATAGATGACTGATTACAAATCATTTAAAAAAAAAGAAAAAAACGACTAATTCAATGAACACGTGGTAAACTGTAGGGTAGTTGGGCTGTCTATCTCTGGATGAAGCAACTGAAAATTTCAGCATATTGTCTTGTATATATAGGAAAAAATAAAAAACCTATTTTCTGATTTGGACTACGGAGAAGCCAAGGCAAATAGCCAAATACTAGTATAAGGAAACAAGTTTTGGTCCCTGGGATTGGTTATGAAGGGAAATAGAAGAGACAAGCTTAATACACTAATAAGGAAAAAACAAAACAAATATGAGCCCCGAAATTGCAGGCAGTTTACTAAGGAAATTTTCCCAATAAAGTTGAGGTTCAGAATAAGCCTGAGAAGAGCAAATCCAACATTTAACATGTTTGTCGATTATTACAGACAAAACATACGTCTTATAACAAAGGAGTAGATTAGATTAGCATGTTCCTCTTCTCTTCCGTTATCTTCCAGTGCTAGCAAATTCACTCTCATCTTCTGCCACAGATTTTAGCTACCACATTTGGCTGACCATCCCCTGCCACTAAGATTTCATCTCATAAATACACAATATTGATTCATGAAACTAAGAAAGAAATTTATGTGCCTATTGATAAACTATGAATGCTGACCTTGACCTTCACCATGTTCTCTTGCGCTTGAGTTTCTTCATATTCACCAAGCAGAAAGCAATAACTTCTTTCAGTGTGGCTTTTCTTCCTTCTTTGAAGTTCCAAAGTTCAGGAACGGTATACCTCCCACTTGGATTGTACTCATTAATTTCTTTTAGGGCTGTAACAACTTCTGTATATATCTCATCTCCCCACTCCTCCTTGAGATTTTTAAGCTTCTCATCTTCCTCATCTATTATTTCCTGCATCAGACAGTAGTATGAATGAGCACAGTAGAAACAAAAAGTCATTGATAAAGGATTTCNCCCCTCCACTTTTCAAATAACTCAAAAGCCTGAGACAACATAAAAAAGTGTCACCCAATTTTGTCACCAAGTCATCCATACAGCCACTTGATAAATGTAATGGATTAAACAAAAGAACTGAAGAATGTATGAGTCCATGTGCAGAGTCACAGACATAAGACATACGCACACCTAGAAGTAACTAGTTGTTGAATAAGCTTCAATGTAGTTTTGTTGCAGCAGGCTTCAAACACGCATAATTGAAATATAAAAGTTAATCAAAGGAAATACCTGATGATTCCCATCAATAAGCACCACTTTAAACGGATGCCAACTCGGATCTTTCAGTTTTTCCTGCCACAAGGAGCATAGGGTGGAGGCCTGCACCTGAGCTTCATCCGAAGAAAATCGTAGCTTGCAAATGTTAACGAAGGGCTTCTGATCAAGATCTCCCATTCTTTTTATTCCAATATTACTTCGACCACTCAATAAATCAGGCAACCCCTAAGAAAAAAGTGTTGTCAGTCGTGACCTCCTTGTTTATTATTTATCATGAGGTATTTTCAAGTCGAAGGTTATTCTGCACAACTGAGCCACTCATACTCTCTCTCTCTCTCTCTCTCTCTCTCTATATATATATATATTATTTGGAAAAAAAAAAAAACATAAAAACCTTTTTGGACCCATGACTGCAGTAAGCCAATATACAACTTCACTAATCACAGATTCTCTACTCATCCCTAGGTATACAAGCTGTCAATTTTCTCTCCAATAACTTTATTTAGCTTCCAATTCCTTTAAGGAATGTAATGTAGTTTGGTGATCATAAGAATCTGCTATAGCTAATCTTTTCGGTAGGCCCTACTCCTATTAAAGGCATAAAATATTCAACACAGAGACTTTTCGCACAATGCACTCTGATAAAAGAAAATTTTGCGTATTTAAACGATGACCTACTAAGTAAACTTTCTATGGCCCAACTAAAATATAGTTAAGGAAGAAAAAAAAAAAAAAAAAAACAGTAACCTCAATTAATGCTTTGCGAGCTTCTTGTAACTCATCATTGGTCTCACGCTCTTTTGTCAAAAGAGTCTGATTTAAAGATTCCAAATCCTCCAGACTCTCAACTTTTTCTTCTAATTCATCGTTCATTTCTTTCATCTTCTTCTGAACTGATTCATCGTCTTCATTTCCTAGATGCCTCATCACCTCCAATTTCCCCTTTAACTCTTCAATTTCCATTTCCAACTTCTGCTTAGCATCCAGCTGCTTTTCTAACTGAAGTATTTTATTCAAGGCCTCTTCTTTCTCCCTCTGAAAAAGTTCAATTAAACTCTTATGAGTGAAGGTACAGAAATGATAACACAATAATGAAATTTTACGGAGTATGTAGGCATCATACCTGTTGCTCTTCAACCAGCCTATAGACATTCTCATTAGCCTTTTTCTGCTCCATCGAAGCTAACTCAAGGGAATTATTTGTCACATCATTCTACAAGAAGAGAAAATGAAATGTATCAGTTCCGAGCATGTCTCATCACAAATAAACAAAGCCATCTAATCCTTTTTGACGTTACATTCAATCAGGTAATCCTTTTTGACGTTACATTCAATCAGGTCCGTTGGACAAACAGAAAAGAGACTTATAACTATGATGGCTCAAAGATTACTGCAGCTATAAGTAAGAGAATTAGTTCGATGCTATGAAAGTACAAAGGTAGACTAGAAAAATGTAAAAACTGAGATACACAACCTTTCTTTTATCCTCGTCGAGTTTTTCCCTTTCACGCTCAGTTACTGCTTCACGTTTGTTTATTTCTTTGCTCCAGGAATCAAGTTTCTTTTTCTTACTATCTATGTCATTACTCATTTTCTCTTGTTCATCTAAAATTCTTCTGACGTTCTCACGTGCATTGCGCTGCAACTTCCTTATTTCTGATCAAGTACAAAAAAATATCAGTATTATATCACATTATATGTTTCGTGACTTAGTGTTAGTGTATCAGATAAGCTCAATGAAACCCTAAATCAGTAATAGAGTAAAACTTTTACCAACTTAGTGTTTGTGTATCAGATAAGCTCAACGAAACCCTAAATCAGTAATAGAGTAAAACTTTCACGAACTTCTCTTTTGGCACACCACATCCTGCTTATGGTCAAATCTAATGACATTTTCAATGGCTAGGTGAGCGAATACAAAGTTAGAACACATCCGATGACCTGCTAAATAGCTAGGTGACAGTACTCAAATATACCTCTAGTATAGATATGGACAATAAGCTTTAAATTGGATGCAGGATCCGAAAATGAATATAAAAAACAAACATACAAGTACAATTTTGTCCCTAATAAAGACATATCAGAATACAATAGACACATATATGCGGATCAAACAAAAAGAATTGTAAATATCGCAAGCCTACAGACAGTCAGATAGACGCGAGCATATATAAAAGAGAGACAGATGAAAACCTTCATCAAAAGCTTGTTGTAACTTATCTTTCTCTACAAGTATCCTACTTAAAGACATTGTCTTCTCATTATACTTGTATTGAAGTTCATCAAGGTCTTCATTTGTCAAATCAATTCTATTAGTTAGGTTTGCCACAACATTATTTTTATTTTGAGTTCTTTCGTGGACAATGTCAGATATAGTTGTCAGCTTTCCTTGCTTGCGAAGGTACTCCCCTATTGGCCCCTCTGATTTATAATCAGCTGCACGAGCACACCAGCCATAGATATTTGAGCCACGACGCATTTCCGGTGCATCTATCCAATTCCTTTTACTGCGACCATCCTTTTCAAACACTTTTTCAAACTCAGTTGCATTCACAAAACCATTCCAGTCACCATTAAATTCTATGATAACCTCTGCAGTTGGGTCCTTCTCATTCCAAAAAGTCTGAACTTTAGAAGGTCTATATTTGGAAAATTTTGCCAACCAATGATCAGAATCAGGGAAAGTTAATTCACCCTTTCCTTCACTGACTACATTAACAATAATGCCAGTCCAAGGCCACACATACAGTTCAACTTCCTCAGCTTGTTGTGGAACAGGCTTTGAGATAACTAGTTGCTTGGTTTGATCTGCTTCACTTGATAGTTCAGCCTCCAAATATTTTGCCAAGGCAAGGTGGTTTGCCTTTTGTATTGCGCTTCTGTTAGCTGAACCTTTAGCAACTCCTGAAGCATGTTGTAGAAGGTCCTTATACTTGTAATCTTGTTTTTTCTTCCCAGCACAAAAGGGGCACCTAAGAGTACCATTAAGACCCTTGACTTTGTACTTTCCAGTCCTCAACTGCTCATACGGTTTCTCAACGTAGTCATTGATTTCAGAATCGCTGATATCCGACTCGTCGTCTGAACTGTACTCCATCTGACTTGGATCTGAAATTGATATTAGAAGAATGCAATTATTTAATAAATGAAAAAACACCAAACTTCAATAGGGAAACTTGCAGCAAGACAATAACATGATTCAACAATTTCACCAGACTAAAATTAAAACCACCCTAGCAACAAATTAAATCAGGAAGCTACCCATGATACATTCTAATTAGAACGAGCATAGTGACACACAAACGAACACACCCTCATCATCATCATCAACATCTCCATGAAATGTCACCAACAGAAAATATATCAAAAGTTTGCTTTTAGGGTCCAATATAACTGGCTACTAACAATTAAGAAATACACCATTTCTTTATAGGGCCTAGCTTCGAAGAGAACAAAGTCCATACACACCCAATCCCTTAAACAGAACCAACATTATTTTCAACAAGCAAACATATTATATACCTTAACAAGCCTGCATTTACTAACGGGCGTAACCCGCATGATCAATTACATGAAAACTGGAAACTAACATTGGCTCTTAATGGGTAACGAAAAGAGAGATACAAGAAAAAATAGGGTAACAAAAATCGAGAGCAGTGGACTAAGCATGAATAAAGATCAATCCAACAAGTACGATCAAAAGGTTGATCAGGGTAATGTCAAACCCACCAATCGATAGCGTCGGTTTGTTAAAAAAGGGCTTTCGCTCCACGGATCAACGGTACGTCGGAGATAACAGCGATGATTCCCCGGCTTAAGTTTCCTGGGTTTTTTTTTTTTTCTAAAAAAAAAAAAACCTACAAAAACTACCTTCACATTCCCATTCCCATACCACTAAACCCCATTTCACTAAACTGGGTTCTTTTTTTATTTTTATTTTGTATATTTTTTTTCTAAAACACGAAACTATCAGCTCATTTGGGGCTAAATACAAGTTCCAAACTCCATAGCCACTATAATTTAGCTCTGAGCTTTAACAAAAGCTAAAACCCTCTCAAATATTATCATTTTTTTACAAATTAAAATTTCGCAAATCACAAGCTTAAATGCATGATAATTTATACGAAGAAAGGCACAGAAAATACATATATACATCACTATAAATGTTCACAAACACAGAATATTACAAATTTTGTTGATGATTACAGCAATATCGTTCGAAATTCTAGAGAGAGAGAGAGAGAGAGACTTACAGAGTAGAGAAAGAGGGAGTGAGTACAGAGTGTTGGGTGAAGAAGACGGACCCAAATTCTTCACCCAGCGAAACCCCTTAAACGTATTTTTGCACTGTGGAGGGAGAGGACTAATGTAAACCGAATGCATTAGCGGGCCAGGTGTCGAAAGATAATTCGCATAGTGGAAACGAATGAGGCTAGGACGATGACTTTTGAGGTTTATAAGACCAATTATTATCGGGATCTACAAGAGAGTAACGTAGTGCCGAGTGTAGCTGATTCGTAGATATTTACGGCTCCCGAAACAAAGTCAAAGTTTTGGTCTTTTACCGTCTAGGCGTCAGAGATCCGTTAATTAGAGGCTTGCATGAAACACAGATTCGACACGTGGAAGGCAGACCCCGTCACACCTAAAACACACCGTTTTATTTATTTTTGGCACCCTTAGAAGTTAGAAGAGGTGGGAATTCGAGTTATCATGTGACAATCCGACATGAAAACGACACGATTTTTACAGGTTATGGTCAATAAAAAGGGTGCACGTTAAATTGGATTCAGCCATTTAGCACAAATTAGGAAATAAACTGGGTTTAGGTCAACCTGTCTTGATATGCTAATAAATGTATAAATAATTAAATAATAATTTTTTTTTTAGTTCTTAGAACTCATGAAAAATATTACTTCTATCTTATAAATATATAATAGATACTTCAATTTGTATAAAAGTTTTCCACAAATAATTCTTTTTCTTTTAAAATAAGGCTAAAATAATCCCTAAAAAAATAAAAATAATAATAAAAAATATAGGTCATAAATAGGTTAGCGGGTCAAAAATAAGTTGTGCGTCAAGTGTTGTTTATCTAAATAGGTTAAGTGAGTCGGGTTCGGATCAACCTATTTATATGCCGGTCTGGTTAATGTTGAAGATTTTTCGACACAACAGGTCACAAGTCGAGTTCGGGTTAAACGATTTTATGTATATATTAGACATCAATCCATCACGAACTTGACCCAACAACATGAATTGCCATCCTTACTTATGGTTATCCACTTTTTTTTCCCCCTAGTTTATTTACTTGGGTACTCTTCTTTTTACCAATTAAATAAAGGGTGAATTGTAAAAAAATACCCCGAGGTTTGAGAGTTCTGTAATTTAAACTTTGAGATTTGGACTCTATAAAATAATATCCTGAGATTAAGAACTTTTGAAAATTAAAACATTGGACTGACTTTTTGACCAATTTTAGTAACGAACAAATATCCTCTATTAAAAATAGATTAATCATTATTATCCTCTTTAATTTTGAAGATATTATTGTCTTTTATTGGTTAAACTTATTCAAAAAGTTAAATCAGAGTATTAATTTTCAAAAATTTTTAATCTCAGAGTATTATTTTACAAAGTTCAAATCTGATGATTTAAATTACAAAATACCAAAATCTCAGAATATTTTTTTGTAATTTATTCTTAAATAAAAGAAAAGGTAGATTATCAAAGGGATTCGGGTTAATACCACTTGGGATCCCTAACTTTTACCCGATGTATCACTGAGATCCCCATTCTTTATTTTCTAGCTTTTAACTCCCTAACCTCTCTATTTTTGTTTCACTTAGGTCCTCCTTGGCCGTTCCGCTAAAATTTGCCATTAAACCTCACATATTGGCCACGTGCTCGTCTTCTTCATCTTTTTCTTTTTTTTTTTTTTTTTTTTGATAGAAGTGCTCGTCTTCTTCATCAGGTATCTAACCCAAAAGCCATTTTGGCAGCCCAAACTCCAATCTTGTAGAAAATTAAAAAAACGAAAAAATTAAAAGGCCAAGTTACAATAGCAAATTAATGTATATTCTAAGCAAATTCATGCGTATATGGATCACTAAAGCCTATGCCTTGACTGATATGGATTTTTCTAATGACTCAAAATGCCATCAACACCAAACTCAAACTCATTCCGCTGGAGCAAGTACTTCAATTTGCATGTACTAATTTTTTAACACTGAAATTCTTTTTTTTTTTCCTCCCAAACTCGCCAAAACCCATCAATACCCATCTTTAGTTTTGAGCCCAAATCCGATACTTCCTTCGATTCCATGATATGTCAGTTTGATAAGAAATACCCAATCGCCGAAAGGTTTCCCAAAAAAAAAAAAAAAAAAAAAATTAGTAAAAGAAATCCACTTTAATTGAGATCATCACCGGCCCAAAGATACCGATTCATGAAAATTTTATAGAAATAAAAATGACTGAATAAAGCATTCAGTGGCATTATTTGTTTGAGTTCTTAAACAGAGTATAGAAGTAAAAATCAGTATTAAAAGAAACAAAAAAAAATCTCTAGGCCTAAAACATGTAAGGAGGACGTGATGAGATCTAAAGGTATATTTAAAGGGTAATTTAGAAATTTTAAGAAAAAAAATAAACAATTACAGAAAAATATTATCTAAATTTGTAGTTCTAAGAATCCTTAAAAATATAAATGATACATATTTCTTTCTTTTCAAATACTTTCTTTTAGTTTATTTTCATTTAAATATACTTTCAAATGTTACAACGTGCTCCTAACATTTGTTTTTAGTCATAAATATAATAGCATATGTTATATTTTAGATAATTTATAGACCAAATTGTTTCAAATAAGCAAGTTTATGAGGGATTTAATTACCACAATTAATACTTTGAGGACCAAATTGCCATAAATTAGATATTACAAGAACCATTTGTGCCATAAACCCTTAAAATTATAAAAAGTGAGGAGAATGAGTGAGGAACATAATTGAAACTTTCAAAAAATAAAAGGCATTATTTAAAATATGCTACACAAATTCAAGAAAGGCATATGTCCACCAAACTCCACGTGATTCCATCTTTGTTTAAAATTGTCCAATAAAATAATTGGAGATCCTATTATTCTTTAAGGTCACATTTAGAATACAGGATAAAGATAAGATTGGATTAAATTAAATTATGAGTTTCTAGTACTTTTACCTATAAAAAACCAAAAAAGATTACAAAAATACGGAAGTCAGATTTTTTTTCAAATTTTCGTGCGGTTTTTATTAGAAAAATATCACTTTTTAAAATTTTTTAGAAAAATAACATTTTTAAAATGGTTACTAGTTACCAATTTCTGAAAACTGATTACCAGTTACTAGTTATCAGTTTTATACTAGTTATAAATATATTTAGTTATTAGTTACCAGTTTCTGAAAACTGGTTGACTAGATACTATTTTAAAAAATGATATTTTTCGAAATCTTTTTTTAAAAATGATATTTTTCTAATAAAAGTCGTACAGCATCTTAAAAAAATGCTAACCACCTTATTTTTCAATTTTTTTCTTGAAAAACACCGTATAATGTCCAATTTCCCCATAAATTAATCACATATTTGGTGGATGCATATGAGAGGGATGAGATTAGATTAAAATAATCCACTCCAAAAATAATACCCTTAGAAGGGGATAATCTTATCCTCTTAAGACTTTAAGATTGAGAGGGTTAGAAATTTGATTAAAAATAATATAATGTTTTTGAAGTAGTAAAAAAATGCTACTTTTCAAAATTAAACTTTAAAAGTGGTATTTTCAAAATTAACATTTAAAAGTGGTAAAACCAGAAATGGTAATTTTTGAAATAGTGCGCGTCTACAGTAGGGCCGCCCCTACGTAGGGCCCTGTCAATTCACCGTTGGATGGGAATCTGTATATAAATAGATTCTCTACAGATTCCCGTTATTCCCCACAGATTCTCATCCAACGATAATTAAGGCATGACCCTACGTAGGGACGCCCCTACCGTAGTCATCCCCTTTGAAATATTATATTTTTGAAAATAATTTTGTAAAAATGATATCTTTTGCACAATTAAGTTCTAAAAGTGGTGTTTTAAAAAAAAAAAATTAAAAGTTGGTATTGTAAATAAGTTTTTAAAAATGATATTTTTATAAAATTGAGTTTTAAAAATGATATTTTTCTAAATTAATTTTTAAAAATAGTATTTTTCTAATTAATCAAACCTCAAAATTTGTTATGTAATTAAAACTATGAAATACATATGCTAATCCTATTCTATCAAAAAGTATCATACCAAACACGGGATAGGATTGGACTATAGTCCTATCTTATCATATCATATCCAATCCAATTATATCCTATCCTGCCATGCATACCAAATGAAGCATACGCTAGTTAGTCATATCTTTGAAAGCATTTGAAATAGATAAAATATAGAAAGAGACTACGGTAGGATCTATTTGTTAGTCCTACTGGTACAACAGGATCTAATGTACCTAACATGATCATATGATGCGGGCTCACAAATGAGAATTGCACTAAGACGAATAATCCATTTCACATGAGTATTCCCTTTTTCTTGTTGTTTAGGGAGTTTTATGCATGCTGCTCCTTAGTCCTTAAACATGGTTATTTTTTCCTTTTAGGAAAAAGATAAAGAATATACTAAAACTTGTAAAAAAGACGAAATGCCATAACTATCAAGCACGAGATGCTAGTTGATACCAATAGTTCATTAAAAAAATTTTTTTTTTAAAAAAAAGCAAAAAAAAAAAAAAAAAAATTCATGCAAGACCAAGGGATTGAACTGTGATCAATACCTTATGCCGTCGGTGAAACCTAATTGATATTATTTGTTGTTGCTGCATTTTCTGTAATTAATTAGTGGCAATGGCTTTATTCACAATTTCACAAAATTATAATATGTAGGAGTGAGCAAATAACCCACCAACCTGATGTAGACTGTGAATCCTACAATTATTTGAACGGGAGGCCAATGGTCATCACGAAACTTGCGATAGGAACTCCTTGGGACGCCGGAGGGACTTGCAAAAAAGACACTCCGACGCTCAAGTCAGTAATAGTAGTAAATAAGAAGAATCCTCACATATTCATAGGAAAGATGTTTACCTTCTAATAGGACTCTCCATAATTATCTGATAATTATGGGTAATCAAATTAAATAATAATCAATATACTTACCTGATCTTGTGATTCAAAATAGGATAAATACGATCGAATAATAAATATGCTGATCTGGTCAAAATCAATTAGAATCTTATTCAAATCGGGTATCTACTTGAGCTTTTCAAGATATGACCGACCCCAAATTTGAGCCGTATATTTACTGGTCAGCTAGAAACTCCAGCTGGCACATTATCTTCCTGCTGAAAACTCTCACCCTTTTTAATCACCTTGGACACGTGGACCAATGAATTTCGCTCGCACGAAATTCAACCCAAACAATCAGCCCCCCATTCCTCAGTCGAGTTTCACTCGAACATGAGGAGTAGATGCCTACTTGATCTAACTCCTTGAGCAGGACAATGATGTTCTAGCTCCGATCTTGAATGGCGTTTTAATGCTACATTGAGAAAATCTTGAGCTTGCCGTCCAATTGCTTCCTTGAAAAACTCGAAATATAATGCTTAACATTAAGTGTAATTTCCGCAACCCACTTTAGTTTCCACTTGAAAACAACTATACTCTCAATTCAAACAATTCAGAGCCATATTTTCTTAACAATCATAAAGTGCTAAATCTACTCGCAAATTCGAGCACTCTATATCACTCCCGCTCGAAAAGAATTTCAACGATTCAAAGCCATATTATTTTATCCATCAAAAAGCACTAAATCTGATTACAAAACTGAGCATGCCGAATTTACTCATGCTCCAACGAGAATTGCGAGTTTTGCTTGACTCATAACCTAAGCATGCTTATTTCTTTCCTGCTCCAACGACCATTGCATACTTGGTCTAGCTTCGAACGAGAACACAAATACCAGTTCATTCAAAATTGATGACCGCTGGGTATTATGCTCGCCAACCAAGCATGACACATGTCATGTACCCATTGCGCAAGACATCAAGGCATAGATTGAGAAATCCCAACTCTCCACCTGACTACAGCCACTAGATCAAAGCAATCCTATCCATTTATTCAAATTTCAAAATTTGATTCTCCCTCTTCATTGTACTTGATTTGATTTGAAATTCAAATCCCACAACTATCCTATCTCTCTATAAATGGAGCTCATTTCCACCTCTCATTTCCACTAAAATCCTTATTCTTACGCAAAACTCCTCCATTTGCTCTCAAAGTTTCCTCCACAATATTGTCTTCAAGTTCTTCATTCTCCAAGTAAGTTCTTCAATATATTTTTTATTGTTGTCTTCCCCCCTTTTTTTTTTTTTTTTCATTCCTTCCCCATTGCACCAGATTTTCGTTTTTTTTTTCTTTTGATCTAATTTCAGCTGCTATATTTTATAAAACATATTATTAAAAAGTAGTAAAAATGCATGCTCAACAAACTCTTCATCCCATGCTTCAACTTCTTCTCCTACTCCCAAACTAAACAATCACCCAAAATTCCAACCATCAAAAAATGAACTCGCTCAAATATCGGACCACGAAAACGACACACCACAAGTATTAGGTTCCGATAGACTCGAACCATCCAAAAATCCCGCTTCAAAAATGTCTTCATCTCACCTAGAAAAAATTAGAGTTCTCTACAACATTCTATCTTCGGTTGAAATACGGCTTCTGAACTCTTCTGAACGAGCCGATGCAAAAGTTGAAGGCTGGACTTGCCTATACGAGATTACCTTTAAATTGGGTTTCCGATGCCTACTTCCGTCTTTCGTCTAAGACGTACTCCTCCACTACAACATTTGCCTTACTCAACTCATGCCAAACTCTTTGAGGTTGCTATTGTCGATACTTTTGGTTTTCGAATTTGAGTTAGTCTCATTACAACTTGAGGATTTTCTTTCTTACTACTGGCTTAGAGAAAACTCTGAGGATCCAGGTCGGTATACATTTTACCATAGCAAAAACAAAAAACTAATTGAAGACTCAAAAGTTCCTGACAAAGGATGGACAGCTTTCTATCTCTTCGTGTCTTCAAATTACGAAATTGGACTAGACATTTCAGACAAATCTTGAGTGCGCTCATCTTGGGGTAGTCCTGGTGAGTGTTGCTACAAGTAATTCCTTACATTATTAGTTTGCTAATCTCTTAATATTTTTCCTTCCTTTCAGGTTACTCATCAAACAACCTTCCTTCAACTGGTCTAGAATCGTCTGAACGGATAGCTAAATTCAAGGCGGCACAAAATAGGAGCATTCAAAACTTGCTCACTGAAGAGAATCTCTCAAGATTAACACTTTGGAGTTTGGTACAAAAGATTCCATCAGGTATTCCAATTAGACTTCCTCCTCATTTCAACTGGATTACTGTTATTTGTTGTGCTCTTCACAAACTGTATGGCCAACCTTTAATAATACCTCTCTTGACTAAGAACGAGTAATACTTCGTAGAAGATATCATGAAGCATATTCCAGTAAAGCTACCCATTAACATTGAGGAAGCCAAGGCCCGAAGACTTGCTAGAAAGAATGGGAAGGCATCCGGGGCAAACCCATGTCCTCAAAGCAACACGTCCTCTTTGCCCGAACACGATGAAAATGCTCCATCTCAAGATAACAACATGGCGAAGTCACCTTTAGTCCACCAGCTGGACATCGACATGGAAGGTGTTCCTCTAGCTGGTAGCAAAAGAAGGCGGAGTGACAAAGAGCCCGAGGAAAACATGGATCAACTTGTCATTAACATTCCAAAGAACTCGTCTCTAGAAAAGAATGCTTCTATAGCTTCAGAATTTGTGCATAGCACCTTTTTCCCCAGAGATGAAAAGAGCCTTCGTAAGAAAGGAATTGAAGCTCTTATTGCTAACTCCTAAATGGATGTGATGAAGGTAAACATTTATTTGCACCATATTAAATTACATTACACTACTGTACATCATACTCCAAATTGTACTAACTCCCGTATTTAAATTATTGCAGCTATCTCAAAAAATAGCCATGTATGAGCTTTACCTCACTAAAATGTATGATGACTACCTGAGGGAAAAAGATCTCGCGAAGCAGCACGAATTCTCTTTTGAATGAGCTCGCAAACAGAAGAATGAGCTAGAAATTCAACTCAATTTGGCCAAAGACCAAGTCATCGAGCTTGAGAAAGGACTAAGTGAGCAGCAAGAACTCAATGAAACCCTTAGAAAGGAGCTTGCAACACTTAAAGAGGAACACGACTCTCAAACCCGTGAGGTGAAGCAATTGAAGGATAATTACTTGTGTACTTATGAAGACGGAGTGTTGAGAGGCCATTATCTTATCTTCAAGCAATACAAGGAGGGAGATACTTCCTCATGGAATGTCGATAAAGAAATTCAGGCGTACGAGGAAATGGATGAGGAAGACGACAAGAAATCTGATACTTCATCTAAAGCTTCAACTGCGCCACTTTCCTCCGGTCATGGCGAGACTCTAATACTCAACTCAGCAAACGGTGCCAAATGAACCTCCTTTTTACCACTCAAAGTGTTCTACTTTTTTATATCTACTAGTTTCTATTTTAAGGTCTAAAGTTATGTATGAACAATCCAGCCGGATGATATTGTTAGTACTCAAATTAAGTTAAATGAAAATTCCGTACCTTTATGCGAATGAAAAACTCTTGAGCAGCACTATAATAAGTCGGCTGTAATTCCTATATAATATCAGTACTGTCTATTCCAAATCACATCGCCTATATTTTGCAAAGGAACAAAATAGGTAAATTCATAAATCTTTCTTTCTCTCAAGTTAAGCCTTCGCTTTGTCTTGTAATATTTTTCTTATATTTTCTTGTTAGATAACAAATCAATATAAAGCAATTAAATTTGAAAATCAAACTTGTCAGGAGTGAATTTGAGTTGGCATTATTTTTACGGCTCCCGGAACTCATTTGGAACGGGGAGGAATTGGAGCTCTCGGAACTCATTTGGAATGGAGAGGAATTAGAGCTCTCAGCTATCTTCCACATATCTTGCCAAAAGGATTTAAAAGCACTTATCGGAGAGGGCGGCTCACGGAACTCATTTGGAATGGGGAGAAATTAGAGCTCTCGGCTATCTTCCACACATACCTTGCCAAGAGGATTTAAAAGTACTCATTGGAGAGGGTGGCTTCCGGAACTCATTGGAAACGGGGAGAAATTAGAGCTCTCGACAGTTATCGTTTTCCGTGTCAAGAGGATTTCAAAGCACTTATTTAGAGAGAGCGGATCCCAAAACTCATTTGGAACGGAGAGGAATTAGAGCTCTTGACAGTTATCGTTCTCCGTGTCAAGAGGATTTCAAAGCACCCATTAGAGAGGGCGGCTCTCGGAACTCATTTGGAACGGGGAGGAATTGGAGCTCTCGACAGTTATCGTTCTCCATGTCAAGAGGATTTCAAAGCACTCATTAGAGAGGGCGGCTCTCGGAACTCGTTTGGAACGGGGAGGAATTATTGATGTAATCTCAAATTGAAATGACTAAAATCAAATACCCCACCTCAGGGATCAAGCCAAATATTTCAATGAGATCAAGAATCAGAATATTCATACCTTATTTATCACGCAATTTTCCTTACAATTCCTTGCTTGCTAGTATGTCCTCTTAAAATTGATCCTGTCAATGTAAAATGAAACCAAATAGAACTTTTTAGTGAATCGGGGCTACACCCATCTATTATATGGGCTACCTATATACCCCACCTCGGGGATCAAGCCAAATATAGTTCTAATTACAACCTAATTTCGGACTCATAATACCAACAAAATTCAAATGTACTGAAATTGTCCGACTAATAACTGACCAAAGGGAAACAACCTAAGAGGAAATACTAAAACACCTAAATCATTCTGGACGAACTAATGCTTAAATATAATACTTCTTAGGGTGAATAATGTTCCAACTCCTCGATACTTCTTTTTCAGCCATAGTTTCTAATCGGTAGACTCCTTGAGCGATCACTTTTGAGACTTTGTATGAACCTTTCCAATTAGGTCCCAACTTTCCTATTCCATGCTCTTGAGTATTCTGAAAAAATTTTCTCAATACCAACTCTCCGACTTGAAACGATCTAAGCTTAACTTTAGAGTTATAATACTTCATCACTGCTTGTTGATAAGATGCTAGTCGAACGACAGCTTGCTCCCTTTTCTCCTCTAAGAATTCTAAACTCGTGGCCCTTAATTCGTCATTCTCCTCTTCCGTGAGATGTTCAGTCCTGACTGTAGGAAGTTGAATTTCAACTGGCGTAACTGCTTCTGCCCCGAACACCATAGAAAATGGAGATTCTCCTGTTGCCGTCCTCGGTGTAGTTCTATACGCCCATAATACTTCATTTAATTCTTCCACCCACCTTCCTTTGGCTCGTTCCAACCTCTTCTTCAAAGTATTCATAATAGTCTTATTGGTTGCCTCTGCTTGTCCATTCCCTTGAGGATATCGTGGCGTAAAAAAATTAAGATAAATCTTCCAATGGTTGCAAAAGGATTGAAACTTTCCTGCTGAAAATTGAGGCCCATTATCTATTACAATCTCCTTTGGCACTCTAATCCTGCAAATTACGTGCTTCCATATGAAATTTTTTACATCACTTTCCTCTACTTGAGCGAAGGTTTCAGCTTCCACCCATTTAGAAAAGCAATCTGTTACAGCCAACATAAACTTTTTCTGAGTTGGAGCTTATGCTAATGGCCCAACAATATCCATTCCCCATACTATGAATGGCCAAGGACTGGACACTGCCGACAAATGCTCTGCTGGTTGATGAATTGTTGGAGCGAGGCACTGACACTTGTCATATTTTCTCACATACTCCTCTGCATTGAGCATTGTGATCCAATAGTATCCCAACCTTAGTACGTTTTGGGCCATTGATCGTCCACTTGAATGGTTCCCGCATTGCCCCTCATGTATCTCGCCTAAAACGTATTTTCCTTCTTCTGGAGTAACGCAACGAGAGTACGGCCCAAAGAATGACTTTTTATACAACTTTCCATTGATCAATGCATACCTAGCGGCTTGAGCTTTCAACTTTCGAGCCATCCTTAGATACCCAATAATTTTTCCATCTCGAATATATTCTAAGATTGGAGTCATCCAATTTTCTTCTGCCTCAACTATTTTAACTTTGCCCTTTTCTTCTGGTATTTCTATGCTTGGCCATTCAAGAAATTCAACTGGAATAGTTCGGCTAAAATGAAACTCTGTGGCTGAGCCAAGGTTAGCTAATGCATCGGCATGTGTGTTTTCTCCTCTTAGTACTTGTAGTATTTCGCAATGCTTAAATTCTGAAACAAACGAATTGACTATCTTTAAGTAGGCAGATATCTTCTCATCCCTCACAACATAGTCTCCTTTTATCTGGTTAACAATCAATTGAGAGTCACTGGAGACTATGATTCTACGTGCTCCAATCGCTTTAGCTACTCTTAGCCCAGCTATAATAGCTTCATATTCGGCCTCGTTATTTAACGCCTTGAATCCAAGGCGGATGGATTGCTCGAAAATTTCTCCATTCAGTGTGGTAAGGATCACGCCAATTCCACTTCCCTTTACATTGGACGATCCATCGACTTCGAGCTTCTAATCTCCCGTGGTTTCTTTCAAAACTTCTTCAATAGTACCTTGATCAGTCATCTCGGCAACAAAGTCAGCCAATACTTGTGATTTTACAGCTGTCCGATTTTGGTAAGTTACATCAAATTCACCTAGTTCAACTGTCCATTTAGTCAATCTTTCCGATACTTCTGGTTTATGAAGAACAGCTCGAAGTGGATGAGAAGTTACCACCACGATTGGATGACATTGAAAATGAGGCCTCAGTTTTCGAGCAGCTGTGATCAATGCAAGGGCGAGCTTCTCTATCATTGGATAACGAGTTTCGGCATCTTGGATGGTTCGGCTCACATAATATATTGGACATTGCAACTTTCCTTCCTCCCAGATCAGGACCACACTAAAAGCATTATTTGAGACTGCCAAATATAAGAATAGTATTTCTCCATCGACCGATTTGGACAAGAGTGGTGGTGTTGTTAGATATTCTTTCAATTTCTTGAATGCGTCTTCACACTCGTCATTCCACTCGAAAGTTCTATTTCCTTTCAATAAGTTGAAGAATGGAAGGCACTTATCCGACGAGTATGAGATAAACCATTACAATGCGACTACTCTCCCAACCATCTTTTGAACCTCATTTTTGTTCTTCGGAGAAGACATATTAGTAAAAGCTCGAATTTGATCAGGGTTTGCCTTGATTCCCCTTTGTGTTACTAGATACCCCAGAAACTTTCCTGAAGATACCCCGACCGAACATTTGGTCGGGTTCAACTTCATGTTATACTCTCTCAAAACTTTGAAGCAATCCTCAAGATGATGAATATGCTCTTCAGCCTTCAGCGATTTTACCAACATGTCATCTATGTAAACTTCCATTGTCTGGCCGATATGAGATGCAAACATTTTATTGACTAGTCGCTGATAAGTTGCTCCAGCATTCTTCAGACCGAATGGCATTACTTTGTAACAGTACAAACCTCTATCGGTTATGAATGCGGTCTTCTCTTGATCGTCCGGGTGCATTAAAATTTGGTTATAACTAGAGAATGTGTCCATAAAGCTCAATAATTGATGTCCAGCAGTTGCATCGACCAACCTGTCAATATGTGGTAAGGAAAAGCTATCTTTTGGACACGCCTTTTTAAGATCGGTGAAATCTATACACTCTCCATTTACCATTTTTCTTCCTTACTATCACGACATTAGCTAACCACTCTGGGTAATGAACTTCTCGAATGAACCCAGCTTCTAACAACCTTCTCACTTCTTTATTAATAATTTTGTTTCTCTCTACTCCGAACTTCCTTCTCTTTTGGCAAATTGGTTTACGATTGAGATCAATATTAAGCTGATGGGTGATGACGGTCGGATCAATTCCTGGCATGTCTGAGTGCGTCCAGGAAAATATATCCTTATTCTGCTTGAGGAACTTAATTAATTCTTATTTGATTTCATTCGAAAAAAGAGATCTAATTTGAACTGTATGATCCGGATTATCTTGATCGAGCATTACTTCGTCCAGGTCCTCCGATTTTGGCGCTTCCCTAATTTGGCTGGGTGAATGATTTTCAGCTTCTAGTTGATATAGTTCAAGCTTCTTGTTTCGCATCGCAGTTTGATAGCAGCCTCTTGCAGCAGTCTGATCTCCTTTTATCTCCTTGACTCCTCTTTTGGTAGGAAATCTGATAACTTGGTGGTAAGTTGAAGGTACTGCTCGCATCGCATGAATCCATGGTCGTCCCAAGATGATATTGTATGCTGACGGGCAATCCATGACTATGAACTTAGTCATTAGATTTTCTCCTTCGGCATAGACAAGAAGCGTTATTTGCCCCACTGCTGCGGTCAGTTCTCTATTGAATCCTAACAGCACAGTTTTGACACTTTCCATTTTCTCTTCATCTGTTTCCACATCCTTCAAGGTAGAATGGAGCAAAACATTTGCATAACTTCCATTGTCGACTAGAATGCATTTAATTAGGCAGTTAGCCACATTTAGACTAATCACAAGCGCATTATCATGAGGTCTACTCAAAGAGAAAACTTCTTTAGTGTTACAGGTAATTGTTTGATCAAGAGGAAAGTCAGTCAGCTTAAAAGTTGGTGCGATATCTTTAGCCTTTCTAACGTATTGTCTCATAGAAGAATTAGAAGTCCCACTGTAGACTGACCCTCTACAAATCATGTTTACTATTCGACGAGTATCTGGTGGAGGTGGTGTGGTCTCTTTTTGTTTGGCTACATCTTCTAGTATCCTTTTTCTCCTCTCTGATAAGAACTCGTGCAAGTGCCCTTTTTTCAGCAATTCTACTATCTCAAAATATAATTGTCTACATTCTTGAGTAGTATGTCCATGGTCTCCATGAAATTCGCAATACCTCAATTGGTCTCTATCTTCAGGGTTAGGGTATAGCTTTCTTGGACAATTAACATGATTTCTTCCCCGGAGGTGATAAACCACTAAATCCACCGCTGATACATTGAGTGGATAATCGAGCTTGGGAATTATATTTGGCGGACTCCTTGGCCTCCTATCCTCCCTTCTTCTCTGTTGATACCTCCTATTATCTTCCCATGTATTTCTTCCTCTTTTGTCTCCTACATACTTTGATTGAACGTCTTCTTTCTTTGGTAGTCCATGATGTAGAAACGCTTCATCTTCTTCCAGTGTGATGAATTCACGGGCACGTTGTAATACTTCTTCCACAGTGACTACCTTCTTAGTTGTCAATTCTTCATATAGCTTCGAACCATGAATTAGTCCTCTCCTAAACGCTTCAACTGTTGTCCCTCCATCAAGTTTTGGGACGTCAATCATTGCACTATTAAACCGCTTGACATAATCTTTCAATGACTCGTTCTTGTGTTGCACGATATGGAATAAATCGTTAGGCTTCTTTCCCAACTTCATACTGATGGAAAAGTTGTTCATAAACTTCTTCGTGAGATCTGAGTAGGATAACACAGATTCTGGCTTGAGATTATAGAGCCACTTTAAGGCTGGCCCTTTTAGGCTTTGAGTGAATGTCTTACACTTCATTGCATCTAACTTCTCGAGCGGAACAGAAACAGTCTGCATCAATTGCTCAAAGTGGCACACATGTTCATAGAGATCCGTAGTTCCATTATAGTCGCACAACTTTGAGGTATTAAACTTGTGAGAAGGGACTACTTCAATGATGTGCTTGGCTAGTGGTGAAGTTCTGACTCCGCCAACCATAATATCGTATTCCGACCTTGGACCTGAAGCTTTCGTCACTTGTGATTCAAGGTTAGTTATCCTTTGAAGTAGTGCGGCAACTTCGGATGTGGTGGTTGCGCCTAGAGGGGTGCTTTGAATGCCAGATACTACTGGAGGCGTATAGTTTTCAATCAACTGGAGTGCATATGGAGGTGGTAGATTTCCAGTCAGATACAACGTGTTCAGATGGACCATGGGTGTTCCAGATGGATTAAAAGCAGGTACTCCGAATAGAGGGACATCTCCTTGTATAAATCTTCCACCGAATTGTTAGTCACTCATCACCGAGACGTTTGGGTTTTGACCAGTTGTGCCTGGGGTAAAGGGTTGCATCCTTGATATTGGACTGAACTGCGCAGATGGGGTAGTGAACTGAATAAAATGAGAACCACCCGAAAGTGAGGGTGGAGCGCGGGAGGCGCTAACATTCCTTGGGTTGCCTTCTACTTGAGCAGCACTGCTAGATCCGGGATTAGCAGCCCTAATTTAAGCCATGCTATCCAATCTGGCCCTGAGGATCTGGTTCTCCGTCCGAATGGCTTGATTTTAAGTCGTCATTTCAGCAAGTCATTTCTCGCTCGCCTCTAGCCGGGTTGCGATTTGTGCCAGTTGTTGTTCAACCGAAAGAGGGTTAACAGCTCCATCATTATTTGACATGATTCTAGGAATTGCCCGTGAATACTTCTGATTCTAGAGAATGATGACCAAAGGCCCCACGGTGGGTACCAAATTATAGACTGTGAATCCTACAATTATTTGAATGGGAGGCCAATGATCATCACGAAACTTGCGACAGGAACTCCTTGGGACGCCGGGGGGACCTGCAAAAAAGACACTCCGACGCTCAAGTCAGTAATGGTAATAAATAAGAAGAATCCTCACCTATTTATAGGAAAGATGTTTACCTTCTAATAGGACTCTCCATAATTATTTGATAATTATGGGTGATCAAATTAAATGATAATCAATATACTTACCTGATCTTGTGATTCAAAATAGGATAAATACGATCGAATAATAGATATGCTGACCTGGTCAAAATCAATTAGAATCTTATTCAAATCGGGTATCTACTTGAGCTTTTCAAGATATGGCCAACCCCGAATTTGAGCTGTACATTTATTGGTCAGCTAGAAACTCCAGCTGGCACATTATCTTCCTGCTGAAAACTCTCACCCTTTTTAATCACCTTGGACACGTGGACCAATGAATTTCGCTCGAACGAAATTCAACCCTAACACCTGATTGACCTGACTAATCTGCCCTTTTTTAATCTGACTTCTTTAAAGTAAAGTAACTCGAGTTAAATTATGATTGATTTCAACTAGCCCAACATAAATTTAATCAGGTTGGAGGGTGGGTTATTTGCTTTAGACTATGATTGATTTCAACCAGCCCAACGTAAATTTGGTTAGATTGGAGGATGGGTTATAACACATCTAATATAAATTATATCTATTTATTAAAATATTGGTTGATATATGATTTTTTTTTTGAGTATATTGTCTTATTGATGCTAAAAATTTTGAGAAAATTATTAATTTTTGTGATATGTTTAGTAATTTAAGCATAATGAAAATTAAGAAATCTTTTTTTTCCCCTTTAAATGAATTAATCCACCAACCCAATCAATAAATGGGCAGGTTGTACAATGATATTCAACTTTGGACGGGTTGCAAAATTGCAACCTGAAAAGTTGTTGGGCGAGTTGGCAGGTGGTGCAACCTACCCAATCCTATCGATACTAATATGTAAATAAATTATATGAAAAAAAAATGAAAATGAAGACCCATCTTTATAAAAAGGCATTTTTCCCCCCTTTTGTGTGTAATAATGCAAGCATTATGCCAAGTTTTCAATTTTTTCAATAGTTTCAGTTAAGAAGGCTTCAAATGTTTCAGTGAGTTTATTTAAAATTGTTTATACATTTCCTCTTAATTTTTTCTTTTCTATTCTAATCTTTAATTATCTTCTACTTTTTCTCTTTATTTGTGTTTCATCATAGGAGCAGAGGAGATGCTCTACATTATGATTCATAGGCCTAACTTTTTTGCCCTAGTACTATGAAGAAGATGAAGAAATATTGTCTCTTTATCTTTCTTTTTATTAATTTTTCATTTTCTCAATATAATCAATGGATACAAGTTAGATGTGTAGGCTTTATTTATATTGTATGAGATTACTGCTTATAGAATCATTTGCTTTAATCTAGCGGCTCAAATTTAAGCTTCACTAATGCAATCAAAAAGGAGAGTTCTACTTGCCTATAGAAATAAGTATGGAATGCCCTTGTAGAAGAGAATTATGTGCTTATTTTCTGTCTTATTTTGTGCATCAACTATATTTTGTCACGTATCCAAATCAAAGTAGTTATGATTTTAAAGGGAGAAAAAAAGGAAAAAAGAAAAAAGAAAAAGAGGAATGTTAAGGTCAGACTCATATTCACCCTCTTCCTTAGGCACTCATTCTATGCTTGACACCTGGTAACTTTCTTTTCTTTAAGTTTGTCAACAACAATCAAGAAAACAAAAAACCACTTTTTTTGTTTTATTTACATGCATTGCCATTCATTGTCTGGACTATTTTTCTTTCATAATCCTTTAATCATACGTTTTCTTCATCATAATTGTAATTAGAATAAATAAAGGGAGAAATAAACAAAAATAAAGTAGAAGAGTATAAGAATCATTATTTGTATCATATTATTTATTTAAAGCTGTTAGAAAAGAGAATCATATACATTTAAACACTATTTATATGTTCACTTAACTCAGGAAAAGTAATAGAAATGTGTTAAATTTACTAACATACTTTTTTAAATGTACAAATGTTTTAAAGTAGATAGATTTTTGGGGGTTAAATTGTATTTTATAATTTTAATAATAAAAAAGAAAGAAAAAAAATTAGTGTTTACAGATAATCACATCCCATAGGGCAAGCATTCTCATTCTTTTCCCCAAATTTGTGTGGCTCCCATACATTTCCTCCTATATTTTGGTAAATATGTGAATGGAAATCATTAATCTCTATATGATATAAGAAAGAAAAATTTTAGTGTTTACATTTTAGTGTTTACAGGTAATCACATCCCATAGGACAAGCATTCTCATTCTTTTCCCCAAATTTGTGTGGCTCTCACAAATTTTCTCCTATATTTTGGTCCATTAACTAACGCGCACCACGCGCCTTTGAGTGGTCCTTTTTCAAAAGAAGCCAAAACCCAGATTTAATATAGATGTGGTCCGTACAACCTTAAAAAATGTTATAGATGGACTTTACACCAACAGATAATGGGTGGTACCGATGTAGTACCTGCCAAATCTCCTCCACAAAAAAGGTAGTTAGTGATGTATTTAATGAATAGTGAATGAATAGTAAAGAAACTATAGGAGGAGAAAAGGGCAAAGTGAAAAATAGAATTTCGGGGATTTGTGGTAGTTTACTTCTTTCAGGTGATTATGGAACTATTTATAGTAGCTTTGTGGTCCTCCGGAAGCTAGGGTTAATGTCCACATATCCCTGAAAAGATAAAAGAGAATTCTACCTACCCACTTATATAGACAAGGGTATGTGATTGGGACAAGTGTTGGCTTCTCTATAACTCACGCTGTCCTTATCTTGTTTCTTGGTCAGAACCATGTCGTTGCTTGGTGGTCGGCTATTTTTTCTCAGCCCCTTGTTGGTCTTTTATTACGGGTGCCTGATTGGGACATAATATGAATACCGATCAAGGCTGATCTCCCTGTTAGTTAATTTGGCCTTCTTGGTGCTATGGGTCGGTGTTTTGCCCCTCGAGTCTCGCCCTACTCAGCCTTATTTATCGTAAAGCAAAGTCAGTACCCAAACTTCTACTTTGGTGGGTTTGGTTGGCTCATAAGTTATGTGGTATCATTTTGGGTATAATATTATGACGTGTCGTTTTTGACCTAATGCGTGTCATTTTCTGATTGGTTTAGAGAAATTACAGAACGACCTCTCCAATATATTATATTTGGACTTATATAACGGCTTTTATGGCCGACCAAGTGCTAACTGGTTACGTTCGTAGTTCTGCCTTTCTGACTAGATGCTCGGGTGGCTCGAAGGTGGTCGATGTTTTATAGAGGTTATGCCAAAGGGAAGTTACTGGGATTCACGGAATATCCACAATCATTACTCAGCCTTAATTGATAAGTTATTCATTTCTAGGGAAGGTGCAAAAAACCATATGCATCGGCTTGGTCTGCTCGTGTTATCACGTGTCTAATCACTATTGTCTACATGGCCTCCAGATTGATCTTACAGTTGAAGTTATTTCTCACTTTTCTTAAGGAATGCGAGGAGTCGCAATTTTGAGGGTTGTGAATTGCCCTCCTATCATTTCAATATGTGCCTAGAAGTTTAATCGGATGGTCCTCACTAGTTGTGAATCACTCCTATGATTAGGAGCATGTCGTCAACATATACCTCTATTGTCCTCCCGATTTGTTTCTTGAACATCATGTTGACCAGTCTCTGGTAGATTACTTCAGCATTTTTCAACCCGATTGGCATCATCAAGTAATAGTACAGGCCCTGGTCGGTCATGAAGGAAGTCTTCTCTTTGTCTTCCGGGTATATATGGATCTGGTTGTAGCCTGAGTAGGCATCCATAAAGCTCAAGAGCTTACGCCCAGCTGTTACGTCTCCCAGCTAGTCAATTCACAGTAAGGGAAAGGAATCTTTCGGCCAAGTCTTGTTCAGGTTCATGAAATCTAAATAAACCCTCTATTTTCCGTTCGCTTTCTTTATTAAGACCACGTTAGCCAGTCACAATGGGTTGTTGATTTTCCATATGAACCCTGACTTTGAGCAGCTTTTCAACCTTCTTATTGATTGCCTTATACCTTTCGGGATTGAATTTCCTCTTCTTCTAGATAACTGGTCTTGCATGCTCGTTTACTTTCAACCAGTGGAGGATCACTCTAGGATCTATACCGTGCATGTCCTCAAGTGACCACATGAATATGTCTTTATACTTTTTTAGGAAATTCACGAGCTTCTCCTAGAGTTCACCCGATAATTTAGATCCTATTCGGACCGATCGCTATGGATGCTGGTCATCTATTTGAATAGATTACAAGTTCTCTATGGATTCAGCTCTCTTTTCTTTTTGCTCTTCTCAGGGGTTGAGGTCGCTCACGACCTTTGCCTCTTGGGGAATGACCTCTACATCGTCGACCTGGTAGATTGTAAAGACCATATGTACTTTTTGGTCTGGCTTTGTTGCCATGGCGTAACACTGACGTGCTGAGGTCTGGTCTCCTCTGATTACCTCGAACCCTTCTTCAATTAGAAACTTCATCATAAGGCAGTAGGTTGACACTACCACCTTTAACTTGTTCAGTGTTGATCGACCGATAATGGTATTGTATGCCGACCTTTGGTCTACGACTGGGAAATCCACTATTTAGGTGGTAGTAGCGGGCTCTTCCTTAAACGTCACGGGCAGTCCGATCACCCCTTCAGGATGGACACATTCTCCTGCAAACCCATATAGCAGGGTCTTGAGGGCCTTAACACTACCTCACTAATGTTCATCTTTCAGTAGGCTGACACGAACAATATGTCTACTGAGCTGCTGGTGTCAACCAGGACCCACAAGACTTGTCCGTTCGTGATCCTAAGCACCAAAACAATGGCGTCATTGTGTAGGTGGATTAACCTTCTGGTCTCTTCCTCAATGAATGTGATTAGTGTCGACTCTTGCTTGAAAAGTTTAGCTATGTGCTCTGCCATATTTACTTGGTGTCCGGATGTAATCTTTCGAGCTATTTTTATTTGACCTCGTTGTGCGTTAGTTGAATCATCCACTACTAGTCCCTTGGAGATAGTTCGTATCTCATGAGGTACTCCATTATTATTGTTGCACGGACTAGCCTGCTTGCCTGCACCCTCATTTCCACGGGGAGCAAGGGCATAGGCTTGTTTGTCCTGCTCAGTAGCTCTATTTATATATTCCCTCAAATAACCTTATTGGGTCAACCTTTTTATCTGATCCTTCAAATGCCTATAGTCCAATGTGTCGTGCCCCAGCTCCTTGTGAAAGTGCAAAGTGACAAATAGGGTTTTGGGGATTTGTGACAGTTTACCTCTTTCAGGTGATTATGTAACTATTTATAGTAGCTTTGTGGTCCCTCAGAAGCTATCCCTAAAAAGATAGAAGAGAATCCTATCTACCCACTTATACGGACAAGGGCATGTGATTGGGACAGGTATCGGCCTCTCTATAGCTCATGCCATCCTTATTTGTCTCTTGGTTAGAACCATATCGTTGTTTAGTGGTCGGCTACTTTTTCTCAGTCATTCATTGGTCTTTTATTATAGGTGCTCACCTGATCGATACATAATATGAATGCCGATTAGGGTTGATCCTCCTATTAGTTAATTTGGCCTCCCTAGTGCTATGGCTTGGTGTTTTGCCCCTTGAGTCTTGCCCTACTCGGCCTTGTTTGTTGTAGAGCAAAGTTAGTACCTGGCTTTCTACTTTGGTGAGGTTGGTCGGTTTGTAAGGTATGTAGTGTCGTTTTGAGTATAATATTACGACATGTCGTTTTTGACCTAATGCGTGTCATTTTCTGATTAGTTTGGAAAAATTAACCCCAACAAGTCTATTCTTAGCATTCCTCAAAAAATAAAGTTGACGTTCTTTCAAAAGTGATGTGTACATAATTTGATGGTGAATATATTAGATAAAGATAAAATATGGACAGTCCAAAGATGTGATCTAGACATATCTAGTGATACATAACTCTTGGAAATCTTTAATCTTTGATTATTTAGAGGGAAATGACAGGATCAGAAGATCGCTAACCAGCTTCAATATTCTTATTATTATGTTGCTAGAAAGCGTGATCAATATTATTGAAACCTTAATTTGAGGGCAGGCTATATACACAGCTGTAATAAAACAACTCATATATATATATATATATATTTATATATGGGCACCAATCTAGTAGATATATTTTTTTACCTATACATAGATATCATTTTGGCCAATGAAAATTTATTATGCACATTTTTTATAATGAAAAGTAAGAGAGAGAAATAACATTAATGATGCACGTCTTTTTATGTATCTCATTATAACCGTTGGATTACATTAGAAGATGATCCAATGACTAAAAACAATACCTACACATAGATCAAAAAAAGAATATCTATTGAATTAGCAACCTTTATATATATATATATATATATATATATATATATATATATATATATATGGAGGACTTCTCAATGGTTACAATTTTTTTTGTGACCATGAATGGATACTAAAAAAAGTAGTGATAGCATTAAATTTTTTTGATGATAATAAATAGCATTAAATTTTTTTGGCCAACTACCAAATTAATCACCACCGTATGATATTAGATCTAACGGCTTAAGCCATTGTAACCATCTATGGGTAAATATTGTTGTAACCATTTAAACTATATATATATATATATATAAAGCCATATTTCACTGCTCTCCCACTCCTTGATCACTTTCTGGAGCAGGAATTTACCCTATTGGTGATGATCCATGATATATAATTAAGCCGTCAACAACCTAATAATGAGAAATCCAAATCAAATAGACTAGTGAAATATATTCCTTCTTACAACCATTGATTGAGTTATATACATGTCATGGGCCTCAAGCTCATATAGATCCCCACCCAAAGATTGGAAATTAACATATACTTGCACACATCTCTTTTGATGAACATTGTACAGTTCTAGGGCGGTAGCTTCTCAACAGTATTAAGTAATGCAATCATGAGTACTAGTCATAAATACCAATGCCATATAGTTTGAACACATGAATTAGAAGATCATATGACAGCCAGTAGCGCCATGTGAAGGTCCGAAGGATATGCCCATTCATTTAATTTAATTGTTTTTTTTTTTTTAAAGTCACACTCTTATTATACTCATTTGTCCGCTTAAGAATATAGCGGGTTGGTTATGGGTACACGCACCGGTGGAGTCACATACTTGTTAGGAACGCAAATGCCCTCCTAAATTTCTATTTAATTCTAGCTTTTAGGTAAATAATTAATATATACTATGAATGTGTATTTGACCCCACAAGTTTTATTTTATTTCTATGTTTTATATTTAAAATTTTGTATTTTTTCCCTCAAATTTTAAATTTAAAGACATATACCCTAAAATTCCAAATTTATACACTTGCATTTGTAAGCGTTAAATTAAAGTTTAAGACATAATTTTGGCCCAAAATCTAAATGTTTATTGGGATACTTTCACAGTTAGCATTTTCAAAAAAAGGATATAAGTTTTATATATATATATATAGTTGTTTTGCTATGGACAAAATTGCTATAAAATTACTACCATTCACTAAAGTGCCACTCGCACTAATTTTCTCATGTTTATTTAAAGATTTGTACTTTGAAAAGTTAAGAAATTTGTTTAAACTTCTAAATGACCTTTAAAAAAAGAAAAAAAAACCCTCCAAATGTTTCAGTTAAAAATGAAGACCACACATTAGTTTAAAAATGAAGACCACACATTAGTTTAGACTTAAATATTTTTATGATATTGATAATGAGATTATTATACAATGGGACTTGTGGGTAAACCATTTCACTATTAAGATTTTAAATCAGCTCAACCATAAGTTGGTATCCATACACATCAACCATAAGATTTTAAATAAAGTAAAATTAATTGTCTAGATAACAATCATCGAATAAAAGGTATAAGGTTAGCACAATTTTATACATTACCTAGTATCATTCAAGTGAATGCATGTATATTAATTACATGTGATGTATATAGATATATGATATGTAGAGGAGGGTCATGTATCCCTACATCCGTGTATTACTCATAGTTAAGGTTGTCAATTTGCCCCAAGGGGCCCCACCCCTAATGGAGCGAGTTCGGAGGAGACTATTCGGGGACGGGGCCGGGGTCAGGTCGGGGTCGAGGGAGGCATTCCCCGCCCCGAACCTGCCTTGATATACTTATTACATTATTTTTTAAAAAAAAATTATAGATGTATATAAACATAACAAAAATGAGATTATATATATAAACATAATACAAATTACATTTTGGTGTTTATGGACTCATGGTATTTTTCTAGTTTTTGGACTTGTGTGTGTGTGTGTGTTTTTTTTTTGGTTCTTGGTGATTTGTGTGTTTTTTATTCTAATAAGATTAGAGTAGAGCTTTGATTTTTATGATATATATATTTTTTAACTCTATGATATATATATATTTTTTTTGAAATCACTCTATGATGTTGAATGAAGAGATAAAATGAAATTTCATCTTTAGGAGTGAGATATGACTAAGATTTTATTTATTTATTTTTTTTATCAGGCGGAAATTCTCTGTACCGCCCTGAACCTGTCGAGGATTCCCCGCCCTGCCCCCATCGGGGATTCCCTAGGGTCGGGGACGGGAGTGGGGATAAAATCTGGGGATGGAACAGGCGGTATTCCCTGGCCTCACTCGCCCTGTTTACGTTTCTACTCATAGTGTCACATATTTAGGTTTGTATGTAATCATACTTTACCCTAAATTCGAATATATCGGATATAATGTATATATTTATTACTCGTCCTATTAAGATAGGGATATACTTGCGAGTAAAAAACGAGCCCTAAAATGATATTGATTAAATGTCACTCTCGATTTTGACATCCCTAAGACGACATTGCTTCATTTGTCACTCTTGATAGAATGTCTCTACGGACAAACAGTACTTTTCACAACATTATTAATAGTAATATGGGTTAAATTTCCTTCAACAACGCAATCACTCACATTGAGTGCTATTCCATCTAATGGTAATATGACACACATGCAACACATGGGTATGTCTCAGAAATAAATTATTCCATCTAGTGTCCTAGCTAGCTAGCTAGTGCTAAGTATTAGGAATGTTAAGAATTAAAAAAAGTGGGAATCTGATCGGCTTCATGCAAAGAGCAGCGATAAAAAGATTCGTTTTTCACTTCCATATAATTATATAATGCATGGATTAAAATTTCATCCGCTCAAAGTGACTGTTCATCTTCATAGTCCAACTACAGAAAAAGTAAAACTACTAATACTGCTACTACTACATATCATGTACAGTCTACATGACCCGTCCACTATTTATGATCCCTTCTCTTAACAAAATGGCCTTGTCCACCCACTAGTTGTGGCTACCATCACTCGATCGATCGAGACAATCCATGGAAATGAAGTTGGTTGGTAAGAATTAACTAACTTACATAAGTAATATACATATTTGGCACTACATATTGACATATAGGCAATGATCATGATGTGTCTACATCAGTATTCATAAAGTTTTATGGGCACATTTTTTTTTCTTTATTTCTTTTAGTATGTGTAGTCAATTAAGTACGATCCTCTCTGCAAACCTACTAATTCGATTTTTTTTCTCTCTTTTCCTAATAATAAGGAAATTTAGCATATATTTGGGCCCTTAATTACTAGAGGGTGCATGATATAAATCAATTACTATAACATGTACATGTACATACACATTGTCTCAATTTAATAGGTATCTTTCTTTTAGCAATGCATGAGCATCATTAGTATCCAACAACACATGAAGTATAATTCTGTTACTAGATAATTATAATCAATAAACAAAAATCTCACCTAAAGTGTAATTATAATAGCCTGTAATAGATTGAAACATCTTACACATCATGTGGAGTCAAGCACTATATAGTGCCCTTTAGTATTACTCTTTTTTTTTTTAAAAAAAAAAAAAACACTTATCTACAGGTATTATTTTAGCCATATGTTGGATCATCATCTGACGGTTATAATAATTTGAATGGTTGAAAAAAATAAATAAATACATATTATTTAATTTTTTTTTCTCTATTTTTTTTAACTATAAAAATACGTGTAAGATAAATTTTAATTAGGTAAAATAATATATATATATATATATATATATATAAAGTCCTACTAAATTGCTTATATATATGTGCGTACTGCGTGTCCCACATTTTTCTAGCTAGCTTAATTTTATATTTTCAAATTAAAGAGAGAATATTTTACCGGTCAACTGATAAGTGGCGTGGTACCAGTGGACTTCCAGAGAATTAAAGCCTGCAACTGAGCAAGAGAATTGGCCCTCAAAGAGAATGAACCGCCCTTTTTCTGGTCACAAAACAAAATTCCCACCGAAAACCAGCTAAGTGCATCATCAAGTACTTGCTTGAATTTTACCATTTTCCATCATTCTAAAAGTAGGTGATTCTTTCACGTTAGCTTTGGCCGGTCTTTCCCATTGAGATTTGACTCTTTGTGATCGTGATCATCGATTTATGCGACCCCACACCTACTCCACAGTCTGACAAGCTTGGTATCAGATTCCTGTTCCATTATGACAACCATACATACCAATTAACTTCTCCATGCAAACTTATACAATACGCCCAAAAAAATTAAATCGACCTTGTTGTTTTAAGTTTTTTTTTTACTTAAACGAAGCCATAGGTTGACTTGATAAAGTATAATTCTAAAGAGCTAGCAAGCTATGCAATTTATTAATATTACACGCCCCTTACACATTTAGCTTTCCTTATTAGCTTAATTCACGCCATGCTAGCTCTTTTGACGTTTTCACTCATAGACTCATCATGTCCACATGAAAGTATCTTTTAACGATGCTAATCATACGTGCCCCGATTGATGTTTGAAACTTTAACTTTGGTTTTCTATGTCATTTAGTGATCTATATCAATGAGATTTGATGGCCACAACTACAAGTTTTCAACTTCTCAAATCACTAATATAGGTTGCTGACTTTCTTTTTGTTTGGTATAGGAATTAATTAATTATATTATTGGAACTTCAACTATATATCCTGTGAAAGGTGTCACATGTTTATTGCTCTAGATCTCGATATATATTTATATATATACACCCCGCACGAGTTTACACATGCATTTTCATATATATATATATATATATATATATATATATATATATATATATATATATATATATATATATATATATACGTACATTACGATATATTATTTGGAATTTATTTAATCATATATAAAAGGTGAAAACAAGACTATTTCTCTTGTCCTCCTTTGTTAGCTAAGATACTACCTAGACCCATTTGAGATCTCCTTTAAGCAGATTCAGTGCTAGCTCTAGCTCTTCTCTAAAGTTTCAGTTAGCATGAGATAATATTATATAAAAAGATCGATCGAGAAACTTTATTTTATGTGCAACATAAATATGAAACAATATTAATAAGCTTAGTACTTATGTGATATTAAAAGGTTTTCATACGTGTTAAAACACGTCCCACCGTCCTGTTCGAGTCCTGTTTGGAAGGCTACATACATAATTAATGTGTACCATATATATTTAGCTCGATATATATGTGTGGACGATCGATCGAGATAATATTAATATTCCTCGTGTCCTCTTTGCTTCAGACATGATAAGAAGATGAGTTTTGTTGAACAATAATGTTCCTGACTAGTACTATATCACTTTCGTCATTGTCGACCTGCGAGCAGTACTAGGCACGGACTACATATGCATGCAAAACAATGAACTATTCATTACAAAGAAAGAGACATATTCTAATAGGAAAATTAGGTGAAATGAACTCTTTGTATACACTACAAGAAAATAAGAATAGAGCAGCGAAATACACTCTTTCTATACACTACAAAAAAATATAGGAATAGAGCGGCGATATTTATTGCCACTTTAAAGCTCAGTGTCGCCGCTTTAAATCTAATGCGTCGACTGTCACGACCGGAAATCTAAAACTGTGACTTTTAGTAATTTTGAGTATAAATAAAGATGAATAAGGAATTTTCATAATAAAAAAGGAAACTAAGTATTTGGATTTTACATTCTAGTTCTCAATTCATTAGAAATTCTATATTAAAAGGGATCCCTCTTTAATTTAGTTTATCAATGAAGAAATGCTAATTATGATTCGAGAAAACATAGTTAAGTCATCTAAAAACTTGGCTTAATAAAATTTTAGTGTTGAATAAATGAATTTCACAAATCTTGAGTCCAAATGTCTAAAAATTAATTTACAGAGTTAATCATAATTTCAAGTACTTAAAATTTTGAAAATATGCTCCTTAGGAACCATAGTGTCCCATTTATACACTAAATCCTCAAATAGTAGTAAGAACATCCTCACACATTCACTTAATTTGCAGGTACAACAAATTTGGCTAAACAATTAGACTTGAAGAAAGAATAGGACAAAGTATAGGGACCAACCGAAGGAGAAGAAGAGGGCCACAAGCGTAAGCCAATCGACTTGCTTAGCCATCGAGACAACTAATTCGAATGAACAATCACCTGAAAGGAAGAAAACTAGGGGGTGAGCTCGAAAGTTCAGTAAAAAAACTGTTACCTCATTTGAAAACTTTTTTAGTGATGGAGAGTCCCTACATAGTTAGTTTAATCCAAAATACCTTTACAAAACTAATATATACATATATATAACAATTTCCAAAGTTGATAGTCCGTATATGCATATATATACATAAAAGTATAATACCCAAAATCAATCAATTCACAAACACATCATACAAATCTATCCATACTCAGGAGTTCGTCACCACTCATCAATGGAAACCAGGATATTGGTACTACGTATACTATACGGCCTGCCTAACACCTAGCCCATACCCAGAAGGACACCCCTTGTGTCGCTTACCATACTTGAAGGGGCGAACGCCTCATCTACACCTGCCAACCTGAAGGGACAACTGAATTGCCTACACATTCCAACCTGGAGAGAAAACCGACTTGCTTACACATGCCAATATGGGGAGGTAATCAGGAAAAAAAAATCTGCCTGAGTTCATGGACTCTGCACCATCGGTGGGGCTGTAGCACCACACTGTAAAACCCCATGATACTAACCCGGTGCTCTTGTGTGATCATATGACAAGTGTACTCTGAATTGATATGTAGAAATAACCATGCAATAATTTAAGTTCAGTGATACTCTAGTTTTTAATAAAATGGTTAATTAAATTTTTAAGGAAAATGGGCAGCATAACGACCTTATTTTAACATATCCAAAAATAATCTGTACTCAGAACAGTCCCAAACCAATCCAATATATATTATACAATTCAATTCCATCACAAATATCCAAAATAGTTCTAAAATCACGTTTTTCATCATATTTAACATAAAGTAAGTTTTATTTAAAAACTATGTAAAACAAAGGTAACCGAATTCCTACCTTACTAGAATAGCGATACCACGCTATTAGAACCTCGGGACGTCGTTGGACGATCATTCGGAGGGTCATGAACCGATTCTAAACCCTCGATCGCACTCTCAGAAAAAACTTCAATGGAGCTTCAAATCAACAAGTGGACTTCTCTATTGAATTCGTAGCACCCAAAATAGCTAGACTAGACATATAATTTGTCCAATTTAGGTCCGGGCCGAAACTGAACTTGTGGCACGCAAAACGAGGTAAAATCTAAGCCGTTTGATATCGTTTTTCGTGTTGGTCACCAAACATAGTTAATATATATCAATCTTCACAATTTTACGAATACATTCCAAAAATGACATTAAAAATACAATCCAACGGTCGGATCAAAAGGTCAACTCCGAAATCAAAACTTCTATAAACAACTAACAATAACAACTTTTAATTCCGACAAAATAGGGTCATGAAATATATACCTGGAGATTCCTCTCGATGAGACAAATCTAACGAGCCTAAGAACACCATTTGAAACAGCCGGAAAACGCACTGGAAATTCAAAAACTTATGCGACCAAAATGGTATTTTCAGGCGAATAACGACTCAATGGTGGCAAAACTCCAGTTAGTGGTTATTGGCAGCACATGGAGTTGATGTCGGGTGGTGGTAGTCATCGTCGGAGGCTGAAGGTGCATCAGCGACACTTGGTGGTAGCGTTGGTGTTTTGTCAAAGAGAGAGGAAGAGAAAGAGATGTGGGGGAGGAAAAGAGAAAGAAGAAGGGAATGGAAATGGGGGGCCACGTGGATCTGGTCAAAAGGGGTTTTGTAATTTTTCAAAATTCCACTTTGGTCCCCCCATTTTTCAAATTTTTTTCATTTTAGTCCTCCAAAAATTTACATTTTAGTCCCCACTTCCAAAAACTTTTTCAAATAAGTCACTTGGTAAAATTTTCAAATTACCCTCTTTAAATCTGGGTTTTTACAACGACAATGTCTCCGCTTTAGAGTCGCTACTACGGGTTCGCTGGTATAGATACTTAAAGCGGTGATACATAATAATTAATAAAATTAAAAATAAAGTAATATTTTAAATGACATTAAAATTAAAAAAATTGTCAAAAATTAAAAATGTATAAAGTTGTCTGAAAGTGAAAACGAGTCTACAAGCCTAAGTCATCGTCCTCAGTTTCTTTACTGTTATCTTCTTGACGAGTCGGTTGAGGTGGTGGAGGATGAGTGAAACGAGGTGGTAGTGGGGGGGAGGGGGGAATTGTGCCAAACTAAAAGTTTTTTAAATATTTTACACTAAAAAGTATTAAATATTTATTTATTAATCAAAATTAATAACTTAAAGTTACTTCAAAATAATCTTTTATAAATATCTTATTCAATTAACAAATTAATTCATTATTATTTATTTCATTTATTAATTCTAATAAAATAAATTTCTAACCTAATAAGTTTCTAGCTCATAAACTAAAACAAAAAATATTAAAAAACATCAAAATTAACACAAAAAATGTCCAACTAAATAATTCTTCATACTCAATCCATATCTTCAATACATGAATATCCACTAATAAGTCATCAAATCCAATATCCAATAATCCACTAAAAACTCATATCTAATAATAAAAAATCTAAAAAATATTTATATTCTAATAATAAAAAAAATTACACCAATATCTGATTTTTCCTATTATTACAACATATATTTTAATTAATACTAAAACAAAACTACAATATCAACACATAATTATATATATACACATCTAATATTTAAATTTATCTGATATTACAACATATATTTTTAATTATTTAAATAAAAAACAAAACTATAAATTAACCAAAAAATAACCTATTAAGCTTTAAGGGGGAGAAAGATGATGGTGACTGACGGCGGCGCTGATGGCAACTACAATGGCAGAGGTGGTGGCCAATGGCAACCTTGGAAAGAAAAAAAGCAAAACAAAAAAAAAAAATCAGCAACAAAGAAAGAGAGAGAAATTGCAAAAAAAAAAAAAAAATTACCAATCCAAGAGAGGGGGTAGAATCGGTGAGAGAGAGAGAGATAGAGAGAGAGAGAGAGAGATGAAAAAATGAGGAAGAAGCAAATCGGTTTATGGGTATAGAAACTGATCATCTAAAGCGGCAACATTTAGTAATGAGTCGCCGCATTAGCACTGTTTTATTTAAAACCAAAAAATTTATGGCGGTCAGTTTGACCGCCTAAATTTTCGTGAAATTTATGAAGCGGCAACTTAAATATCTTAATCTAAAGTGGGGACAATTGTCGCCACTTTAAACTAGATTTTTATTTTTAATTTTAAATATTTCTCATTAATTATAATTTTTTCTATTAATTAATAATTGATAAATTTAACTTTAAACCATATATTTTTATACCATTTTCCAATCTATCGCCAATTGGCGCACTCTTTTTAAAGCAGCGATAATTGTCGTTGCTTTAAAGATTTTTAGAGGAAAATTTTGTCGCACTCGCCGCTTTAGACTTTTCTATTTCTCAAAAAATATAATTACTCTGTGGCGGTGACTATATAATTTGTCAATGCTTTATGTTTAGGCTAAAGCTGCGACAACATTTAGAGTCATTGTTCTGTAACCTTCTTGTTGTAGTGATATAGTCAATTTTAGAAAATACATCACTCCTAATAGCTTTTAAATAACTATACCTCTTTTAGAAAAAAAAAAAAAAAGAGAGATATAAAAGGATTTATATACTTTTAAGTTGAAAGCACTAGACTTAACGTTTAGTGCTAGATAAAGATGTCTAATAAATCGATTAAAAAAAAGTTTGAATATTGAGTGGTAGATAGGATATCAGGAGCATTAGACATGAATATGTTGCGAGCAGGGGCTAGACAAAGTATCTAGAAATTCAATCCTTATTCTCTAACTAGATCTGGACCATTGATGGAATAAGTGCTAGGGAAATTTTTATCTTTAAAATAAAATTTAAATTTAAAAGGTATATTCACAAAAAAAACTATTAAAAGATATGTAAATCATAAAACACACTTTGAAAAATGTGTATTTTGCTAAGAACCTACTTATTATGTACTTACATGGTGTATACATATATATATAGGGCACCAATCCAAGTAAGTTCGTATTTTTTTTAACTTATTTATAGGTATTGTTTTACCTAATTAAAATTCATCATGCATACTCTTTTCATAGTAAAAGGTAGAGAGAGAAAAGTATTAAATAATGTGTATTTATTTTTATTATTTTTTTCTCAACTACTCAAATTATAGTAGCTGTTAGATAATGATACAACGACTAAAAAAAAAATCTACAAATAAGTTAAAAAAGAAAAAAAAAACCTATGGGGTTCATTGAGAACCCCATATATATATATATAGACATATTATATTTCAACAATACGAAATAACTTTAACTATCATCAGTGGTGAGCATCCTTTCTAAGTTTTTGTCATGTACCTATATGAACCTATTATCTACCTTTTTTTTTTTGATAATAAAAAGGGCGGATGAGATCCCGGTGGCGGTTCACTTCTCAGAGACACTCCTATTCGGTTGGGCTCCCAAAGACGACGTGGGGGCTCGAACTCATGACCTCACCCTCCTTAAATGAGAGAATGCTTGTTTTTAGTTCAAACTCCTTGCCACTTCGACCACCTCTTTGGAGTAACCTATTATCTACATGTAAGTACAATTAACATGCATGTGAATTTGTAACTTGATGGATTCTATAGTAAATTAGTAATTTATTGTAACATTGAATTTAGTATATACTGCCTCGATCGGATCAGCTCGTAGTACTAGTACTATATTCCATGCACGCAGACGGACGTCATGATATTGATCTTTAACCCTAAAGTAATCTTTACGACATGACCTCTAGGCTCTTCTTTTTTTTTTTTTTTTTTGGCTCTTCTTTAATACTGCCAAAAACATCTCCATGGACAATATTCATCATTCCGGATTATAAGCATGTCGTTTTCCAAAGGCCTATTATCTAAATTTGCTGTTGATCATTATAGAATAAAAACAAAGGAGATACTAGAAAGTTTCATTCGATTATATAATTCCCTTTCCGAAATACCTATTGATAAAACAGTCTGAAAAGTCTAGCTAAGATATTTTGTGATTATCTGTGGGACTAATTAGTTCAGCTTATCATCGAAAGGAATATCGTTCATTTTTACTTTAAACTAAGAAAAAGGATCAATAATATTCGAGGAATTATAAACTAATTGACGTTTTGATGAATGAGAATGAATGCTAATGCAGTTTGGGATGGAGGGACATTGTCCCTAGTGGGGGCTTGAGCCCCACTCAATTTTGTTTTTGTTTTTAAAAATGTCTAATTATTACACATATTTATAGTCTTTTTAGCCTAAATTATGTCAAAGGCCCCCACTAAAAAGTAGAGAAAATATACAATAGCTCCCACAAAATAGATAAAATGTAATTTTAGCCTCTACTAGACTAAAATCCTACTCCTTTCCTTGTGATCAGCAGATATTCCTTGTATCATTATTTCCTATATATTTTTGGGGTTTACGATTAGAATACTGCTATACATATATAATTATTAAAAAGAGAAATCGTCGAACTAGAGAATTCGAAAGTATTAAATGACCTGCTTAATTTTTTTTCCCCATAAATTTTAAGTTATAATTTGGTGTGTCGAACAGGATCTACTTACAACTAAAAATATCATTTTAATTTGCAAGAGTTTTAAAAGGTAAAACTTAAAAAGTGCTCTTCCAAAAAAAAAAATGCTAAAAAGTCCTTATAAGCTAGGGCTGACAATTTGTATAATCATGTCATATACAGATCAACACGATTACGATACTATATAATAAGACCTTAATTCAAACACAACACGATTAATAGATGTATCAAAAATATTAACTTGAACACGACACGATTAATTATATATATATAATACTACACCGATATATGTAGCCTGTTTAATAAATGTGTTATGTATTTGATTATAATTTATTTCATACGATTATTCAATATTGACATAATTATTTATATTTAACACGATTATACTCTAATCAATTATAATAAATGCATGTAATTATATTTGATATTAATCAAAATTATATTTAAAATATTAATAAATGTGTCACATATATATATGTGTGTCATTTTGAAGTTACAAAGATTATTTTTCGTATTAAGTGGATTATCCCGAAATCCATTATCATTTATAGTAAATTTATTGATTCGAAATTGATACAAAGATTTAATATGTTACCGACCTTTATTTTGTGACGTTTTTAAGTCGTATAGGGCAGAAAGTTGCCTGTCCTATGAAAAGTCTTATTTATGAAGGTATTCGTAAATGTAAAAGTAGGTCAAGACGGGAGAAAGATAATTAGCAGGAGGGTCTACACGTGAAAATAGGAATTTGTGCTCGGAATGATTATTCTTTCCCATCAATATTAACTATCTTTTTCTAATCTTTTCTAATATTGATTCCCTATTGATTTTGATGTCTCATCAAATTAAAGGATAGTTCATGATATCATAGTGTGATACGTTGTCATTCTTTCATAGGGTCGAAAAAAATTAATATTAGCACTTTATAGCAAAGAAGAAACCCCTTTAATGGCGCTAATTCTCCAATTAAATTGACCAATAACTTCAATAATATTATTGGAATAAAGTATGTTCTTCTTAGGTTCCACATCATTCCGAGATCTTCTCTATGTACTATATTTTTGACAATTAACTTTTGCTTATGGAACCATACGATCTATTTATATTAATATATATATGCGACATATATAATTAGTAGTGGTAGTACTATTTATAAACATGCGATCATTTTCTTTAATTAAATTGAAATGATTTACTGCCCTTTCATCCCCTGATCTTTGCTTTTCTTTTCGGCCTTTCAATGGCGAATACGAGATGCTGTGGTGAGATATATATGATCTTTAGTTTTTGTCCTGCACAAAAGAGAAACAACGTCCCCTCTTTTTCTCTTGTAGTACTGTTTGCTTTATTAGATTTTTTTTTTCTGTGTGAAAAGGAGAAAGAGACAGAGAAATAACCTTTTAAAGAACTTTCTGAATCTGAATTGCTGTTTTAGAAGGATGCGTACAAAAGGAAATGGGAGATAACCGGGGGAAAAAAAAAAGAAAGAGAAAAGGAAAAAAGAGCATTACTACATTAACCATTGTCCATTGAAATTGCAATTTTTTTTTAATCGGATTCAATAAGTCATCAGCTGATGCTTTGTTGATCCCATAGAATTATATCTCCCTGACATGCATGCCAATATACCTGTATACATGTATACATTATCTGTATATGTATGCTTGTTTTTAACTCTAGCTAACTAGTTGGACAAGTTGAAAAAAAATAAAAAAAAATCAAATTTGTTTCTTTCAAGCTTAAGTTCTTGGTCCATTAGCTTAAATTCTTGGTCCATTAGCTTAAGTTCCTGGTCCAAATTCTAACGTCTCTGTTATTACTATTATTTTTTTTCCCCCCCCAAATAGTACAAAAGAACGTTGTTAACAAAGTGACAAAATATTGTTACTGATAGATATTCCGAAATCCTTGCAAATTGTGTGAGGAAAATAACGTTTATATATATATACGGAAAGAGAATCGGACACTCAAGCATATATCTATATCAATTATGAATTTACGATAGTAGTACTCTTACAGAAAGAGTGTTAGCTACGATACAAGGAAATGTATAGGGTCTATATTCTTATAAGAATCCAATATAGCTTATATGATGAATAAAAGAGGGCACGGAATAAATGAAATGTGGGGAAATATACCCTGGCCACCTACTGAAAAATGGTTTAATTATTATATATAGGAGTGAAAACAGTGGGATACAAACTTGGAGACAATGCATGCAAAAATATTATTATAGCCATGCTGATCTAAAGAGTACATGCAGTTTCTGTTTTTTGAGCTGCAAAGTAGTTTAGCAGCAATTTTGCTCAGCGCTTTGTTCTAAAAATAATCCAGTATTAGTAGTTTTATGTATGGTCTCTGCATCTTTTCCAAATCATCTTGATATATCAAGGTACTTAACTCTCTCGAATTAGCTTCCAGCAGTTATTAGCTTAGTTTTGAAATGTTTATAGAGTATGGTGAGGCCATTATGATTATGTAAGTTCCTTTTATTATAGCTAAATTCTTTATTAGTAACTTTTTTTTCTTTTTTTCTTTTTTCATGTTTCATGAGGTACGCTTTTTTTTCACTAAAACCTTTTAATTATGCATAAGTTTATGGTATCCTGAGATTGCAGAATGTCATGACGTTCAACTGATATATATATATAAAGGAAAAAAGAGAGTTCAATTCATTAATAATAGACCTTATCATGAGCACTGTTTCTTTAATTCACGTGCTGATCATCAAAGCCTTTGTTCATGAATTAATATATAGTTATAACCTTAGTAACTCTTTTGCTAAGAGCCCTTAAAGTAGTGATAATTTCATAGTCTATTACGTACATAGACATATATGTTTCTTTTTATTGTTATTTGAAAGACATATATGTATTACTAGTAATATTATGCAATGAATATATAATAATGACAATAAGACTAATAAAAGAGAACACCAAATTTATGTGGTTCAGCAAATTGCTTGGCAAATTGCCTACGTCCACAGCGAAGAAATTTTTTTTTTTTCACTAATTAACTGTCACTTGAGAAAATTACAGGACTCTTAACTCTCAACATATATATCTCTCTACCAAACTGATAAACACCCTTTTCCTATCCAGGGTCTGCGGAAGCGCTGGCTTTAATTAGCATATAAAGGAAACTACTGATACAATTAACATAATCGAGCAGTAAATTACCAAAACTAATAAATACGAGTATACAGTGTGGTATATATATAAATATACACAGTGTCACATTATTAATTCGTCATTATTTTTGTTGAGACAATTTGAAAATATCGTCAAGTTGAATACGCAAACTGACATCACTTCAGAACAACACAAAAAATGTCAGTTCAAAGTTTTGATCAGTTACAAATTGGCAATATACATATCAAAATATTGTCGACCATTCATTTAGAGTCCTATTATATCTTTTGACTTTCCGATCCTGAATTTTATAGTAAAAGTCCTAATGATTTGTTCGATGAAGAAACAAGGTACACAAAAAATAATAAAGTTGAGAAACAAAAAATACTTTCCCAATAGCAACGTAGCACTAAAAATTTATTACTGGCATGAAATTAATTAGAAACAGGCCGGGGAAAGTAGGCAAATTTAGTTACCAACCACACAATTCACGAAGATATACGTCTAACCTCGGATTGTTAAAATTTAAAAACCTCCTAACAATTTAACCTGTATCCCCCCTTTTTATGCTTTCTTATGTCAAAAGCCAGCTCATATGCTCTTCCATACAATAGAAGCACGACATGATGAACTAGCAAGCAAAAGTGCGATCGGCGGCCTTACTCAATTATTGAGTGAAGGTCTTCGCTTATGTGTTCAAAAGTAGTTCTTTTACTTCTTTTTCTTTATTTTTTTTTTCTCTATACAGATAAATATAAAGGAACTAAAACATGGGGGATATGACTTAGTTGAAGAAGATGAGATAGATACCTATGCATAGAAAAGATGAAGTATATACAAACCTAGCATTAAGTTTGGATCTAACTATATAGCAAAAGCTAAAAAGAGTAGTTAACTTTTTAATTTTAAAGCCCTTTTTCTATCTACGAAATTTTTTTAATGGTGTTAGATTTACCATCCAATATTAATGACATTCTAAACCACTCTCTAGGTTTCCTCTCTCTCTCTCTCTCTCTCTCTCTCTCTCTCTCTCTCTCTCTCTCTAAGGGGATGAAAAAGCAAAGGCAAAGATATGGGAAAGTAAAGATACATGTCTCTCATGTCCAAGTATCCAAATTCAGAAGACAGGTGTCTAAATGCAAGGTCTTCTTCAACTGCCCCACCTTCCACTATAACCAAATGCTACAGAGCCTTCTGTTTTTCCTATCTCCAGCATAGTTGTGACCACTAACTTCTTTTCTTTCTCTATTTATTTATCTGTTATAATATATTGTTGTATTCCAGTTTTGTGGGGATCATTCTCGATACTATATGTCAAACATCTTAGCTCTATAAATACCCTAGAGCTCAAAGCACTACACTCATCATCAAAACATTTAAGTGCAATGAGATAGTTACTAATACACGGCTTTCTTAGCTCCCTTGTTTGCTAGCTGTAGTTAGCTTTTTCTAGTCTCATTTTTAATTAGTTTTTAGTTCTTTTTGTTTTATAAGAGAGAGAGAATACTATTGATCATGGCCAGTGAGAAAGTCATTTCCTCAGCAACTAGATCAAGTGCTCCTGCAATACCTGTAGAACGCGCTCCTGCTCCTGGTGGATTCAGGCAAGAGACACGTGTGAACGGTAGCGGAAAATCCATGCTCAGCAGCTGCTTTAGCGGTGAATGGACCGCCATGGAAGAAGGAGGATTCACCAAATCCAACTCTGGTTCAAGGACAGGCCCTCCTGTAGTCTCACTTGCAAGAAAGGTATAATATATGTTAGTAAGTCATATTTGAAGACAAAGACATTTTATATATAGATTCTTTTACGTCTTATTGTTTATTATTGAACATGCATATATATTTATATGTATAGTTTATAATATACATCAATTGGTCAAAATCAGAAACAGAGCCATATATATTGTTCTATTCTTTTTTTTCTTTTATGTCACGTACCTTTCAAAAATTGAAACTGAAAACTAACGTATTTGTATTTTTATGTATATACAAAACCTGCAGGTGGGAGCTGAGTTCATAGGCACTCTAATGCTCATCTTTGCGGCCACAGCCATAGCCATTTTGTACCCGAACACACATGAGTCCGACACCCTCATTGTCGTCGCTGTCGCCACCGGCCTCACAGTCATGATCATCATCTTCTCAACCGGCCACATCTCTGGGGCCCATCTGAACCCCGCTGTCACCGTCGCCTTCGCGGCCCTAAAGCACTTTCCATGGGCACATGTTAGTAACTATAAAATATGACCATAGTTGCACTTGTCACCATATAATTTTTTATTTAAATGGTTTATTTTTTTTTTTATTTTTTTTGGTATGTTTGGCAGGTACCGGTGTATATTGGGGCTCAAATGTTGGGATCTCTATGCGCTGCATTTGCACTAAAGGGTGTGTTCCATCCCATGACGGGATCAGGAGGTGTCACAGTTCCTTCGGCACCTTATGGTCAAGCTTTTGCTTTGGAGTTCATTGTTACCTTCATTCTAATGTTTGTTAACTGTGCCGTGGCCACCGACACGAGAGCTGTAAGATCATACCTCATGAACTATATATAAACGACTATACATATATAGATCTTCATCTGATCAGTTATCACAAATAAAAGAACAGAAATATGAGAAATAATCAAATCACAATGATATTAAAAAGGACCTTTTTGTCACTAATTTACTCTCAACCCAAGTATGATAAGATGATCACAATTCAGTACTTGGCATTATTAATTTTTTTTACGAGTACGGTAAAAAAAATTTAAGGTCGATATATATAGTGTATTTATCATAATCGGGTTGATATAATATATATGTATATAACAGTATTCAAGTATATATAAGTAGCTAACCGAGAAAATTAATTTAACCTCATGCATGTGCAGGTTGGAGAGTTGGCGGGAATAGCTGTGGGAGCAACTGTGATGCTCAATAATTTTATCGCAGGGTTTGTGGATCGGAACTCCCAACTTGATTTGAGATGATTGATCTCCTCCTCGTCTCTGCCTAGCTAACTTATTCCTGAATAATATTCTTTTACATATACAAAGTGCATGCACAATATGTACATATATATATATGCATACATACATGATACATAACATGCATATACGTACTCATGGGATCGATATGATAAACACGTGGGATTGTGATTCGTTTTTAAGTTTTAATTGTGCAGATTAACTAAAGAAGAATTAATGCAGAAACTAATGAATTAAATACGAGATAGGTAGTTAAGATATAAACCCTTTTGAAACCTTTTGGTGGATCTATCTTTTAGGGTAAAAACAGGAGCATCAATGAACCCTGTGAGAACTCTAGGGCCAGCTGTGGCTGCGCACAACTTCCAAGCAATATGGATTTATCTCATTGCTCCCTTTCTCGGGGCGCTTTTCGGGGCGGCGACTTACTCCGCCGTCAAGCTGCCGGACGAGGACGATGAGAACGAAGAGAAACCTTCGAGAACTAGAAGCTTCTCGCGAAGTTGAGTGCTGGCCAACACAGTCCCTGATCCTGATCCTGAAACAAGATCCAAGATGATGAAGATAAATTGGTAATATTGTTATAATATCCGATATTTACTACGTACGTACGAGTGTGGTTTGCGGTAATAGTTACTTTGTGACATGTTATATATACAAGTTTCAGAAGCTATATATAGCAAGCATGTATACATTGTAATAGTATTGTTTGAGTAGTATGTACGTCCGTACGCTGATGATCATGTAACGCTAGCTAGTGAGCAGATGTACGCTATTATAATAATGTCACTAGCCTAGAATTAGCTAGCTATAAGCATGCATGTTCTCATGAGTCCTTAGGCCTACATATAATGTCTCAAGTCAGTTTGTAATATAAACAAAACTATTGAGAATTAAATGATATATGGAATATTTTACTCCCTCTCAGCCAGCTTATTAAATTTTTCATAGCTATACAATCTGTGAATATTGTTTCTTATGATTAATTTTGAAAATTTATTATATAAATAAAAAGGTATTCTTATATTTTCATATGTATATATATTTATTGAGAATAAATAGATAGTTAAATAGTTTAGCTCTTTTGAGGAGTGTAATGCACGCGCTTTACATTTTAACACATGTATACGCTTAAGAGCAACATGTTAATAATTGTAACTACGTACCACTATCTAGCTGATGCGTAAGAACTGCTCCATTGCACAATATAATTGATTATAATAACCGTCTAATCATAAATATTCTCAACAATCCTTCATGGATCATGAGCTTACTATGTATCAGTATATAAACATAAATGCTGTGTTCTCTCTCCTTAGTTTGCTGAGTATGACTCAAAGATACTTATCCAAGTGAATCAACATATATGAACAACAATGAGACAGCACTTTAAACCCTTAAATATATGGTTCCGAATATTACTATAAAAAAATATTTAACATAAAACAACAAATTACAAAGTACAGAAATTTACGGGGTTCAACTTACAGCCTTCAAGTGAGATGAGATGAAATTCCACTGACAAAAATGAGAGAGGATAGAAAAGAGTGTCAAATCCATTCACAAAAATTCAAAGCCCAATTAAACCATTCATTATTTCTAATAGAAGTACTATCACGAAAAATTAAGCAAAACGAAAACAACCCTTCTCTTTTTTTTTCCTTCTCATGACTAGCTATACGGAGAGCCTAAAAGAGAATTTTATTCCACCACGCAAGCACATACACTCATTATTGAATTGCATTGGTCGGCCAACGTATACGCGTGCATATCTATATACAGGAAAGAGTATATAAGAGATTTCGTAGTGCCCAAGTACTTCAATTCTTGGGCTCCAAGTCGTGGAGAGAGGTGAACCCAATTTGATTACCAAAAAAGAAAAAGAGATGGAAACGTCGTCTTCATTATGCCATATCTTGGTGTGGAGTACTGTGGATCAATATTAGCCACATTTAGCAATGTGGTCACCTTACTTTTCTTATAAACGCACTATATCAGCATCTCAGCTCTAATTGCTCAATTAGACCCCAGCTTCAAGGCCACCAACTACGACTAATTAACAGCTCTATCTACTCCACTACCCAATTGAAACAGGAAATTCCGTCCCTCTATTTGCTTCCCTGGGTAAAAACAAAGGAAAAAAAATAGAAAGAAAGAAAAAAAACATAAAGCTTCCAAGCCATATAATTAAGAGTTGTGGACACATTAGTTAATATGGTCGAGTACTCTAGACATCTAAGATTCCATAACTAAAGAAAAAATGTTGGGTTTTGCTAGGGAAATACTATATTACCTAGCAATGTTATTCATTCTCATGATAGAGATAAACATATAGACACACTAACATGTGACAATTAGTTATTAAGTTTATTTTAATTGAAGTAAGGTCGCAACTCGTGTCAATGTACATGTATAACAATATATACCTCAACACAAACTCGACCTGTTTAATAATCATGTCAGATATTTTAACTTGAACCTGATTCGTTTATAAATAGGCCGGTTGGCCTGACACGACTTGTATAAACTGTTTATTCAAATTGATCATATTCAAGTCAAGTTAACTCGATGACCCGTTAACCCGTTTAATATAAATTAGTTAAAATATACTTTCTAAAAATATTTAACATAGATTCATATATGTTACGTGTCCTTAAGATACAAATTTTGCCAAAAACTAATAGAAACTGTATAAAATCTCAATACATATGCATAAAAAATCCAAATATACATAATGAAAATATTATACTTTTTAAATAGATATTATATGAGTCATAAATGGGTTAATCCGAAAATGACCATTTAATAAATAAGTTATTACGAGTCAGTTCTAAGTTGATGGGTCAACTTGAACCCGACCTGTTTAATAAATGGGTTCCTGAGTTTAACCTGATTTTGACTCGAACCCATTTAAGGCAAATCCAAATCCACTTATTCTGTACAGATTTTGAATCGTGTTGTCGTGTCGTGTCTTAAATTGCTAGCCTTAATTTGAAGTCCACATTTTCAAGGTGGTGGGTTCGTTTTATGACTTAGTCCAATGGAATTTGCCTATGCATCATTAATTTTTCTTTGATCAATGACCTCATTCAGATCAGTTTAATTTTAGGAGATTTAAAGGAAAGAGAATCAAGTTTTCTGCACCATCACATGAAAGAAGATAAGAAGAAGAGTAGAGAGAGAGAGAGAGAGAATTTGTGCTGCCTATTATTATTCTTCTCAAATGTGACTCTTTTTTATGCTCTTTTCAGTGGTTCTCCCTATGGAATTGACGGTTTTGTTACGCTTTATTTAGAAAAGATAGTCAAGACTGAAGCATTAATTCCCCAATTAAATTCTTCAACAAAAAAAAAAAAAAAAACATTAGCAAGTGTTGACAATCTACACCACATCTTCCGTTCGTGGTACTGCTATATATGTTTGATACCCTAGATTATGCTATTATTATACGTGTGGCACAAAAGTCCCATATCACAATCTTGTTTAATATGCTTCCTAGTTATTTTATTATTATATTGAATATATGACTCTATTGGTCCTTAAACTATGGAAAGAGTGTCATTTTGGTGCTTAAACTTTAAATTTTGTTATGTTAGTTTTTAAACTATAAAAGAAGTTTGATTTTATTCCTTTTTGTTATATATTTTGTTTTATTTTTACAGAACGAGTATATCAAGGGACACATACAATCGTTTGCTATATTTATTTCACATGCAAAAATATACATCAGCACTATAAAAGATTTAGAACATGAATTGAAGTATTTTTAAAAATGATTTATTGGATAAAAATACGCTATACATTTGATAATAATACATTTCAAAACTATTTAAAATATGATATTTTATTAAATCCAATAATACAGAAAAAAAATGCGTCTAATGTGCGGTTTCCATTAAGAATAAAGTACAATGGATGGCAAAAAAGGGACTAAAACGTTTTTTTTTTTTTAAATAATTTAAGGACTAGTACAATGAACTTTAAAATTTAGATATTAAAGTATTCTCATAGTTTAATTTATGTTTATTACTATTATTGTTAAGCATTAAGAGTACTTGTTATCATCATTATTTTACACAATTCTGTATCAGTTATAATTGTGTGTGTGTGTATATATATATATATATATATATATATATAAGGTGTAAAAGGACGGGAATATGGCAAGTAGTAATTGAAGCCGCAGGAGACATAGATAGATGTCAGCATATATATATATATATAGATATTTAAAGGAGGTCCGTTATTTAATGTTTTCCAACCTTATTGCCTTATCAGTTCTAAATAAATTTACCAATTCATTGTCCACTTTCATGTTATTTCATGGACATGTATACTCCCTCTGAACCCTCCGAAATAGCTGTAAAACAGGGAGAGAAAAAAAAAAAAAAAAAGGCGGTTTCTCCACCGCCCAAATATATATAAGGCTTTTTGTAATGCCTCATTTCAACTTTTCAGAGAGAGGAACATATTCTATTGTAAAATTATTTTCTTTAACACCAGCTTTTCGTGTTACTATTTTATTTATTTGCTTATTAGTTTTTTTTTTAAATTATAGCACTGGTGGATATGAAACAAGATTTAGTTAAGAAACTATAATCGATCATATGAACACTAAGGAAAAATAAATTCACAGTTCAAAGTTGAAATCAGTGGTTTCTTTCTTAGTTATTAGCTCTTCTGACTATTTTCTCTAGAATCTCATTCTAGGAAATCTCAATAATGGGCAATAGTTTGACGAAGAAACAAATAGCCCTAAAAGAAAAGCAGAAACAAGAGAAAATTATACTACTGTCTCCCATTTATTCAAAATTACGGTGACACTTTGTTTACACTGGATGCGTAACATCCGTGCAATAATGAAAAATTAAAACAAATCTATTATACAAACCCCTTTCACTAGTAAATTCATTTTTGACCATTATATATTTTCCTTTAAGATGAACTGTTCTCCATCAAATTAACAACAATTAATCACTCAAATTAAAAGAATAACATAATTAATTAAACAATGAAATTTTTGTTGAATTATCTTCCCCCGGCCCAAGGGGGGTGTTAGCGTGATTAATTAACTCCCTTTAAAATAATCGTATAGTCTGTAACTTCAGCCCACTAAAAGATGGCTTCCCATATAAGGGGGTGGAAAAATAGTGGAGCATAGTTTCACCGAGTTCACCTACCACGCAAATTCATGCACATCCAAAGATTGTCTATCTTCATTTTCTTGCCAATTTACCTCTATGATTGCTCTCTTCTTTCCACCCTTTTTATATCCACATGCACACTCTTCGATCCATATGTAGGAAACACCCTTAAATGAGGAACTCACTCTGGCCTTACTCAATTATTGATTGAATCCCAGTCAGATTTGAGAGTTTTTAATGCCAATATTACATTTTCTTTTTTGAAAAAAAAAAAAAAGAAAAGAAAACTCTTTAGTGGCCAAGACAGGTTACAGGTAAAACCATGTTTCATGTCTCATGCATGTTGTTAAAAGCTTCTTTACATTAAAATAATATATAGGTCCAAATGCAAGCCTCTCTTCAATGTCCCACCGTCCAATTAGATCCAAAATCTGTAGCAAAACCTTGAACTTTTCCCCATCCCACACGCAGTTCCAGCCACTTACTCACTTTCTTTTCTATCTATTATTTTTCTTTGGGATTCTCTAAGTCAACCATGTATCTTAACCTATACTATAAATATAATATTCATTGGAACACACAATACTATAAACTCCTCACATAAACAAAGAGCTAGATAAACAAGTAGTAGTTACACTTATTTATCATCCTCTTATATCCTTTGCTCTGTGTCTTTGTTTTTCAACTGAGTTGAGTTCATTTCTTGTGTTTTGGCGTAGTAGTACTAGCTTTTGATCATGGAGAATGAGGAAGTTCCTTCAGCTCCTTCAACACCTGCCACACCAGGAACCCCAGGAGCTCCTCTGTTCAGCGCGTTCAGGCAAGATAAAGGTGGGAATGCAGGTAGGAAATCCCTCCTCAAGAGCTGCAGCACGTGTTTTAGCCTTGAAGATTGGGCTATGGAGGAAGGAACAGTTTTGCACAAGGTGTCTTGCTCATTGTCACCTCCTCCTGTCTCGCTTGCCAGAAGGGTATAATTATCACTATATACATATAAACGACAGACTCATCTCTACGGTTTATTTCATTGTATTCCTTTTTGAGTACTGAAACGACAATAAGTTTTGGTTTTAACGGTTTGCCATTGTCAAATCCCAGGTGGGAGCTGAGTTCATAGGCACTCTGATTCTGATCTTCGCTGGAACAGCCACGGCCATCGTGAACCAAAAGACAGGAGGCTCCGAGACCCTCCTTGGCCTCGCCGCTTCCAATGGCCTTGCTGTTATGATCGTCATTTTGTCGACTGGACACATTTCCGGTGCACATCTCAACCCTTCCATCACCATAGCTTTTGCTGCTCTAAGGCACTTTCCATGGAAATATGTAAGAACTTCTCACAAAAGTTATCTTTTGCTTGATATCAACTATGAATATTTGATTCGCTAAAAATCAGTGCAGTGAAACAGTGCATGGTTCCTAGACCGATATTAGGCCATTCATTTGTGTGTAACTATGGCAGGTACCAGTGTATATTGGAGCACAAGTTGCGGCATCTTTATGTGCTTCGTTTGCGCTCAAGTGGATTTTCCATCCCATAATGGGTGGGGGAGTCACTGTTCCTTCGGGGAGTCATGGTCAAGCTTTTGTTTTGGAGTTCGCCATTAGTTTCTTCCTCATGTTTGTTGTCACCGGTGTGGCTACTGATACCAGAGCTGTAAGTACCAAAGCTTACTGCTTTTTTCATCAACCTTTTGATTGAAATCTTGTATTATCATTTATTAAAATGAAAAGATAATGTTAGAATTAGTGTTTTGTTGGTCCAATTTAAACGATCTTTCTGATGGATTCCATGAAACAGATAAGAACTTAGTTGAAAGTTGTTTTGCAACGGTAGTTGGGTTAACCCTTATCGGAATATGTTCTATAACATTTCTATGCTTTTTTTTTTTTTTTTATCATGATATGGTAATAACTAAACGCACACGCATCGAGTTTTATTTGAACGATATGGAGCAATGTTATGGGGCACTAGTGGTGCTTAGCACCACATTGACATGTCTGTTTGTCACTGGATAAATTGGGTCCCACATAAGTCCCACATAAATTATAACTATGATTAGCCAGTAACAGACTCACACACCACTGGTGCCCTATAGCATTATTCTATTTATATTCACATTCGTAGTAAAATATACTTCAAAGCCACACATTCCTAGGATTTACCGGGAGACACGAATCTTTTCATGATTATTTTTCTCAGGAAAGTAGGCTAAGAGACAGCGGTCAGTGAGGATAGTTGTCACCTTGCAAGTACCATTCCCAATAATAATAATAATAATAAATCCTAGTTCAATCTTGTCCATATCCAATATCTCTACGACCCAAGTCAACATAACAATTAAGTAAACAAAATAATATTTTAATAAGATAGAATGGTTAGGAGTTGGCATCTAAATTATAAAAGTATGCCATAAAAGACTAAGAAAAGAAAATCTTACATCTAAATTGAGCACCTAAAAATTAAACAAATAATTTACACTTCACTGATTCAACAAATGCTAGATCAATATTAGGAAAATTTAAATTAAAGGACATGAACAAGAATCTCCTAACGTGACTGAATATGATCGAATTTTCACGCAGGTGGGAGAGCTGGCGGGAATCGCGGTGGGAGCAACTGTTATGCTCAACATACTCGTTGCTGGGTATGTCTGAACTCCGACCTTCTATTTAGCTTCCTAAGTAAAGACATAATTACATACAACAAGAACATTAACATGTATTGATAATATATAAACATGTGTACATATACATACATGCCATGAATGTGAGATAAAAGAAATAAATTTAACTATAAATTTTGAAGACGAGAACCTTTAAATTTGTGATATAGGGAAGCAACAGGAGCTTCAATGAACCCGGTGAGGACTTTAGGGCCAGCAATAGCTGCCAACAACTACGAAGCAATATGGGTCTACCTCACTGCTCCAATCCTTGGAGCACTTTGTGGCGCAGGAATATATTCTGCCGTCAAGCTGCCAGAGGAAAATGGAGACAATCATGATAAGCCTTCAACAAGGAGGAGCTTTAGAAGGTGACTGGTTAACTCTGTCACTACACATATATGAATAATCCAGAAACAACATCAGAAGATAATGCAAAAAGTTCACAGAGGATGTTCAGAAAAGGATTCAACTCAAGGATGAGTTCTAGTACAGATAAAGGTTGTTCTGAGTACATAGACATATTACAAGTATCAGTTAAAACTAGTCATGTGCATCATTAATATCAACTAAGAGATTCCTCTCAGTCCTAAGTTGACCTTTGTCACTTACAACAGGGCTATAGTCTTTTCAAAATAAAATTGAAGAGAAAGCAAAGAAATAATATAGAGAGGAAGCTTATGGGACTCAAATTCTCAATCCTAGCTATCTTTGGGCTTATTTTTCCCTGTCCTAGGTATGATTGATCATGTAATGCAAAAACTGAAGTCTAATATATTATCTTGACATTACATATATAAGCATTCCAACCAGTGCTTTTCCAGTCTCTCCAATCAGATTATGAACTGCCTACATAATTCATGACCAAGTCTTCAATTTGAAACTAGATAGCTTAAACATTTTCATTCTTTAATCCGAAATAACGGTTGTTTTTCCTAAACAAATTACGAAATCTAAAAATGACGGAAGGGAAGGGAAGGTCCTCCTTTTTTTTTCTTTGTAATACTAACTTGGTCCTCTACAAAAATGACCCAATTCTCAGGCTGTCTTGTTATTTGTAAACATAGTTCTATCTTAACCAACCTTTTTTTGTTCTTCTGTTAACCCTCCTATCCCAAGAATTTCAGATGCATATACTGACCATTCCTTTAAAACATGCAATAAGAAGCCACAATTGCATTTTCAAGACACTTCATTTGGCTTCTGAGACTCTAACCCAATTCTTCACTATCTGTATAAACAACAGTATTATATACAAGCAAACCAACATACTCAAATTACATTTGCTATAGTTTTTTTTTTTTTTTTTTTTTTTTTTTTGCAAATAGATATGAAAATCAATCAGAAAATGTAAAGTAATTATCAAGAGCCCCCGTTGTTCTTTTTATTTATTTATTTTTACATGTAAATTTGTAAATAAATGTCTGAATCTCCAAAATCAAAACTGTACCTCTGTATTTTCTCAGCATCCAAACAAAATTTCTCTCTCTTTCTTTCCCTTCTTCACCACTCAACCGAAAATGGCCATTTAAACCAGCGAAATCCCTCGGGTCTGGTCCGTTCCGTAATCGGGTCGTCGAGACCAATGCTTAACAAGAGAGAGACCCAAAGAAGCAAGAATCACACCGAGGAGATCAGCGACGGCGTCTCTTGCCGAGGCTCCGGCGGATCTGAAGAATCCGAGCTCGTCGGCGGCCTCTTTGGCGGCGCCGGCGAGGAGGGAAGCGACGGACCCGATCGCAATCGAGTGGCGACGAAGAAAGGGGTAGCGGGTTAGGTTAGCCAAGGTGGAGAAGAGGAGGGTTAGGGAAAAGCAGAAGAGGACATGGTACAACTTGTCTGGAGCTAACCATGGGTCTTCTTCTTCCCCCATTTTCTGCGTCCCAACCCAGGTTTTGAAATCGTTTTGGAGTGTTTAGAAGAAGGGTTAAATTCTAGTATTGGCCCCTGAATTATATGCAATGTCGCACTTTGGCCCCTGATTTTTGAATTTAGATATTACACTACCCTAATTTTTGCAAGACTAGTCGGCATTTTTCAAGCCAAAAAAAAAGGGCGCGTCTACAGTAGGGGCGCCCCTACGTAGGGTCCTGTCTATTCACCTTTGGATGGGAATCTATATATAAATAGATTCTTCACAGATTCCCGTTATTCCCCATAGATTCTCATCCAACAATAATTAAGACATGACCCTACGTAAGGACGCCCCTACCGTAGCCATCTCCAAAAAAAAGACTAGTTGACGTGTACGAGGACTTGAACGAACCACTAATAACTAGAACCAACTAGCCTCAAGTGCTTTCAATTAACTTTCATGCATGATGTAGTTGTCAAGAACTCTAATTGGGACGAAAACAATTTTTTTTTTTTATATCAAGGAATTCAGTTGAACACCCTAAAAAGATAATTTTATATAAATAGTTAAAAAATGAAGTCATGTTTTAACCATGTTATATGTTTTCATATCAAATATTGATCAAATGGTTGTTTTAGACTAATTTGACCAGATTCTAAAATTTTAAGTTTTTATTTGATATAACTTTAAAATTAAATATTAAAAAATTAAAAAAAAAAGTCCAAAATTTTATTTAATATAACTAGAAGTTGAAGTTTTTTTTTCTTTTGTTAAAATAAAAAATATAAGTTTTTTTTTTTTTAAATGATAACTGATTTATCAAAGAGAGGTAAAATAATATATATTTAAACTTTTGTTAGTAAGGAAGAAGATCTGACGTGAGTTCGGTTTTCGCAAAGAAAAACCCAACTAACTATGTGTCAGTAATCTGAGTAAGACATAGGTTGCGGAACTTATCTAGAATTATTAGGCTAATATAAAAAAAGATAGTGTAATAAGTCATCAGTGGTAAATTCGGGTAGGTTGAAGTAAAATTCATAAGAAATTACAAAATTAACTTTATTGAATGTAGATTTTCGCTTGTATTATACTATACATTTTGTGTTTCGATACATAAGTCATTGTTTTGCAATTGTCATTGACATATTTATCCTTTATTATGCCATTTTAAAAATGTTTATATCATCTGCGGTCTCTAACTTTTCCTTCAAGTATTAATCAGGTCCCCAAATTTTTTTTTGTAGTTTTTAGATTCAATTTTTCACTTTCGTATCATTTTAGTCATTTTTTAACTATTCTGTCCAATTCAGTTGCTATCTAATAGTTTTAGTATCAATTGGGTCATCAACCTTTACACTATATATCACTTAGGTCCATATTTTTTATTTTGTAGTTTTTGACTCCATAAACTTTCTTTTTTATAATACTTAAGTCATTTTGAGTTAAAATCCAACTCTAATCAAATTGCACTAAATAAATTAATAAAAGCTGCTAAATTCAAAAGAAACACCAAAATAACTCAGTTAAATATCAACTAAAATACATATCAAAATCCATATTTTTTGTTTAAATCAATGTTCATATGTCAGTTGAGAGACATTTAGACTATTTTTAAACGATTTTCATAAAATTACAAAAAATGAATTTCACGACCATTAACAAGAAATCATTATTAACTATTTTATTTTTTTTCTCTTGTTATATTCATGTATGTACTCGATTAGTTTCTATTCATAAATACTAATATTTTTGTTATTTACTATTATTATTATTATCAAAACTCATGAATTTTTATAAATTAATATATATTTGTTATTTAAGAAGTTTTTAAACTCTTTTTTTATTATTTTTGAGTTTTAACTAAAACAAAAAGATTGATGAGTTTATGGAATTAGAGAAAATGAACTTTACCACCATTAGTAAGAATTCACAGTTTAATCATACAATATTATTATTAATAAGAATTAACTAAAAATAATATTATTGTTTAGATTTATTTTTTCGAAAAATGCCTTATTGGTGTTGAACATTTTGTTAGTAGTTTTCATTAATTAATTTATTACAATTTAATTAGAGTTGAATTTTAACTCAAAATTAACTCAAAAGGATATAAGTGTTACAAAACTAAAAGTTTAAGAAGTCAAAAGCTACAAAATTAAGAATAGGGATCTAAGTAATACATTGTGTAAAGGTTGAGGATCCAAGTAATACTAAAACCAGTAAATAATAGCTGAATTAGATTGAAAAGTTAAAAATGGACTAAAGTGATATGAATGTAAAATGTTGAGATCTAAAAACTACAAAAATAATAATAATAATTGGAGATCCGATTAACATTTGGGAAAAATATTAGAGAGCACAAGTGATACAAAAGTTTTTAAAAAATAAATATGGTTTGGAGTCTAGCAAAAATAATTTTTAAAACTTAATATTAGTCTATAATAATGGTTAATAACTTTTATCATTTTTTAAATCAAATTTCTCGATTTGACAAACCTCAGAATGTAGAGTTTAGAATTAGTTTATACTTTTTTTTAATGTAGATTTGAAAATTAGTTAAATTATTTAGACTTTGTGTAGTCAAAAACAAATCCAAGTGTTCGCCTAGATTCCTTTGTGCTACACAAATGACGTTTTTTTTCTCATGGTATTATAAAAATGATTTACAAAGTTTTATTCCAATTTTCAAAGGAGAAGTAAGAGAGTGAACAAAATGAAAGGAAGGAAAATTTCAGCTGTCCACTGGCCAGTGGCCAGATTCCGCTCCACCTCGCCAAACGGAAAAGTCGGCAGTTGCTTTTAGAACACTTCTTCATAATTTTTCTTTTTCTTTTTCTTTTTTTTTTTGGGATAAAAAACACTTCTTCAAAAATGAAGGAGCATTTTAGGCCAGAAAGTACAGCTGCAAAGCAAATGTTTGGTTTGAGGTATAGTACAGTAATTATTAAATATTATTAATGAATTAACTATTAAAAATATTTTCAAATGTAATATCTCTGTAATTTTAACCGTATTTTTTAGCTTGTATAAAATTATATTTTTATATTTTAAATATTTGTAATATTTTTTTTTTTCATACAAATTGAGTGATATGTATTGAATATTTTAAGTTATTTAATAGGTATTAGGTGTTTGTTAGTAGGAATAAGTTATAATCACGTGGATTAGATTTTTCGTTCATATTCACTGTTGGCACGATTCTTATCAACTGTCACGTGTTTCTGCTGTCTCGGATTATTTCTGACTCCAGGCCGGGTTAGAAGGGCGGGGGTCTGCACCTGCAAAGACTTTCTGATGCTTAAGTCAGATGTATGTTTGATAGCAGGAATTATATAACCTTTTTTGTGAGACTTTCCTATCACTGTCCACTTAAAGGGATAATAAGTTGTATTTATATTCCTGAGATCGGAGCGCTGCTGGTTCGCAATCCCAGGATCAAGTACCTTTCTTCATCATGATCCGAACCGAAAATCACGGGCCAAAGTTATCGTGATTTCCTCTAATTGATGTGACCTAACCCCTGCCTCGCCCCTATCCGAGTTCGGCAGGGAGGAAACTTGACAACTCGCCGTTCTATCAGGACGGCTGGCTCGATGCGCACACCTACCCAGGATCGCATTAAATGCACTGTCTGGGTCTAGAACTATACGCTGCCTCCAGTGGTCTTCCGTCGAAAGACCCTTAAGGCCTTCGATCCTCAGTCGTCGGGACAAGAGTCTGGTTGGGCCGAACCCATCCAGAGTTTGGGACAGATTCGGTCTTGGCCCACGACAACTGGCAGGAGGCCCAATAATTGTCACGTGCAACCCCCGTGGCCATTAGGTGATCTTCTCGTATACGCGTCACCTGGTGGATTTCTCGCCACCTGTTCTGCCGTTTATTTGTCCACGTGGCATAAGATTCGGAAGTGGGTCCCACATTCACATATATTTAAAATATAAAGGTATAAATATTGCATAAATTAAAAAATAATGTTAAAATTTTAAAAAAAATTCATAGTTCATTTTCTTTCATAAATATTGCACAAACTAAAAAATAATTACTAAAATTTACAGAAAAAATCATAGTTCATTTTTTTTTTCACAGTTAATCCTAGTATTAATATTTGGTATTTGTTGAGATATGATTAAAAAAAAAAGAAAATAAAAATAATAAAATTTGAGTATATTAAGGCGCACGCAACGAAAGTCGCCAAACCCGAATGCAAAGTTGCCGTTGAGAGCGGACCCCCTGTCTCCGTCTCCAAACAGACCCCTTACCCCCCCCTCTTACCCCTTTTCTCTAAATCGATTCGACCGAAAATTTACCGGAAGAAACGAATTTTGGAAGATCCATCTTTTCTTCTCGCTGCTCTCCAATCCATGGAGGTTCCAAGCTCATGGGACGCCCTTCGCAAACAGGTATTTTCTTTCTTTTTGTTCATCTTTTTTGTTTGGATTCCGAGAAATTTAACGATGGAAAAAAAAAAAAAATCTGAATTACGTATGGAAACTGAACATGTCTGGTTTGTTTTCACGATACTTTTGTTTGGTTGCCGAGAAAATTCCGGGAATTGAACGGAAATTGATGGAATTGTCGGTTTGGAATTAGAGGAATTGATTTGATGGAATCATTTTTGTAAGAATGTGATCTTTGAGAATCTATGGTTGATTCACCATTGGAACATCTTAGTGCCAGTGTGAGGAGGTTTGAGGATGCTTGTGTTGACTTTTGATTTGCAAGTTATATCGCGCCCTGGCCCTGCAGATGCTCTCTCTTTAACATTTTATGATAACACCACTTGGGGGGCGTTACTATTTACTTGATAGATTGAGTTTGGTAGAAACATTGAGCAAATGAGCATGATGTACTGTTAAGCTTGCAAACAGCGAAAAATGGAAACCGGTGTGGGTTTGGATTGGATCAGGACTCTGTTAGTTTAGGATTGTCAAGTGGATCTAAACTAGGATTTGAAGTCTTTAGTTTTGCAAGTGTGGAACAGTGAAAGTAATATCCAGTTTTGGTACATATGCGATTTCGTGTACATGAAAGTTGAGCTAGATCTTTTTCTATGGTATTTGGGATGAAAGAAAATGGTGGGTTATGCCTCATAGTTTGCTGAGACAAGTTAAGAAGATGTTCTGATCCCATTTTCGTTAATTACAAACTTGATGTTTTGTAGGTTAATCAATTCCTAAAATGTAAAATGGCTGCTACCGTGCAATCCATAGCAAATTCGTTTGGTTGACTTTGAACCATACGACCACTTAATATGTAGGCTTGGATTGGATGATTTGCCTATTCTGTGCATTTTTTTTGCTTCTTACTATCGTGAGCTACGAGTGACCTTTCTTATGGTGGATCTTTTATCTTACGTATCATTCCAGGCAAGGAAACTCGAAGCCCAGTTGGATGAGCAGATGAATTCTTATCGTAAACTGGTTTCCTCAAAGGATTCGACAAAAGTTGATGCCACAGAAAATGGTCTTGAATCTGGGATTGACCGGCTACTGAAGCAGCTTCAACAAGTTAACTCACAGATGCAGGCTTGGGTTTCATCGGGTGGCTCAGAAATGGTTTCTCATACCTTGACGAGGCATCAAGAAATACTTCAAGATCTTACTCAGGTACTGTATTTATTTATTTATTTTTTTGCTTTGTTTTTTTCAAGAGTAGTTTAACTTGGGATGCGGTTTTCTGTCTCTGCATTTTGAACTGACTGTTGTTGTTTAATGGATCTTAAATGTGTCTATGTTTGGTTCACTTTGTTGCTTGCAAGGCACATATCTAAGGAGCTTCTACTACATATTTCATCATAAATATCGTCGTTGTTGTTTTTGCTTTTGTAGAATTTTGTGTCACGTAAAGAATGATCTTTTATTCTTTTTTCTTTTTATTTTTAAAAGGAGACGATTAGTTATGTTCCCAATTTAATGATTTATATGGTGGGTAAGTGGCTTACATGAAACCTTCGTTTATTTCAAAATTTTTGGAGTTTTTTTAACTCAATTTTGCTTGCTTTTTCTGTAAAATCATATAGCTTTTTGATTGCCAAATGAAACTTCTAGAAACTAACTTGTTAATCATGATTTGAAGTGCAGGAGTTTTATCGTCTCCGCTCCAGCCTAAGGGCAAAGAAAGAACATGCTTCACTCCTTGAGGATTTTAGAGAGTTTGATAGAACAAGATTAGACTTAGAAGAAGGTGGTGGTTCTGAGCAAGCTCTTCTAAAAGAGCATGCATCTATTAGCCGAAGTACAGGACAGGTGTGTAAACTAAAAATGATATTCATAGAAGATAACACTGTCTTCTCAGTGATAGCTATGTATTTATCATGTTCTTCTGCGGGATTATGTTTTGGTCTGAATTAAATGTGAGAATATTTTAAGGATAATTGTTTTAATGGGTTGCTGTGAGAAGAGGATTTTATGGAGGCAAGACCAAATCCGTATACGATTTCTTGACATGGATTAGTGGTGCCTTGTTTTCCTTTCTCCTCTTTTTTGATTGCTAATGGTGGAATTATTGACAACAGAATGACAAAGACAATACCATCTCTATTGTCTGCCTGAACAACTATAGGGTTAGAAGAGATGGTGTCAGGCCCCTGAAATGATTTTCACTATACAGTGCCAAAGAGCCGCTGAAATGCTAGCAGTTCTTGGAGCCTTGTAAAGGATGAGTATTAGATGAATTTCAACCGCTGTCAAAGGATGACTATCATCTGATCTATAACTCGTTACCATGTGGGTCCTTTATCACATGCTGAGTCTTGGAAGTCTCAGCTTGTTAACCTATTCAATTTACTTTTAAGGAAAACGACCAAATAATAACTGTATGGGAAGAATGTCTTTCCTTTCTTTTGTATCCCCTCTTTCTTTCTTTCTGATCATGTGGGTTATAGATATATTGCCTGGAAGTAGGAGAACTTTCTTTATAGAATCATTTTATCCTGGTTACTGATGTACGCTAAGAGGAAAAACAAATAAGCAATTAGGCTTGTGTTTAAGCTGCTCACATCCTTATTCTGCTGTTGCAGATGGATACTGTAATTTCACAAGCTCAAGCAACACTTGGTTCTCTTGTTATGCAACGATCAACTTTTGGTGGTATCAATTCAAAGCTCAGCAATGTCAGTAGCCGCTTGCCAACGGTATGAAACTAATGAATGTGGTCACTGTTTCTCAATTGTTTCTTTTGCACAGAAGTAGCATCATAGAACTTGCTCATTATTTGCTATAAAAAAATAAACTAGTATGAAAATAATGTTAGAGTGAATAATTGAAACAAAATGGTGGTTTTCATTCACAGAGAATGCTTAGATCAGCTTCCTAGCAGAAGAAAAAAGATTCTGTCATCAGACTCGATTTTTAAAAAGGTTAGTTTGGGTACCAAGGCGTTTTGTCCTAATTAAGGCAAGGCGTAAGCCTTGAGGTGCTTTGATGCGTAAGCCTCAAATTTTGGATTAAAAAAACACATTTAGAGATCTAAAATATGAAGCATTGATAAACAAAACTAATATATCATCATAAAAAGTCATAAGAACCATAGAATTAGAAAATAACTTCAAGTCTCAAACAAACCACAATTTAAAATTCAAACACACGATGAAAGGTCTCATAATGCAAAAAGCTAAATTAAATATAGAAGTCTAATATATAGATTTAGAAGGATAAAACTCGAAACTATCCCAGCCTAGAACAAACTGGACTTAGTAATCATCCTCCAAATAATCATGGCTTGAAGGATCCTCCCCATCATCACTATCAAGAAGAAGAGCACGTGAAATGAAATGGGTTGGAGGCTGAAGTGAATTGCTAGTATTTTGTTCTTTTAATTTAGTTATTCTATTGTTTTTTGGGCTGAGACTAAATGATGTATTTAAGATCAGACTTGGGCTGCTTATTATAAAGCCAAAATCTTATAAAAAGGGCATAATAGTTTATTACCGAGGCTTAAGCCTCGGTACCCGCCTCAGATGTGGGAGGCGTAAGCCTCCCATAGAAACCTTAAGGCTAAAAAAAATAGCCTCCCAAGGAGGCGAGCCTCAAAAACGCTTTTTTAAACCATGATCGGACTTCCTAAATGAATGTTATACATATCTTGATCGATTTTCAACTTTGGCACGATGTGCAGGTAAATCATATTCTTTCTGCGATAAAGAGGAAAAAGTCCATGGACACCATCATACTTTCCCTTGTTGCATCTGTGTGCACTTTTCTCATATTTATTTACTGGTTGAGCAAGTGAAGATGAGGCTGTGATTCTTGATGGTACTTGTGAAATTGTTGAATCCTTCGTAGTTCTGATGCTCTTTCGTGGTCTATAGGTGGGGTTATCTTTGTTAGTCTACGGTGACATTTCTTCTTGTGGATAACTCCAATGTACTTTAATTCATCTTTGTTACAGTCATACATATTGCATTGCCTTGTGATGGCCAAGGCTATTCAAAGACAGGATATCGTTCCAAGATACGGAAATAAGAGATTCATGCATTGCTAGTAGACGTCAACCAAGTTTTGTATCAAGCTTTTAGATTTTAGTAGATGTCTCTTGTTCACTATGCTGAAAAATGGAACTCAAATGTCAAAGGGATGATTTGGTTTATTTTTGGTTCTACCTGTATCTCACAATCTGTGTTATATGTTATATGATAAATCAAGTATTTAAAAATAATATACGTTAAAAGTTTAAAAATTACAAAATTCAATATGGGCAAATGAGAAGCATTATTGAATTATTTATAAGATATGTATGTGAATTTTTAAATTATCAAAATAATTATTTTGTAATATGGATCAAATTTAGAGCACTTTAAAAGACATTGACCACTATTAAACGAGAAAAACCCCAAAATTCATAGGGGCTTATAGAAATATGACAATACCATATCTAGGGGTGATCGCAATGAGGTTGGGCCTTTTTTTAGCCACTCTTCAATGCCCAAAATTGCAGTTGAGTTGTTTTCAGAATATGTGCAGTTTTCAAATGACTGGAAAGAAAAAGAAAATTTATGGTGTATGCCCATATTTTTTAAATTGGTAATGAGTAAATCAATAGTTAGTAATTTATAGCTTAATGACCTTTTTTTTGTTTCCAAAAAAAAAAAAGAGTGTGAGAGTCCTTTTATTAATTAGGATGTTTTAGTTTCTTGCCATTTTTTATTATCCTTTACAACTGTTAACGAAATCACTGTTAAGTAGTATATATATATATATTTTTTTTGGGTATATCAAGTTATTTAGTTAGTATATTTTCAAATATATCACACAGTGATTTTGATTTTTGGTGGATGTCCTTTTAGTCGTGGTATATCTTTTTATGAGATGGTCTACCTGATCTAGTTTTTATGGGGAAAAAAAAAGTTATGTATTTTGTAAATTGTGTTTAAGTTTGGGAAATATCTTTTTAGTTGTGGTGGATCCGTTTATAAGCTTAGTATATCTAACTCCGAAAATAATTTATTACAATAGTGGAATTGGTATATATGAAAATATACGGAATACATAATGCATATACTAAGAGAAAAAACAAATATACTACTTACGAGTGATTTCCCTTTAATGGCTGTAAAGTTTATTTTTTTGAAATACTATGAACTCATAAACGTTAAAAAATTATATTTTAAAAACATTTTAATTAATGGCATTAATTTATAGGGAAAGTGGATTTTGATGAAGATAATACTTAATAACATAACATGTAATATATATGAAAATATTCCCAGCATATAAATGAATAAACCAAAAGAAAAAACAAATGTATTATTAAGAGTGATTTTCAGAAATGACTGTAAAGTTTATTTTCTGAAATTTTATGAACCACTAAACATTAAAAAATGGTTGAAAAACCTCTTAACTAAAACTTTTTGAAATTTCGTGAACTCATAAAGTTAAAAAAATGGTTTGAAAACTTAACTAACAAGCTAATACTAATTTGTACAAAAAAACAAAGTCTGATAAGAATAGTTTCGGTATTTACTTTTAATAGTTATCTAATTATGTAAAAAGAGAATATATATACACCATAACTTCACATAAAGGTATCCTGTTAATTAATAAAATGATTAAAAAGACAATCTAAGAAGGAGCAAAAATTTCTCATCTTCATCTCTCATTCTTTTTCAATTTCCTAAGAACATTCCCATTCAAAATTCTCGTCCATTGTTTGCCTTATTATTTTTTTAAAAATTCCTTTTTATGTGTACTTCATCTCCTGCAGTTCTAATTTTTTCGATAATCTCTTTAATCTCAACTACTTAAAGCAGAGGATGTGAAATTTCTTTGCTTTATATCCAGTTTGCTTTGTTTTATTATTATTATTTTTTTCCAAAAACTTGTGTTTTATCTCATGTTAATTATTTATTTCTCTCATAATTTTTATTCAATGATTCAATCTTTTCATCTTAAAAATTAAAACTACTAATACATTTTAGTTTATGGATTTACTGGGAAGAAACTTTAGAGGGTGTTTGGGGTGCTCCTAACATGACTTTTGTTCTTTGTTTTTCCTACTAAAACACGCTTTTTTTCTTTGGTTAAATGGTTAGTCACTCAAAAAAGTTTGTTATCGTTGTTGATTGAAGATTCACTTCCTTTATTTTTATTTTGCAGGAAACAAAAAATATAAACTCTATTCAATATATAAAAATATAAATTGAATGAAAATGTATATATATATATATATATTTGAGGGAATTGACCGAAGATACTTGATTTATTGAATTGTTTTTAAAATCATTTCTTTTAACATTAAGGGTAATATATGTACTTTTTTCTATATAAAATAAAAGAAGCGCATGATCTAGTGTACCAAAATTAATGAGAGGCATAAAGATCGAAAGAACTATTTTAGAAATGGTAGGGTGTCAATGCTAAAAATTACCGTTTAAAATTTTTTAACGAGGTTGGTTTAAATTAAGGGTGTTAGGGTGCAAATATAACTCTTCTTGTATCATTTAGCTATAATTTTTGAATTATATACATTTGTTAATTTTTGGGCTTAGATGAGAAATATATCTATTCAACCCTAAATTTTAGAAATAATATATACATTGGTGTGGTGCGATTTGAACAGCCAAAAGGAAGAAAAAAAAAAGAAAATCTCAAATCACAAATCGAACCAAACCCTGTGACTTTAGAATTTCGTAAGTTAAACCAAACTTGTGTCTGTTGATTTGGTTCAGCTAGTTTTCGCAGATTATTGGTTTTTGTGACATTTAATTATCATTTAAATCTTAAAAGACATCAAAGGCTGAAGTACAACCCACTTCTCGTTTTATTAAAAAAAAAAAGGACACAATTCGAATGACATATTTTAACCACCTAGTTTTCACAAGAAACAATACGTAGTTTTCAACAATATGAAACACATCATAACAGCGATATGTCGTATTTTGAAACAAAAAGTTAAAACTTGTTACATCAACAACATGTCAATTTGACAAGATGCCCTGCTTTTCCAGCAAAGTTTTCGATGAAAAACATTAGTCATTTTGTGACGAACAACATATTTCTCCCCAAAAAATATTATATTCTTTTAATACTGAAACCAATATTCCCTATAAGCTCCTTCTTTATTTATTTATTTATTTTTTTGGCCCTCTTCGTTCTCAGTCTAACTACCATCTGTTTCCGATTTTTTTCATTTATTTTTCTTATAGATCATTTTCCAACTGAAGTGATATTTAATTGATCTAACGTATTTTCTTGTGCCAAACTCGAAGGTAACGCATTTATTTGTTATGCTAATTGGAACAAATTAATAAATCCGACAAGAAATTTGCATTATTGGAACCATGACGTACTGGGTCCTGTACTACTTTTCTAGCTTAGAGACCGGAGCCAAGGCAGTAGTGTACTACTAGTGTGAGTTTTCAGAGTGAGAAAAAGAGAGATGCATGTCATTTAATTTTCATGTGAGACTTTTTGAAGTGGAATGAAAGATCTAGTTGTTATCACACTGATTAGTTTGATATCTTTCTATTCTATCTAGCTATGTGGATGGAGTAAAGACTAGAATGATGCAAAAGTGTCAAGACTTTCTCCAAGTACTGAAACTGCATTCAGACACTGATTGCCACACGTTATGTAGACAGCGAAATCTCACAAAAGATTTTGGGTCCAAATTTGATTTTGACAAAGCAAAGCAAAACCCAACAAAAGAGAAGGGATATTGGTCCTTGCAATAGACATTAATATTGCCAATAGAGAGATAGATAAATCAAAAAAAGGAGATACAGCACTTAATTATAAACAGCCAATAACATGTTTCTCATCTTTTACTTGAGATACCCTTTTCATGTTTCATTGAGGTATGCCAAAATTTGTTTTGTGCTTATCTCATAGGCATACTTTAGGAATGTCACATGATTGATTATGACAATCAAATAAAGTCATTTTAGACTAAGATAACATATAATGAGGAGCACATTTGGGGGGCTCTTCCCTTCAACTCTCTACATCTACATGTCGGCCACTTGTCGACGTCCCCACGATTTGGCTGATTACGAAGTACTACTATGTGTGTATATGTGAATGTATGTCTTCAAACAGAGATGTGGATTATATCCTATTGGTTAGTGAATGGAGGTTTATTTGTTCCCATGTGGGTTTTTCTTCACTTTGGGTGTCATATCCATGTAGTGCACACTTGTAAAATAGAGACAGGACCAAGCGCATTATATCATAGGCGAGGCATATATAAATTTGTACTTCAACTATATTTGTTATTAATACTATTTAAATTTTGGTATATGATTGATTTATTTCTTTTTTTTTTTGGTTAAAAAAAACTGAACATCGTGCTTTTTTTTTTAAATTTTTTTTTATTATCCCATTTATATTATACCGGAAAAAGAAAGTAATAATCAAGTAAATAATCTACAGGAACTACTAATATATAGCATATATATATATAGTAGACGTCACTGGTTTGAATGTACCTAACAGAAAAGTAAGTCCGAACTATATAATGACCCTAGATTATAATAATACAATAGTAATCTAATTATATCTCAGTTTGTTATCTCATAAGAAGCGGCCGGCCGAGTAAGGGTGCTTGTCTATAAAATTTTCGAATCTGGTTTTAAGGGATTTGTTCTACTTAATATAAAATGCTTTTAAATAAGTGATCCGGAACTGATGCTATTTTTGTCTTTTCGTTTTAACATTGTATATATACATATAATAAAAATTAAAAGAAATATTTATAGCTCTGCTATAAAATTCTTCAAAATAGACAAATAACTTAGCGTGTTGCATCCAGAAATTCCTCCTTCTGACTAATTCTTTCGTCCATAGCATTCCATTAAATATCTAATACCATCAAAGTATAAAAATATATTACTCTTAAGCATGGTTATTTCTAATTTCGCGACACGTCTGTGATATGACTGGCAGGAAAAGAAAAAGATTAATTGAAAAGCAAAGAAAATTAAAGGGTGTAAGCACACAAGGTGCTAGCTAGCTATACAAATCAGCACTATTTTAAAATCCCAAATTGAAGTTATTTAGTTATAAATGGAATGAAGTCTTGATCAATTTATTAATGGATTATGATCACACGAGGATATTCAGTGCTAAGTGATGAGGCCGCATTAGTGATCGAGGGCAATTATTTTATAATATGATCATTAATGCGGTAGACTGGCTAGTGTGTTTGTACTTATTAATCAACAAGAGAGAGAGAGCCGCGCTCAATTCAACTAAGCTTCAACACAATGCTTTACATTCTGTGACCTTTAAATGTATCCTCATTAGTTTAGCGCTTTTTTTTTTTTCCCTTCTTTGAAGCAAAAGATGTCCTTTATGTTCAAAAAGTATTCTTACAAAAAATTAAATATATGCTCAACAAATAGCCATTTCGAAAATTAGCCATCTGATAATATTATCAATAAAAAGTTCTTTCTTTTTCCCTTAAGCCGAATTTCACGGCACAATTCTCTTTGGAACCTTTCAAATTCAATATGCAGACAGATGGGGTTACCCTTTTCTTGTCACTTTTTCATGTTGAAGTGAAGGATATATGTATGAGGAATATAAAGCCAAAAAGAATATTTATATTTCCAAAATCTTTTTATATATGGGATGGTTCTCACATATCTATCAATTTGTCAAAGAATTATTTCCTAAGGCAATCAAGAATAATAAAAAGCATGTGATTGCTTAGTATACTACCTATGGTACTAGATTCCTAGACGACTGTCCCAGAAGATGTGATTGCAGAAGAAATATCATTGGCTTAGTCGTCTCTAGTTTGGAGGCTTACCTAACATTTCTAATGAATTTCAACTATGTGTCACCTAAATCAAGACTAATTTTGCTTTGATGATTAGAGAGTTTAAGTCACATCGTGATTTTGAGAAACCCTTTTGGTATTTGTATTGGTATATACAAATACTCTGAGTATGTTTCTATGATAGAGAATTAATTCTAGCGTATAAACGTGACTGATGCGGCTATTTATCACCCTAATACTTTTTACCGTATTAGGTCTCATGATAGAGTCCATTTGAAATTTTAAATGTAGTATATGGGATGTGAGGTATTTTGCAGAAGAAGTTCTCTAGCGTAGGTTGTCAATCGGCTAGTCACCAATTATATGAGATAGCTATATTCAAGAGAAGAGCTATTACGTGGACTGGAAATTTCTTGGAAATTTCTAACTACAATTGTAACCCTCCCTAGTACTTTGTACAAATCAATATGTACAGTTATTTGGTTAAAAATATTAAAAAGGTGCACTAACTATCATTTTAATGACAGTTGAAACTTTTAGAAGTGGAGGATGATTGAAAATATAATTTTGTATATATACGTATCTTTTGACACAAAAGTAAAAGCGTTTGTATATAATTTAAAGATAAAAAATTCAGCTTCAAGACTGGGAAAAAAAAAATAGATTGATCATGTACGTTGTTTGTCGTCTTTATAGCTAGCTTAGGTGGCCTAGTTAGTATTTTTTGAAAAAAAAAAAAAAAAGTGGCCCAGTGATATAAATAGTTCGGGAATTATATGAAGCTAAGAGATTCGTTCTCCCGTGTCCCTCAATGTATATAGTTTATTGTGCAATTTCTTTTCTTATCTTGAACGTTTTCATTTTATTTATTTTAATTTGAATCTAAAACAAGATCACGTAAGATGAAGCACAGCATGTAAAAAACATGAAACCACCAGGCTGTCCTCAAGATAACATACATAGTGACCGGAATTAGAAATTTACTCATAAAAATAGCTGCAATCAATTATTGGAGCTAACTCCATTTAAGTAAAATATCTACTTGGTACAAGTAAAAGCCCATACTTAAAGGATGAAAGCAAACTCGAGTAATAGTAATATTTCCTTTCTAGACACTATACATAATATTATACCAAATAGGTATCTAGCAGACTCTAATATATAAAATCTTATGCAACTGGCGGGTCGACATAGATTTAGACATCTGAAGACTATAATATCTGTAAGTTTGGTTTGGATGTGGAATATTGCCTTATCATGGTCTACATATATAGTTGTTGATTCTATTTGTTCTTTAAGAAAGGCTGAGATTTTTTAAGTAACCCAACATATATACAAACACATATTTGTAAGTATACCCATGTTTTCAAAGTTCCGTTTAAGCTAATCAAACGGTCCAAAAGGCGTTTTATTAGGACATAATTTGATTTTGAGACATAATTTAGAAATTAAGGCACTGTAAGGTTGATGATATATATTCTTATATAGATATATATACACATTATATATACATAGAAAATAAAAAAAAAATGTACGTAGAAGTTAGCAAATTGATTAAGCAAACTCCACAAGTTTCCAGCGTGCAAGAGCACTTAAAAATAGTTTGGACAAGGTCACATTAGTCACTGCGCAATGAATAGGACAGAAAGTGCTTCTGTAAGGTGATTTTGTTAATCTTCCATTCTGATTGATCTAGTTTATATATAAATTAAATCCATCTTAAATATGTATTAAAATATATATCTTCACGTAAAAAAAATAGATTTCTTATAATTATATATTATACTGAAGAAAGTTTATAAACTCCAAAACACAACTCAAAATGCATAGAGAAAAAGGTACAAGGGGACAAAAATTAATAAAGGAGTAGTAATTATAAGGAAAACACTCAATATGGGGTAGCCTACAGGGAAGGAAAAGACGTACATGGATGTTCCTCATGAGTTTCAATCAAACTGCTTTACAAGTTTTTGTAACTCTCTCTCTCTTCTTAAAAGTCTTATTCTCTAAGTCTTGTTATATTAAGACTTTGTAACTGTTAAATAGTGGAATATCCATCTATACATAATAGCACATAGAGCATTTATTATAATTACCATTTCCAAATAAAAAAAACCAATCTCAATTCTTAATTATCTCCCGTAAGGAAAGAAAATTCCATGATATGAATCCCCCAATCCCAATCCCAATCCCAATACCAGAGCGGCCATCATATTCCTCTGAAAAAAGTAGTACTACTACTTCTTCGAGCCTAAAACTCTCAATGGAGATGCAAAAGCAAGAAGATCAAGATCATGATCATCAACAAGATAACACAGAAGTTCATCATGGTCTCGTATTGGATCTTAGCCTTCCTAAGTCCCATTCCGATCACGGGTCGAAGCCCGAACTCAACTTCATCGACTGCTTCGACACCGCGAATTCGTCGAAAAACTCCTCGGACGAGACTAGTCCCGAACATGATCACGAAGATCCTGATCAATCTGGGATTAATATTAATGAAAGTGAGCCTCGAGTTTTCTCGTGCAACTACTGCCAGAGAAAATTCTACAGCTCGCAGGCGCTTGGGGGCCACCAAAACGCGCACAAGAGAGAGAGAACGTTGGCCAAGAGAGGGCACAAGGTTGTTGGAGCGGCGGCGTTTGGGATCCCAAGTATAAATTCGTTTCCGTACAGATACTCAAGCTTGGCCTCACTCCCTCTGCATGGCTCCTTCAATAGGTCACTTGGTATTCAGGTTCACTCTATGATTCATAAGCCTTCTTTTCAGCCAAACGTGAGTAGTAGTAGTAGTGGTGGTACTATTGGCTCGTCTCAGCTTTATGGACACAATGGTTGGCTAAGACTGCCTATTGGTCAACAACCGGCGGTTGGACGACTCGAACCGGAGGTTTTTCGTGGGGCTGGAGAGGCCGGAGGGTATTCGTCTTCGTCGAGTGGCGGCCCGGCGAGGTTTGAGGGTGTTCGGAGGTTTTCTCCGGCGGGTCACGAGGAAATTGGAGGATTTTGGTGGAATAGTAGTAAGAATAAGCAAGATGAGATGCAGAAACTTGACTTGTCTCTCAAGCTCTAAGCACTTTTTTCTTTTTTTTTTGTTCATATATTTTTTTTTTTTGTCTTCAATTTGAATTTGTCATTTTTATTGATTAATTAGATCATCATCTTGTTTACCTATTAGTTTATTTGCAACTTTTGTAAATGCTTTGAAAGGTTTTAATTTGTTTCGAAATTCTTAACTTGGAAAACCGAAATTAATATATTCCAAATGTCATATGAATGAGTTTGGTTGGAACACTAGGATAATTTGCATTGGTTACTCATTTCATTTTCCCTTTTATTTTTCCACATTTAGATGTGAAGCTTGGAAGTCAATCTCTATGCGTACAATAAATACAGCTGTTAGCCTAGTTAGCTTTCTAAAGTCTTAGAGGGATTTCGCCCACAACATGAGCAAAGTTTCCCATTGATTCACATTTCAGATTCCAATAGTGACCTAGATTCAACTTTGAGGAACAATATTGCCAAGGCTGGCATCAATATTGATGGTAGGTCCCATCTCCAATTTCAAAGTTTACTCTTTTATTAGTACGCGGTAATAGAGCACTTTAACATACTTTTAATTTTCAATAGTGAGAGAAAAGACGAATTTTATTTATTAAGCTAAAATAGTATGCTGTTATCACTAAAATATTTGCTAAATTTTATACACTAGAAGATCAAACCACATCACTAATAGATTGTCACTTTTTGTATTAACAATTAATTTTGATTGATTATCATATCAACCATCTCAACTATATGTCGAGAAACTGAAATTAGAATCCACCCTAAAAATAGAAAAATTATGAAATCTGCATTAAAAAGTAAATAGTTAATTATCATTTTTTTAACTTGCTGAGAATAGTATATATTTATATCATGTTATGTTAGTAGTCAAACAGTAAAAATATCTTGGTATTTAGTAATTATTGTACGTGACAGTTTAGTTCACCAGATATCAAACATGGGACTCTTTGAATAAGGTGATCCATCTTATAGTTATCGAGTGACATGGGGCACAAAACGTGCACAAAATTGGATGCTTGTGATTGTCATTTCCCATAATTCAATTGACATGGTCACCCACAAAATGTAATACATCTTGGACGGTTGTGATTGTCGAGCTCTAGACAACATCTTTGACCCACCAGCAGTTAAAGTAATAGACCATCTCTATTGTGATCAAAAAAGAGGTAGGTGCGGCAAACCCATGTGAAAACAGGCCACATAATGACCCTTTTGCTATGCTATCACATCATCTTTACTCGTATTATATTATGGGTAATCTTGATGGCCTTTGATTTTTTACCAAGAAGATCTCTAGGGTGGGACCCTATAATAATGGTGGGTCCGGATCCTTTTGATGTTTACAAACCAAAATAATGTGGAGTTAGTCATAATAGAACAAAATTTCTCCTCAAATTAAGATGTAAAGTAACTGAAAGATGTGTCATTATGACACTTAATTATCATTCAATTCTTAGATTAAACAAGGACTATGATAGAGTAACCGGATGTATCACACTGTCACGGAGTCTTTAAAATGAAATACTAATTAAGCATATGGGTTTTGGCCACATGCTGTAGATCAGTTGGGTTGTCCATTTATTTGTGTTACACTGCCTTATTCTTTACCATTTCTTCATTAAAATATTAATGTGGGAACCATTGATTTCGCCTCTCAATTAAGGAACACCTTTTGAAATATAAAAATTTTACCCAAAAAGAGATACATGAAAGATTTGGAGCTATCATGTTGCTGAGATTAGGTGAAAAATATATCTATAATAAAAATAAAGCATGACTTGGTCTTCCCTCATTAGCATAGTACGTGATAATTAAAGATGTTTTGTCGTCTTCCGGGATTTAAATATTGTATTTAATCTTTTCAGATTATGTGTTTAATAACTTTAATTAGTTTAGTAAAGGTATATGATTTGTCGATTTCAATGGAGGAACATTAAAAAAAATAAAACAAAGAGATAATCTACATCAGACACATGGGGCTGTATATATAAATACTGTACATGTTGTAGAAGACCTGTTGACAAAATGTTTTTGTCTTTTAACTCCTTTAACTAATGCTACATTCAGAATTAAATTTTTCTTCCACTTTGTGGAGAAACTATATAGTTATAAACGCCATTTCAAAAAGCCCCGTACGCATAATAAAATCTAAATAGATAATTTCGTTGAATGACAACATAATCTAATTACGAGCCTTCACAAGCAGTACTCCTAGCAAGCTTACCTGTGGAAGAGATTAATAACAAAAGTTTTATAGAGTGAGAAAAGAAATTTTAACTTTTAAAATCATGAGTTGTCAATATTTAGAAAATGGTTACGGAGTGGGAAAGACTTTTTAATACAAAAACTTATGAATTCGAAACAATTTAATAAAATTAATTTTGAACTCAATTATATAGAGCGAAACTCTTGAACTTCCCTAATATAAGTTCTGTTAGAAAAAGAAGGTTTTTTTTTTTTTAATGATTTAAGTCCTCATACTTTTATTTGTAGCTTTTAGGTCTTCGTTCTTAGATTTTTGTTTCATATTAATACATTTTTTTTTTTATCCAAAACTACCGTTAATTAGTACTTACCTAAAATATGCTCATCTTAGCAAGGGTAAAATTGGAAACAAAGGGAAAATATTATTATTATTATTTTTTTAAGAAAAATAAGTTGAGTTATCATTTTCGTTTAATATGGAGGTAGGAAATTAGAAAATTTTTTATGGTTCTAATATAGATTCAATTTGGTTCAAGTATTAATCTATCCCATGAATAAATTGTATCTCACCTCTTGGAAAAACAAATTTATCTTTCTTTAAAGCTATCCAATCCTGCAATCTTTATAAATATTACTATTATTTATAGGTCCTAATAACCTTTATCGTTAACCAGACGTGTATAGGGAAATACTTGTAATTTTTAATCTTATTTACCACCTATGAATCATGTTTATAAATAATTATGGAATATATGAAGTAATATAACCAACATAAAATGAATTATAGCACTTCAACATAAAATGGTAAATAAAATAGCACATATATGTATTCTAGATAGAATAATACTTAGACCAATAGTGGATGGTCTATATATAAAATACATATTTTTTTTAATGAAAAATGGATGGCCTATAAAAACCTAAAGTTACAAATTAAAAAATAGAGACTTAATCCTAAAAAAAACTAACAGAAACACTTTTTTTCCTTATCACAACTAACACTAAAGAAGTTCAGGAGGTTTTGTTCTAAAGAATTAAGTTCAAGGTAAATTTTACTAAATTGTTTCGAGTTCAGGAGAATTTTTTTTAATTAAAAAGCCAAAAAAAAAAAAAAAACAATAGAGCTATTCTTGTGCTAACGACACTTGTCATCCACATTAAATCAATACCAATCAACGCTTAAAATGAATTTTATTTTATGTTGATCTATATAATAAAGTCATATATTTTTGCCACTCACAATTATTTTTTGCATTTAATTTTAGAGATAAATTCACTTTTATACCTTCTATTTTAACACTTTGTTCAGCTTGTACCTTGTATTTTGGTTATTATCAATATTAACTCTTAAATTTAATAGTTACAAATTTATAGCTTGATACCAATTTAAAGTAGTTAATTTATTAAAATAATTTAATAAATTTATTCTCGGATCCGTTTTTATATGATTTATTTTCAATTTTTTAAACGGCATCTTGGTAAATTAACTGCTTTAAATTGATCTCAGAAAATAAATTTGTAACAAATTTCAAATATAGGAGTCAATGTTAATAATAACCAAAACATAAGATATAATTTAAATAAAGTGTCAAAATATAATGTATAAAAGTAATATTATTCCTTAATTTAACAATTTATTCTTGCATAGTTTTCTGCGTAATGGTAGCTTATGCCTATTGTCCAATGTGTCAAGTGTACTAGGTGTTGTACCCCTTTGATGACTTTTAGCAAAACTCTCCCTCCCACCACTTAAAAAAGAGGGACAACCTACGAATAATATAAATACGTGTAGATATATATTGGCTGAAACGTTATGAATAGTAATATGGTATTTAGAGCAATGTATAGTGAATTAAGCAGTGAGGATGACAAAGTATGATTCCTTTGAAAAAAAAAAGACAAAATATGACAGACTCTCCAACATATCCAAACATAATAATATAGGACATCAGCTTTGAACTCGTGCACATTGCTGACAAATTGAGGGGCAGATGGCTTAGAATCTTATCCACTATAACATCGTTGTCTAGCAGTACTAAATCGTGTATATATATATACGAGAAAAAAAAATCGTTTATCTATATATATACGGGCATCAATTCGTAGCTATATTTTTTTACCTATTTATAAATATTATTTTGCCCAATAAAAATTCATCACGCACGTTTTTTTATAGTAAAAGATAGAAAGATAAAATTATTAAATAATATGTATTTATTTTTATTATTATTTTTTTCAACTACTCAAATTATAATAGCAGTTAGATTAATGATCCAATGACTATAAAAAATAGCTATAGATAGATAAAAAACAAATATTTATTGGATTGAAAACTATATATATATATATATAAAGGAGCTAGTACAATAGGTATTTTTTTTTAATCACTATTAAGAATAGCAATGGAACGGATCGTGGACGTTTTTCAATTACTATTCTCTTCTCCGAAAGCCAATCACAATACCATACCCACCGTATTAACTATTCTTTTAGATGCAGAGATGGTACGAGTGTTAACCAACGGATAATGGGGAAAATCGTGGTTACCTATTACCCATTGATAATAATAAAATATTAAAAAGCTTAAGATGAAAATACTAAATCCTTTTCATAATTAATAAAATATTGAACACAACAATATAGATTCATTTTTTTACCAAAGATATAAGAATATAGATAGTGTAAAATTAAATAAATATTTATTTGTATAATAATTTTTCTATGTAAATATATATATCGGGGCAGGTACGGTGCGGATTATGCTAATATCGCCCCCGCACTATACCCTCATATTAACGGTGCGGTTATTCCCTACCTCGGTCATTTTCTCCGCTTGAGCGGTTTTTCTCCTCCCTGTTCAGATCGGATAACCACAGATACCCGTAACCATAAGTTATACTGCCATTCTTAATTACCATCGGTAGATACATCAATTTTGACTGTTAAATTTCACTCTAAGAGTTATAATTAGTTATATTGGAACAAGTTCCAACGTGAATTAAATGATAGCATTTATATTTATAAAGTAAATAGTAAATCTGTAAATTTTGGAACAAACCAAGTACTTGGATTTTTAACATTTCAGTTTTTAGGCACCATAAATTCCTTAATAAAGAAACTACTCATTAGTTTTAATTACTTAAAAAAATGTCCACTAAAGTTCAAAGAGAATTCTAGCTGATTCATTTAGAAACTTGTTGATAAATCATAAATTTTGGTAGAATGAGCTTAATGAAATTTGGAGTCCGAATGTCCAAAAATAGTTTACAAGATTAATCATAATTCTAAGTACTTATAATTTTGAAAATGAGCTCCTATGGAATCTTAATGTCCTATTTGTACACCAAATCCTCCTCAAATAGTAGTAAAATCATCCGTTAGATTGAAATCTAACGGTCAAAATTGATGTACCGATAATGAATAAAAAAAATATCTATTGTAGTAATACTATACATATATATATATATATATATATATATTATCTTTTTTCTTTTTTAGATTTCTTTTCCTTTATAGGAGTATAATATGGTTGAAAGTTCAGTGCACTTTCTTGGTATTAATTAACCAATGGGCATTTAAGTAAGTAGACTTCCAGGTTTTTAGTCGGGTGAGAAATACGTAATTAGGGGATTTACATAGAGGATATATAGAAGAAATATAGGTAAATTATAAAAAGTACAACAGATTTTTTATTTGGGATAATTATATTTTTATATTTTATATTTTGACTATTTGTTTAGTTTATATATTGTGTTTTGGTTATTATCAATATTGAACTTTAGATTTAGAACTTATAAAAATTAAATTTATATCTCCCTGGGTCAAACACCAATTTTGACAATTATATTTATTAAAATACCCTTTAAAATTTAAAATATATATATTTTAAAAGAAATTCAGATTTAAAACTTAATTATAAAATTAATAAATATGTTTTTAAATAATATTTACTATTTATAGGTTTTTGCATTTTTTAAATTACTTTTTCTAGTTTTTTTTCTTGTAGCTATTAATTTTAATTAATTTTAAGTTTAAATTAAGTATTAAAATATATATTTTTAAAGTTTAAAACGGTGTTTTAGNATAACTTTAACTTTAGTTTTATAAAAAACTTGAGTTTTATCCTCACTTTGTCCCTCTTAAATTTTTATAATTCTAATTTTTGCCCTTATTTTATAAAAATATTTCAATAGTACTCGTAATATGAGTAACTAATTCTTTTTTAAATTTCTAAATTTTACTTATATTATTTTGAAATACTAAAATTTACCCATATTTTGGATAATTTTTCTTTGGCCTCACTTTAAATACTTTTTTAATTCCATATTGGTCTATATTATCTAAGGTGTTTTAAAATTAGCCAAAAAAAAAATAGTATATGCCCCCCCTTAAAAAATTTCCTGGCTCCGTCACTAGTCAAAACGCAAGGTATAAAAATGTAATTAACTCTTTTTATTTTGGAAAGCATGCACACTTTAACGTTTTGTAACCTGTTAACTTTTGGTAACTTGGTAACCTGGATGGTGGTAACCTAATTATCTGAGTGACCTTAACTTATATGTAATATAGGTTTTTTGGTAATATCCAAAGAATTTGGAGCATGTTTACTAATCCATAATAGAGTAGAAATGAAATATAAAAAAAAGAGAAATTCTTTCCTTTTTAGTTGTTTACGTATAAAAGAAAATTCTTACCTCTCACTCATTGTTTTTTATTCTTTTCCATTCCCTTCCCACTCATATCTTTTATGGATTAATAAAAACGTGACTTTAATATAACTTAATAACTTGTTAGACTACCTTCTGACGATGTGATAACATGGTAACCTCATAGCCTAATAAAATTGGTAACCCCGGTGTCTATGGATTATTAGTAACTTGTAACCTGATAACCTGCCTCGACTGCTTGAAGATTATATATTATTTTATATCGAGTAATTAACCTTGTAACTGAACACATAATATTTGGATATTTATTATCACAATAGATAGACCAGTTAGGTTATCACGGTGTTTTTACGACGAAATGACTATAATTGTCATCGTAATAAAATCTTGTAGCGAAAGCTATTATAACTAGCTGCTGCGACTACATTATATCGTAGCAATAAATATATTAGGATGACTTTTTAGATTATTGTGACAATAAAGCCTTTTTTTTTTTTTTTTGTAGTTATAAGATGGGACAATATTGGGGATCCCCTTTTCCTAGTCTCTGTGACGAGCCTGCCTTGTATGCACTAATGATCCATGATTTTATTTCATTGGGGCGTATAACAAGAATAAATTTAAAATTAAAACATGAGAATTTACTATAAAAATCTCATATATTTTATTGTCTTGGGACGTAAAACCTGGCTTTTTGAAAAATTAGGAATGCCATTGTGGATTAGATTTCTGTTTTTTTTTTCCCATTTAAATCAAAGCAATCTTTTACATGTCAAATTCCTTCTCTCTCGTCTAGTGAAAAATATAAAGGAGTTTTATGACAAGCATCTAAATTCAAATGATTATTTTGATTATATATGAATCCAGTAGGTTGGTTGGTTCGTTTGTTTGTTTATTTTTTTTTTTAACCATCCATAGGTATTGTTTTATGAGAAATTTAGGTGGATGACCAAAATTTTAAATTTGATTAAGTAGATGTCCATTTTTAAAATTTTATAGCTAAATGTCCAGGTAGATATATTTTTACGCTTGGTAGATACACATATCTACCAATTTTAGTTACTGTTCTGAAATGCACTGGGTATATAATTTTTTATACTTGGTATATAAAATTTTACACTTGGTATATATGCATATACCGGACATTTTGCTATAACTTTTGACAAAGGGACATTTACTAAAATTAGGCTCAAAATTTGGTCATATTTCTATAAGCCCCTTGTTTTATCTAATTAAAATTAATCACACGTCTTTTCATAATAAAAAAATAGAGAAGGAAATATATTAAATAATGAGTGTTTATTTCTAACTACTCGAATTATGATAGTCGTTAGATAATGATCCAATGACTAAAAAAAAGATACCTATATATAGGTAAAAAAAAATACCTATTGAATTGAGTATATATATATATATCAAGACGGATTTTCCTAAATTATAAAAAAAATACAAAATTTTATGATAAAAAATAAAATTGATAGAGGCTTTGATGATAAATTCCTAATAATTAAAACAATTAAGTAGGTAAAATAAAATTTTAATTGCTTAGTATGAATGTATATTTATTTATGTTTAAGTAAATTAAATGCTCCTTCTAAGAGTGTTATTAAGTATTGGTAAATATTACAAATGTTTGGCTATGGGATTTCATTTTGAATTTAACTCAAAAATTATTTATTTGATCAAGATTTTCATTATGAGGAACTTCATCAAGCTCCCATTTACGATGGTTGGACTCAACGCTTGGACACCCAGAAACAGAGACGGCACAAGTTGCGACAATATTTGCAGTGCAAAGCCACAACAACATTGAGGGTATTTTGGTTCTATTCACTTCACAATTTATTTTGTTTTGTTGGACTGTGCTCTTTTTTTACTTGATAATATTACTTGTCGGGGTTTTGAAATAAATATAAACCAATAAGTAAAATGAAAATGTTAGAGTTCGTGACCCGAATTCTATTTGTCCTAGCCCGAAATCTTCGCGGTGCGACATATGTAGTATTTTTTGTAATTAGGAGAAATTTTGAGATCTATGGTGGAAACGGAGGGATCGGGCCGATTTTATTGGGCCATTTTTCTTTTTCGTACAAATTTTGTCCGTACACATACGTATTTTAGGATTTTGGGGATTCTATATATTTTGGCTTGGCCGTGTAAAACTCTACCTTCTGCACCTTATTTTTGACATAGTAAAATTTTCTCCTCTGCCAATGGTTTTTCTCGATTAGAATTTTCCACTTAAATATGTGTGTTCTTGTTTTTCATTCTTTTGTCGATTATCGTTCGTTAATTCTTAACAAACTGGTATCAGAGCTTCTAATCCAGATTTGAATATAATAATGACAACTATGAAGTATGATATTCCGCTTTTGGATCGTAGTACCAGATTTTTGTTATGGCAGGTTAAGATGCGGCCTGTGCTCACGCAGTTGGATTTGGATGATGCACTGTTAGGGATCAACGCGATGCCCTCATCGTTATCAATGGAGGAAAAGCAATGTAGGGATCGAAAAGCCCTATCTCAAATTCAACTGCATCTGTCGAATTAGATATTACAGGATGTTCTGAAGAAGAAAACTGCCGCCGCTTTGTGGTTAAAATTAGAGCAGCTTTGCATGACGAAAAGTTTGACCAACAAGCTACATCAGAAGCAGTGACTTTATTCTCATCGTATAACAGAAGGTACATTTCTAGAAGAGCACATAAACGTCTTTAAGGAAATTGTTTCTGATCTAGAAGCTTTGGAGGTTAAATACGAGTCTGAGGATTTAGCATTGATTTTACTATGTTCTTTGCCCTCTTCATATATGCCTTTTAGGGACACTATTTTGTATAGTCGTGAATCCCTTACTCTGAGCGTTGTTTATGATTCTCTGCTCTCAAAGGAAAAGATGGATCAGATTGTTACAGGGACTGAGACTCAGGCAGAGGGTCTCGTTGCTAGAGGGAGAACGCAGGAGAGGAATTCTGGGAGTAATAATAGAGGCAGATCGAAATCTAAAAGTAAAAGTAAAACTTGTAACTATTGCAAGAAAAAGGACCACATCAAATCTGAATGCTATAAGCTTCAGAACAAGAATAAGAAGGCTACTCCTAATCAGAAGGAAAAACAAACTGAAAATATCGGTGAAGCCAGTGTTGCCGAAGATGATATCAGTGATGGAGAACACTTAGTTGTTTCTGATGGTGACTCCAAACCATGTGATGACTAGATTCTTGATTCGGGTTGCACGTTTCATATGTGTCCTAATAGGGACTAGTTTTCAACATATGAAACGGTATCCAAAGGTGCTGTATTGATGTTAAATAATGCGCTTTGTAAAGTTGTTGGTATTGGAACTGTCAAAATTAAGATGTTTGGAGTTATCAGGATTCTCGATGGCGTGAGACATTTCTAGATTTAAAGAGAAATCTGATCTCTTTGAGTACTCTTGATTCAAATGGGTATAAGTACACTAGTGAAGGTGGAGTTCTAAAGGTTTCCAGAGGAACTCTTATCGTGATGAAGGGCCAGAAAAGATCTGCTGAATTATATGTCTTGTTGGGTTCTACAGTTACCGATGAAGCAGCTATCTCTTCTCTTTCGTTGTCAGATGATGAAGTCACTAGACTTTGGCATATGCATCTTGGGTATATGAATGAGAATGGCGTGGTTGAATTGAGCAAAAGAGGACTTCTTGATGTGCATAGTACTAGTAAACTGAAGTTCTGTGAGCACTGTATTTTTGGGAAGTAGAAGAGAGCCAGGTTTACAAAAAGTATCCACAACACAAAGGGAACACTTGATTATATATATTCTGATCTTTGGGGACCATCTAGGGTACCTTCTAAACGAGGTGCCAGATATTTGTTGATGATCATCGATGATTTCTCCAGAAAGCTTTGGGTGTTCTTCCTAATGCAGAAGAATAATGTGTTACCTATATTCAAGGAGTGGAAGACTATGAACGAGAAACAGACAGGAAAACAGATTAAATGTCTTCGCACTGATAATGGCTTAGAGTTTTGTTCTGATGAGTTTAATGTTTTTTGTAAGTCAGAAGGAATCATGAGGTACTTAACAGTTCGCCATACTCCGTAACAAAATGGTGTGACATAGTGTATGAATAGGACTTTGATGGAGAGAGTGCGTTGCATGCTCTCCAATGCTCGTTTACCAAAGTCCTTTTCGATAGAAGCTACTTCTACAGCCTGTTTTCTGATTAATCGATCTCCCTCAACTGCTATTGAGAAAAAGACTCCAGAAGAGGTATGGTCTGGTACTTATACTAATTATTCTGATCTGAAGATATTTGGATGTCCTGCCTATGCTCATGTTGATAATGGAAAGTTGGAACCAAGATCTATGAAGTGCATTTTTCTAGGCTATAAGGCTGGTGTTAAAGGATATAAGCTATATTGTCCAGAAACCTAGAAGATTATAATGAGTAGAGATGTTATCTTTGATGAATCTGCTATGCTTCGTGATTTGCCTATTAGAGATTCTAGTAGTAAACATCAGTAGAAATCAAATGCTCAGGTAGAGCTTAAGATTGGGTTAGAATCTACACCAACGTCTACATCTCAGTCAGGTTCCTCTTTATCACCAACTCTACCACTAGCGTCACCACAATATTCTATTGCTAAGAATAGGCCTAGAAGATACATTAGACCTCTACAGAGGTATGCTGAGGTCGATCTAGTTGCCTACGCTTTGAATGTGGCTGAAGGTATTGACTCTAATAAAGAACCTTCTACCTATACAGAGGAAAAAAGTTGTGATGACTCTGGAAAATGGATGATTGCCATGCAAGAGGAGATGGAATCACTTCATAAGAATGGCACATGGGACTTGATGAAACTACCTAAAGATAAAAAAGTTGTTCGCTACAAATGGGTCTACAAAAGGAAAGAAGGAACACCAGGAATTGAAGAAGCCCGGTATAAGACAAAGCTAGTTGCAAAGGGCTACAGTCAGGTTCCAGGTGTAGACTTTACAAATGTGTTTTCTCTAGTTTTAAAGCATAGTTCAATTCGAGCTTTGCTTGGTATTATGGCTATGCATGATCTTCAGCTTGAATAGTTAGATGTGAAGACAACATTCTTACATGGAGAACTTGAAGAAAACATCTACATAGAACAGCCAAAGGGTTTTGTAGACTCTGGAAAGGAGGACTATGTGTGCTTATTGAAGAAGTCTCTGTATGGCCTGAAACAGTCACCCAGACAGTGGCATAAGAGATTTGACTCATTTATGACCACTCATTATTTTAAGAGAAGTAGCTATGACAGTTGTGTCTACTTTAAGAAGACTGCTGATGGGTCTTTTGTGTATCTACTTTTATACGTCGATGACATGTTGATAGCAGCCAAGGACAAAGAAGAGATTAGAAAGGTCAAAAACCAGCTTAGTAAGGAGTTTGTGATGAAAGATTTGGGAGCAGCAAAGAAGATACTTGGAATGGAGATTCTGAGAGATAGAAAGGTAGGTAAATTGTATCTAAGTCAAAAAGGGTACATTGAGAAAATTCTGTACAGATTTAATATACAGAATGCTAAACCTGTCAGCACTCCATTAGCGACTCATTTCAGACTTCATCTGCTTTATCTCCATAATCAGATGATGAGATTGATTATATATCTCGAGTTCCATATTCTAGTACAGTGGGATCTCTCATATATGCTATGGTTTATTCTCGTCCAGATTTGTCATATGCAGTTAGCGCTATTAGTAGATACATGGCGAATCCTCGTAAAGAACATTGGAAAGCAGTTCAGTGGATTTTCGGATACTTACGTGACTCTACTGATGTTCGTTTGCAATTTGGGAGAACTAGAAGTGGAGTCGTTGGATATGTTGATTCTGATTTTACTGGAGACCTTGATAAGAGAAGATCTCTCACTGGGTATATTTTCACCATTGGTGGCTGTGCTATCAGTTGGAAAACTACCTTACAGACTACAGTTGTATTGTTTACTACTGAGGCTGAATACATGGCTATTACCGAAGCGTGTAAGGAAGCTATTTGGTTGAAGGGACTATTTAGTGAACTCAGTGAAGACTTACGGATGACTTCAGTCTTTTGTGACAGTCAGAGGGCTATTTTTCTCACAAAAGATCAGATGTTCCATTGATATTTGATTGTGACAGTTAGAGGGCTATTTTTCTCACAAAAGATCAGTTGTATTATTCATGATATTATTGCTCAAGGTGATATAGTTGTGAGCAAAATTAGTACTCATGATAATCCTACTGATATGACGATCAAGACACTTCCTAGAAATAAGTTTAAGCATTGCTTAGACTTAGTTGGTATTACTTGCTGAGTTTTGCCTTCTTTGTGGAAGAGGTGGAGAATATATTTTTTTGTCGAAGATTAGAGTCATTCCTTAATTGAAATTCGTGTCAAGGTGGATATTGTTAGAGTTCGTGACCCGAATTCTATTTGCCCCAGCCCGAAATCTTCGCGGTGCAACATATGTGGCATTTTTTGTAATTGGGAGAAATTTTGAGATCTGTGGTGGAAGCGGAGGGATCAGGCCGATTTTATTGGGCCATTTTTCTTTTCCGTACAAATTTTGTCCGTACACATATGTATTTTAGGATTTTGGGGATTCTATATATTTTAGCTTGGCCGTGTAAAACTCTACCTTCTGTACCTTATTTTTGACATTGTGAAATTTCCTCCTCTGCCAGTGATTTTTCTCGATTAGAATTTTTCACTTAATTCTGTGTGTTCTTGTTTTTCATTCTTTTGTCGAATTCGTTAATTCTTAACAGAAAATTACATTACTTGTTAATGGAATGATCAACTCTGCTTTGATCAACCAGCAATCACAGTCATTCATCCCTATTCCCTAACTCCCAAGTATTTATGGGCTCATGGTTGGGCTAGCAACAATTAATTATCAGGGCCATAAATCCCAAGTGAATCCAATATATGGGGCATGTGGATGGCCGTGACGCAATATATATGACACGAGCGATTGTTGTAGCTAGTATAATCTACGAATATTAACGTACACCTATTAATTCAATATGATAATGATGCAGGACACATTTAGAATAATTGTGGGTAAGTTGTTTATATAATTTATTTTTTTGAAATTAAGTTGTTTATATAATTCTGAGTCAATCTATTGTTTCTTGTGTTTTGTTTATTTTTAGAATTTATCAACTTTCATGGATTACCTTATTTATAAATTAGTCATCTATGTTATTGTTTTCGTTTTCACTATCTTCTGAATGAATTGATTTTGATTGAGTTATCAAGTTTCCTCTTTGTGGTATTTTCTCTAAATTCTTTCTAATTCTCGATCTAGCCATTCTCTTCCTCTTTTAACTGTTTATCTACTTTTTTCTAAATTCTTATCTCTTCTTTCTAGTTCTCTTATTCTCTTTCTTTTTTTAGCTTATCTTACATCAATTGGCATCCAAACTTAGTTTGCATGCTTCCTGTACCTATCCTTTAAATTTTCTTTCCGTTATTGAAAAAGCACAATTTTTTTTTTCTTTGCCTTTATTTTCATTCTTTATATTTAAAAGAAAAAAAATCATTGCTGTCCAAAAACCCATAAATAGCCGCTGTTCATTTCTGAAAAGGAAAATTTTTAAAAATAAAAAAAAAATTTGAAAACCCTAAATCTAAGACTAGCCATTCCACCACCACAATAGTCGCCCATCCATCGGTCGATGCCGATCATCACTGATAGTGATATCCCTACTGCTCGTTGACCTTTTGGTTGCGAGCTCGCCACCCCAGTCGTTGTTCTCATCCTCATGCCGTTCTGGTGTGTGAGCAATCTTGCAACCACCGTCCGCCTCTTTGAACACCAACATCTTAATTAGCAGTGCCTCTGCATATGTCCGACATTAGCCATCTCACACTGTCAACATCGGCCACTCACACTAGAGTCAGAGATTCCATAGTTTCCTTTTTGGCCCTAATTTGTTGGCATTTACATTTGCATCCTTGATTTGAAGATTTTCCCAGGCTAATTAGCAGTAAAAGTCCCTAATCTTTAGCTTCTTTGGCATTTTGGTCCTAAATGTTTATATTTTGGCATATAAATCCCCAACCTCTTAAATTAGTTGCATCCGTTAGTGATTGAGTCAAATCTGTCAAATTCCTCCGTTAATTAGCATGTGCTTCTCATGTGCGAAATTTGAGATCCAGTGTGTTAATGTCGGCTGATGTAGTTGAAAAACTTTTCAAGGAAAATCTACCATATTAAATGAATAATAATAGAGAAACAATTAAAGCCCAAGTAAATTACTAAACTGGAAAAATTTTTCTTTTCTTTTTTTTTTTTTTTGGCTGATTGTCGGATATCCCTTACACAAATCATTTAGAAGCACTATTCAAAGTGAAAAATATTGCCTTTTATTTCTTCTTTTCTTTTTAGTAGGAAAATTGGCATGTGCATTTAAATTATTGTATATACACATGTAGATGGTTTTCTTAGTTTCATTTTTCTTCTCAGAGCACAAAGCTTCATTACTAGCAAAGAGTAATTCAACACATCAAGGTCATGTTTGGTGCGCCTTATTGAATTGTATTGTATTGTAATGTATTACATTGAGTTGTATTGTGTTATTCTATGACGGTACTATGTTTAGTTTTGCATTTGTATTAAGATATTGTATTAAAAAAATAATTTTGAAAAATACTATTTTTAAAAATTTACTTAGAAAAATACCATTTTCAAAAAATATTTAGGAAAATACCACTTGTAAAAGTACCAGCTTTAAAAATTTTATTTATGAAAAAATCACTTTTTAGATATAAATTTAGAAAATTACCACTATTAAAAATTTATTTTAAAAAATACCACTTTTGAAAGAGATAACGTGATATGAGAGAAATTAAGAATAAAAAAAGTAAGAAGAGTGAGTATTGTACAATACTACGTTAAAATTAAAATTATATAATACAGTGTAATACAAATCTTTTATTCTGTATTAAATAATTCTCTCCATATTGTATAAAATTTTGATGTCGTATTAAATAATATAATACAAAAGTACTGCCAAACACAATTTTATGTTTAATTAATACAATAAAGAGTCCTTATACAGTGTACCAAACATGACCTAAGGAGCCAAATACGTGATAGAATTCTCTCTAATATGAAACGAGTCCAACGAGTCCGATTTAATGATTAGAGTAATCGTTTTTCCTTGTGTGCAATCACTCAGATAACCCTCAAAATTCGCATGTGAGAGGCACATGGTAACCTAATAGAGGGATTTGACAGATTTGGCTCAATAACTGAGAGATGCAACTAATTTAAGAGATTGGGGGTTTATATATGAGAATATAAACGTTCGGGACTTAAATGCAAAAAGAGCTAAAAATTGGAGTCTTTTGCTGCCAATTACACATTTTCCCACGTATGCCTATCTGACGTCTTTGGTGAATTTTCACAAATTCATCCCTGATTTGTTAAAATTTTATAGTTCGCGACTCTAGTCTAAAGAATATTTTCATTAAGAAAAATTGCGGCAAAAGTACTTTTAGTCAAAATTTACACTTTAATAGCTGATCTTTTTTTCTGACGACAATAATACCTTCCGTCTAAATTTTGTGGCAACCGTTAAATTTTTCCATTAAGTACCACCTCAAGGGACACTTGTCGCCATCTGAGGTATTATGTCATTTTTCAAACGTAAGAAAATGAATAAAAATTTTGAAAAATGAAAAATAAACTCAAAAAAAGAAATAAATAAGTTTTAAAAAATAAAAAGCCCATCTTATTCTTCTTCGCTCTATCTCTCTCACTCTCAAATTCTTCTTCTCTAAAATCCTTCATTAACAGAGGAAAATCTATCTCTCTGTCTCTCTTTCTATTATTCTTCTTCTTCTTTTTCTTCTCTCTCTCTCTCTCTCTCTCTCTCTCTCTCAAATTCTTCTTCCCCAAAATCCACCATTAATTGAGGAAAGTCCATCTCTCTCTATTTCTCTGTGTCTCTTTCTTTTTTTTTTTTTTTTTGGGTTCAAATTTTCTCGAGGAGGAGCTTGGATATCGGGTTCATGTCCGGAGCCAGAACGCCGAGATGGGTCGAGTTCTGGAGCGACGCAGCCGTCGATCAGTGCCGGAGGAATTTTTCGTCGTCATCTTTGTCCTCCCTGGAGAGATTCTTCAACATGCCTAGGTCCGAAATCACCAAATGGGTCGACAAGTACGTGGAGCAAATAGGATCCCTTTTGAGGCATGGCGGGTGGAGGGAGTCGAATGTATCGTAGATAATGGAGATTTCGGCATCTGGGTTCTTCGAGGTAGAGATGGTTTTGGTAGATAATCAAGCAGTACTCGATGCTTTGCTTCTCAAAGCAGATCGGTTCGCGGATTCGCTCTGGAAAGTGGGTTGGAGCTCCGAAGAGGATTTGGGCGCATTGGGTTTTGATTTTCGACCGGAAAAGAAGAAGAAAAACCCGGATAGATTTTCCTTCATGAATAGTAGACTTTTTACTATTTGTGTCCTATATTGCTCAAATGTAAACTAAGATGAATTTTTCTTCATTAATTGAAACAAAGAGGGTGAAGAAGAAGAGTGTTTTTTTTTTTTTTGAAGTATTATAGAGAATCAACGCGAGTTAAATGTGCCTAGACCTGATTCAAAAGTCGGTTATTTGTGTTCTTGGGTGCTTTTTTTAGTTAATTAAGGCATTGTGTTTCTTGTTTAATTTTTGTTCCGAAAGAAACGATTTCTGTTTTGAACCAGTTCTTGCTCAAGAAGCCAGATGATCCCAAGGTGAGAATCTAGTGTTTGACTCATGTTTTAATAATGATTTTCTTTTTTTATTTTCTTAAATTCTATATATATATATATTATCATCTATATATTCTACTTTTCGTTTATTTTTTTAAAACTTATTTTTTTTTGAATTTATCTGAATTGATTTTCTTTTTTTGAAATTATTTTAATTTTTTAAACTTATTTATTTTTTTTTCAGTTTATTTTTCATTTTTCTAAATTTTTATTCATTTTCTTACGTTTTAAAAATGACATAATACCTCAGATAGCGACACGTGTCCCCTGAGGTGGCACTTAACAGAAAAATTTAACGGTTGCTACAAAATTTAGACGGAAGGTATTATTGCCATCAGAAAAAAAGATCGGGTATTAAAGTATAAATTTTGACTAAGAATGGATATTTTTGCCGCAATTTTCCATTTTCATTATAGCACTTTATCATGTAATTTTTTTAATTATTTGGCTGCTTTGTTGGTACATTAATATTCATAATGAAGATGAATCAGTTAGAACACTTTTTCAAGGAAGCTGAAGCTGCACATAGAGAAAAACACTCAAAAAATGAAGCAAAACAATCAGTTACTGATGAGAAAATCGCTCAATTGGTTGCTTTAATTAGTCAATACGTTATCTACCAAGTTTGACAAATTGTCTAAAGAAGTTTCGAAAATGGCACGACTCAAGGACGTTGCCAGATTAAACTGATGCAGCTGCTCTTGCCTCGACGATCGTGACTCTTTTCTGGCTCTTCTTACTTCACAAATGGACACGTTAGCCAACTACTCCACCCACATCGGGCTATTCCATCATTTTGATATGTTGCCTATACCAGTCCATTAACCACTTGTCAGTACTGCCTATGTCATTGCTCTAATCACAGCTCCTATTATCCTTGATCCAGAGTATTTTACTATCGTTCTTGTTGTTGCTTCTATAGTTCCTCCTATTAAACAAGCCTTTTATTTTGAGCACCACAAGGATTGCAAGGCCCCATAACAAAAAAACTACCACCCATAATACCGTTATGATCAGCCTAGGCCTCTTTGTGCTTACAACACTAATGTGAAAAGTCGAAACTTCTGAATTCAATAGTCATTTAGACGTAGCTGCTTTTCTAGATTTGTTAGCTGTTACAGATGAACGATAAGTACAATCTAGATAATGAGCTGAGAATTCATTTTGCTAAGATGAAATAAAATGGCATGCTAAGTTTTATTATTGACAAACCATATTGGACAATCTTGTTTGTTTAGGTCCTAGGCCTGTTACTATCTAGGATGATATGAAAGGGTTAAGATTAGTTGTACACTTAGTTTATAAACTTTCATCAAGATACTACCATTTTCGCTGAGTATATGTAAAATTTCGATGAGTTTTCAATTTGTTGTGGTATTCTAGAAAAGGCTTCTTATACTGTAACAAGATTCATTAATGGCTTATGCCCAGATTTTCGGAGAGGTTCTTTTGCATCCGCATAACTTTCTCAGGTAAATATATCTGAAAGATTTAGAAGTTGAAGAACTCTTTCGCATTTTTCTTTCCCATAAGGAGTTTTAGCTTCTCCTCATCCAAACTATTCAATACTTCCGCTTCTGTCTATTAGTTCTTAGCCTTCTAGTGGGATCACCCCTGCTCCCACTGCTGTGAAAACTCATTGGAAGCAGGGACATGAGAATACTTTGTCCAATTCTCGCCCAACAATTTCTCAAATTGAATGTGACAATTGTCACGGTAAAGGATATATTACTTTTCGGTATCCTCAAATGCACTCTTTTAATAAATTACGTCAATAATGACTCAAACATTATGGTCATTAAATCATTAGAGATTGCTAAATAATGAAGATCTCGGTCTTGATGATGGATTTGGTATTAAGTAATTTACTACTTGAGTTTTAACTTGTCGGAGTCGGAGTTTTCGAACCCCAAGAGATTGATATCGGTCATCTTTAAAATAATTGAGATTTATAGTATTATTACTAATTAGGCTGAATTAATTATTAGTTTATTTATAACTTTGAGTAACTAGAATTATTGTTTCCTACTTTTGCTTGTTTCTAAAATTTGTTGAGTCTAATTGCTTGCTCTATAAATAAATAATCAATGTTATTGTTTTTAAGCATACTATGAATAAATTGCTTGAGTTATCAAGTTTTCCCTCTCTGGTATTTTTTCATAATTCTTTCTAATTCTCAATATATTTTCTTTCTTTTATACTCATTCATCTATTTTCTGTTTGAATTCCTATCTAATTCTCCTATTCTCTCATCATCTTATCCTACATCAGTTAATCTTAGAGAACTTCCATTCCCGAGAATATGCACTCCATTCCATTCCTAAAATCTATGTTTTACTCTCATCTCTGCTTCATTTAACATGTAACATATACGCTTCATTCAATTGATTTCTGGGCACAAATCTCAAGCTTTAAAGGGTTGAGAGAGTAAATACGGCAGTAGGACCCTGTTTGTGGATTATTTTTTTTCATCGCGTTGCAGGCTTTGTGAAAATTAAATTATTTGAACAACTATGAGCACAAGAAAGTGCTTTCAACTTAAAAACAAAGCTTTTAATGGAGTTCAAGAGCAAATAATCAATATAGAGGAGTGAAATCGACATAAAAACTGATGTGGTTATTTTTTTTAATTTTTTTCCCCAAAATTGGTCGAGCTGAGCAATATGCTTTTATCTTCGCATTCGGAGGAAAAGGATTTGACTCTTTCTCTGAAGCCACCATTCATGCTTAACCCTCTGTTGGCTCTTTCAGTGATGTTTAAGTTGAGGGCTTCACCCTCTGTGGCTCTTCCTATAATTTCACTCTGAATTTCTTTTGGTGTGTAGTTCACCGCCCTTTTTTTTAAGTGGGATTTTGTTAGGTGGGTTCTTCATGAAGTCCCTTAATTTGTAGAAGTACATAGTTTAAGATCCTCTCAACTAAAAACTTTATAGGATTAGTTTGAGATCCACTATAACAAGTGAAAAAGAACTGGGGTTTATGCACTTATGTTTGTTAATGCTATGTTTTTGTGTTGAGAAATTATAAGGTAAAGTATGTGTACTAAGTATATGCAATTTTTTTGAGTACATATTTGATGACAATTTGATACCGGTACTATACATAGTAACAGAGTTGGATTTCTAGAGTTCCTTTAGGGTGGAACCATAGTTGTCTAGTTTTCATATTTATTTTAACATATATTGTACCTATATATGTGTGTATATTCGTTATATCCGTCTATATTTCATGTGTATTGGGTATTCTAATTAAAAGCTTATTTTTTGAGGTTTGTTTCGGAAGTCTAATAGATTGACAATATTCGCTTGTAAGATTGAATTCTACCATTGAGGGATATTGTAGTTTGACTGTGGAAATTGCAAAAGTTTGATTAATGACTTTAGGGTGGAATCTTGTGATTGCAAAAAAACCCACAACGAGGAGATTTGGCTGCCGGCGAGTTTTTCGGTCACCTCAGGCCGTGAAATTGGTCTCTATATATTCGTCTCCTCGCGGAAAATCTTCTAGTAGGTATCTCATAACTCGATTTTGTCCCATTTGATTTTGATCTCGTTGGACACTTTTGGGTATATTTAGTTTTGGAGTTAATTTTTTGATCTGACAGTTAGATTTGTAAAATTATTTTGTTCATCGGGGGTCGTGCAAAGAGACTTGGAGAGTCTCTAGATTTGAATGTGGTGTGAGTTAATACCCTATGATATTACCCTAGGTAAAATACTTGAAAAGTCTTTGTACTATACATGTTATGTGAATATTTGCATTTTGTATACTTATTCCTTGTGCTATGTACTCCTCTGTTGGAAATTTTCATTCATGGTGATTCTAGTTTTGTTCTTAACTAGGAATGTTTTGTGTTCATGATTGTTTCTCACTCGTTATATAGAATGGTAAATGACTTATATTATTGGACTCTTAGTATCTTTTTTGATCTCTAAATCTATCTATCTTGTGTGGTATAACACAAGGGTATTTGATTACTATTCGAAGCCTTAATGGATGCAATCTTGTTTTGGAAAGGGTCTTGCTAGAGTCCCTAGACTCAATGATTATTTAAGACTAAATTTTAGCTATAGACAAATGGAATGGCCCTAGTGTGTTTTTGATCTGGTATGATCTGGAGACAGTATTATATGTATCTAACATTTGATCTGCTATACTGTTTTGGTACCTAAAAATCAGTGTTAAGATTATAGAAGTCTGCTGTTCTCAACTTCTAATCCTGATTATCATTACTACTTCTGTGACTAATTACCGACTTAGAGTCATCGTTTCTAACCTCTTGTTTGAAGTCCGAGTACTTACTGATGACCCATCTTGTAATTCTATATTTTTTTGTGCTTCTCATTTTGGCAGTCTTTGATGGTGGGAAGAACTTCACCAAGAACTTTTGTTCCAGAACATCTCAGGTTGTAATATTTCAAGTTGCTAAAGAATTAACACAAGGCCTTGTCTCTCAATGAAAATGAGAACAACCTCAAACAAATAGCATCATTAGAAACTCCATAATATTTAAATGTGTCATAAATCACCAGAAAATTTGCGATTTAAGAGTTCGAGTCATCGTTTGGAAGCCATAAAGTTGAACTGATATCTGTATCATTTGAGTAATGGCTGGCTTGATTTTGAAATTATTAACTTAGATTGGAGGGCGTCGGATTCTAGAGATGATTGTGTCAAGTGCTGTCGAGACTGTAAAATCAATAAAAGCTTGCTGGTTGTTTTGATTATTTTTCATCTCGTGTTCTTTTCTTCTCTCAGCTTTCAGTTTTTTTTTTCAAATTCTCCTTAATGTACATTCAATTTCAGGATCAAATGCTAATAATTCCAAGTTTTTAAATAGTTGCACGCCAGTATTTGTGAAAAAATAAAATAAAATAAAAGTTAGACTAATACTAAGTTTATTTAGTATCAATATTAGTAAAAGAGAATTCAATTAAAACCATCCCTGGCAATGGCGCCAAAAAGTCCACGATGACAAGTTGGCGCTAGAAAATAACAATAAATATTTTTGGGTTGTATAAATATATCGAAGTAATTGCCATTAACTTTTGACATCCTATAGAGAAAAAAAGAAAAAGAAAAAGAAATATCCATTCTCATACTCCTTTCTTCTAGTTTGAAAGAAAAGAGAAAAAGAAAAAAACGAAAATTGTTGATAAAGATAAATGCATTAAAAAACGATAGAACCATCAATCATCAATCGATATTCGATGGCTCTATATATATTGTCTCTTTTTTTTTTTTCTCCTTTCAAATAGGCTAGATGACACTTTCAGTTGCAAACTTTTTGGGCTTGTTTGGATTTACTTCCAATTTTTTGTTTAAATAAATTGAAAACAAAAGTAAAAATTTTATTTCGATTTTCAACTTTTGTAAACAAAAAACATGCTTGACAAATTTTATTTCACTATTTGTTCCCAAAAATAATAAAGTGCAAATAATGATAAAGAAAGTCATATAGACTTATACTTGTGTAAGTATATACATATATATGTATGTATTTATGTACAAATATTTGTATGTTTTTTTGTTTTTGAAATTTGTTTTAAAAAAATAAAGGTATTAGAAAGTTTTTGTTACCACTTTTTTTGAAAATTTTGGTAATAATTTATAAAAACAAAAAACAAAAACAAGGTTGCCAAGTAAATTTCCAAATTTTTTTTTCATTTTTCTGTTTAAAAAAAAAAAAAATGAAAGTAAATCCAAACAAGCCCTTAATCTTTTTATTTAATAAAACAACTGCTATTAAACTAATAATGGTTTTCTTAAAAAGTGGTACTATATAAAATACTACTGCTCCTTTTTCTTTCTTTTTTTCCTCTTGTCCCATCACTCCTATGATCATTGATTTTTTTTCTTTTTTCTTTTTATAAAATCACTCTTCTAGGACAATATTTACATAACATAATTATGACGTTCCTTATTATACCCTTAATATTTAGATCTCCACAATTTGCAGATGCCTAAAATTTTAAATATCTTCTTTACAATTGCATAGGGGAATTCAAACATAATTAAAAGAGACAAATTCATATGATAATTACTCATAGAAAATTACTAGATGAATAGATAACTGAAGCAGTTGAAGTAGACACCAGATACCTCTCTCATATTTTTTTGAGTTTCTAACATTTTTACCTATAAAATCGAAAAGAATTACAAAAATACGGAACTCATGCTTTTTTCAATTTTTGTACGATTTTTATTATCACTTTTTAAAAAATATTTAGAAAAGTACCATTTTTAAAATAGTTACTAGTTTCTGAAAACTAGTTAATGGTTACTGGTTACCAGTTATACACTAGTTATAAATACCCTTGATTACTAGTTTCCAGTTTCTGGAAATTGGTTATCAGAAACTAATTACTATTTTAAAAAATAGTCTTTTTCTAAATATTTTTTGGAAAACGATATTTTTCTAATAAAAACCGTACTGCACCTTAAAAAAATGGAAATCACTGTATTTTTCAAATTTTTTTCAGAAACACCGTATAATATCTAATTTCCACTTTTTTTTTCCCCTTCATTATTATTTTCTAGGTGAAATATCTCATCAACGTAATTAGGTTTGTTAGCTGTAAGTAAGCCCAAAATCCATATAGTTTCAACTACCTATTAGAGATGGGCTCATGAGCCCATCCAACCCGAGATTACGTCAATATAATAATACAAGCCCATCTATCTACTCTAGCTAGATTTGGGCTTAGTTTTCTGAGCTTGACAAAAGTATCCATATTCCTTATAGCTAAATACGCATTTAATTATCTGTTCTTAGAGAACCCAATGTGATATTCAACCAACGTGACATTCAACCATAATATAGAGGGGTGTTTCTGGGATTAATCCATAATCTTCGTATTTTTATTTTTGATATTTTGAATTAATTAAGCAATAAGAGATAGATTTTGATAGGGAATTTTGTAAGGGTGTAGCAAGCATTCGCAATGGGACTCCAGAAACTACCTTCCCATAATCAAAAAGTCCAGCCCATCACAAAGCCTAAGAACGACAAGAACAATGGTGGGGATTGCTTCATCACCTCAATTACGCCAAATTCGCACATTAATCCTCCTTATATTATCACACATGTTTCCTCAAATTCAACTTATAATTCATGGCTCGTAATTTTTGTTTATCCTTATTAAAGCTGGCAACAAGGGCGGGCCGGACCAGGCCGACGCACCCATACTAGGCTTTAAGGGTAAACGGGCCGAGCCGGGCAAGTCCAAATAGGTGGGCCGGGCTGGCCCATATGGCTGAGAGAGGCCCCTGCCCGGCCAGAAATGGGCCTACCTATTCGGCCCGTAGTTGCCCATTTTCTTTTTAAATTAATTTTTTTTTAAATTTAGTAATTAAAAAAATAAACAATCTATATATGTGATAAAACTTTTATCACAAATAATTTTACAACTTTTATGATAAAAATTAAAAAATAATATATAACTTAAATTGATGAAAAAAAATAAGTAAATTACAATTAAATTTTTATCACATATAAAAATTAAACAATTAAAAAAAAAGAAGAGGCAGGGCCGGACAGAAGATGATAGGCCTAGCCTGACCCTAGGAGTATGGCCAGACTAGGCCCAGGCCTATCTTGAAAGGACCAGGCTGGGCAACCCGTTGGCTCGTCCTATTTTGCCAGCTTTAATCCTTATACATATATATATATACTTGATATAATGAATTTGACATCATAATGCAATACTTATTACACAAGATATTGCAATATGTCATATTTATTTAAGGGAAGAAAAGTAGGGTTTATCAATTTTTTTTTAATCAAATGATTTTAATCTATAAAAATAGTTAGAGCACACTTCTGCTTTGGGGTCATTTGATCGGATGATAAAAGTGGCAAGAGGAAAGAAGATCATCGTGTTTTTAGATTACGATGGAACTCTCGTATCCGTTGTACGCAAATAATAAATAAATAAAGTTGTAGCATGACTAAATAATAAGATCAGGACATTTTACCAAATCAATGGACCTTTCAAAAAAGTTTAAACATGAGCCCCTATTTTGGGAAGAGAAGCTTCAAGTAGATTTATAGCCACTCTTAATCCAGATCTTAAACGAAAAGGATATTGGCCCATTAAGAGATCGGTGCTATGAGTTGAACCACTAAAAACCACGACAAAGGGCAATTTTAATCTCCATTGAATTGATTACTTTTAGGAATCTAATAAATAAATAATAAAATCAATGTAATACAATGCCTACATACCAATTCAAATGTCTCTTTATAATTGTAAGCCTTGAAAAAGTAACCAAAAACTGTTAAAACTCTATTTTAATTGTCCGGTCCAACTCTTGGTAGATTCAAAATGTTCGCATCTTCCGCATTTCACTTGAAAATTTTTAGGACTTTGCCTTATACGTTTTCTCTTTCCTCTATGACCATCATCAAATTTATAGGCATAACCACCATTTGAATAGGGTTTTTATATATAGACTTCAAAAAATGCCCACACCCATTTATCCCTATACTCATCCTCAAATATTAAAATGTATCTAATACTATTGACCAGTCAATGGATCAGTATTATAGCCCCAAAACTTGTATGCAATGTCCAAATCAGAATGATAGATTATAATGATCATAATCTATAGGCACAACCTATAGATTTATAGGACTTTGTAATGTCCGTATTTCACTTGCAAATTTATAGGAGTTTGACTTGTACATTTTCTCTTTCCTCTACGACCATCATCAAATTTATAGGCACAACTGCCATTTGAGTACGGTTTCTATATATAGACTTTAACAAACGCCCTTACCCATTTATCCCCATACTTATCCTCAAATATTAAAACGTATCCATACTATTGACAAGTCAATGGATCAGTATTATAACCCCAAAATTTGTATGCAATGTCCAAATCAGAATAGTAGATTATGAGGATCATAATCCATAGGCACAATCTATAGATTTGTAGGACTTTGCAATGTCCCTATCTCACTTGAAAATTTATAGGACTTTGCCTTGTATGTTTTCTCTTTCCTCTATGACCATCATCAAATTTATAGGTACAACCACCATTTGAATAGGGTTTTTATATATAGACTTCAACAAACGCCCACACCCATTTATCCTCATGCTTATCTTCAAATATTAAAATGTATCCAATACTGTTGACCAGTCAATGGATTAGTATTATAGCCCCAAGACTTGTATGTAATGTCCAAATCAGAATTTAAAAAATTAAGATAAAATTAATAAAATAAAATATCAATTTTTTAATAGCTTTAATGTGAGAATATTCGAATTCTCAATAACATACTTTCAAAGTAATTAATTAACTATTTATATAAGAATATTTCATTCAATGTGATGATTTCTAATAGTCTTTAACATAATTATCTTAAATTTGAGAAGATATATATCTAATTTGAAAGTTTTAAAATTTTGTAGATTTATTAATAAAAATATTACTATAAATAAGAAAATAAATTATTGAAATATCAATATCATTATGGGCCTTAGATTGAATGAGACCTTAAATGATTGCCTTAAAAACCTTACCTTTGAGTCACCTCTGATATCCTTTACTGAAATATTATCTATAATCCTCCACATCATTAGTCAAGTAGTCAACAACTTCCTAATAAGCATAAAATTGTATGTAAAAGTCATGTCAAACGAGGCATAAAACCTCTATGCATAATATCAAAAAGTATGTCAAATATGTAGGTGCAAAAACTAAATTAAATTAATCATCATAATTAATATCATAAAATGAGCAATTTCAAAACAAAAAAAAAAATCGTTTTACTTACGCAATGAAGCTAATGATGAACATGATAATTGCATAAGTGTAAAAGGCCTCAATGATTAGCCTTTCGAGGAGGACTACAAAAATATAAAACAACTTTAAGTTTTATTCTAATGAAAAGTTAACATCAAAGACATTAAGTTTTACAAAAAGATAAGCAGATCAAATTACATATATTGTAAATTGTATTATTTCTGAAATTTATCAGCTATAGATGCTAAAAAAAAAGTAAGCTTACTTAAATAAAAACTCAACCAAAAACTCAATAAAACAATAAGGAACTCAAGAATGTTATAAACAAACATAATATAGGAAGAGAATGCTAGAGAAAATAAATCAAAAACTAAAACAACAAGATTAATGAAAACTCTTAGTAAGAGTCATATATTTATTCAAAAATCTGTAGAAATCCATGTAAAAAAAAAAGTTCTTACAGATTTATGTAATATAAAATGTTTTCAAGTACCAAAATCTAACAAAAAAACACAATTAACTCATGAAAAAATGCAGAAAATCCAATTGTAGCTTAATCTAAAACCTTAAGCTTTATTAAAAAAACCCAATTATAATATTAAAATATAATAATATAATATAAAGCATATGTACCTCTCATAGGTAAGCAACTAGTGAGAGCTAGTTAGAAGAGAAATGAGAAGACAGAGCTATAATAGTTAAAGAATAAGAAAAGAACAATATAGCAATGGAGTAACTCTCTGTGAAGAGTCATGCTAGCTTTGTCCGATATGAGTGAGAACGTGTAGGCTCTTATTTTAAAACCAATCAGTAAATAAAATATAGGATCAAGTGAAAAATATCCAATTTATCCTTATATAAGTCATGTGCACAACAAGAAGCATTAAAGGTGTCTTTCTCATCTTGTACTCATATTGTCAATTCTCCTTTTTGTACATCAATAAGAACTCTTCTAGTAGTGAAGAATAGTCGACAAAGTATGATAGGAATTTCTTAGTCTAACTCCATGTTAAGTACGTTAAAATTCGTTGGGAAGATGAATTTGTCCACTCATACAAGAACATCCTGAATGATACCTCTTAGATACTTTATAGATCGGTCTGTCAATTGCAGAGAAAAAGTTGTAGGTTTCACTTTTCCTAACCTAATTTCTTGTAGACTGAGAGCAGTATTTTATTGATACTTGTACCAAGATCACATAGAGCTTTATCAAAATAATAATTCCCAATAGTGCATGAAATAAAAAGGCTTCCTGAATCCTTTAGCTTGGGTGGAAGTTTTTTCTGTAAGATCACACTACATTCCTCAGTAAGTGCAACTATTTAATTTTCCTCTAACCGCCTCTTATTAGATAAAATTTCTTTTAAGAATTTCACATAATTTAGTATTTGAGCTAGAGCATCTATAAAAGATAGATTCATATAGAGTTTCTTGAAAATATCGAGAAACTTAGAGAATTGTTGGTCCAACTTTTGTTTATAGAATTGCTAAGAAAAAGGGAAAGGAGGAACATATAGCAGTGGATTGTCCAGGAAAAGCTTAGACTTAGGCCCTTCTGGCTCAAAATATCCTATCTTGGAGTTTCCCTTGAAGTTCTCCATGTTGCTAACTCCTTGAGACCACAGGTGGTGATAGAGTTAGTTGTTCCACTTGTTTACTGCTCCTTAGTGTTATTATATTACTTCATTGGGGTTTACCCTAGTCGTGCTAGGTAAATTTCCTTGTGATTGAGAGTTGATTACACTAGCGAGCTGGCCTACTTGTATCTCTAAATTCCTTTACGATTTGACTTTACTAATTCTTGAGTAAGTTGAATGAGATTTTAGATTATTGCATCGGTCTTCATCATATACTGAGCTAGAACGTCTTTAGTTGACGGCTTGCCCTCTACTTGTTGGCCAAACCCTAGTGGTGGTTGATAGGACTGTAGCTATATCACATTATAATTATACTCCATGAAAAGTTCGAGTAATTATGCCATCCCTGATTGTATGTGTTGGACATAGTGGTGTTGGGTGCCCTATATCATGTGGCTAAGGTTGTGCTATGAACTAAATTTGCTCGAATGGTAATGGGTTACCTATGGTACTCCATGCTAGAATGTGCTCCTTTACAAAATTCACACACTACTTGTGAAGTGTGTGTATAGTATTGACACTTCATCTAACCAGTCTGACGAAATAGAGCAGCTACTTGAGACATTAGAGTTACCAAATGGTCTACTTCATGAAATCCAACAATTTTCTTTATACATATCCTCTCAGTAGGCAATTGATAACTGTTAGCTGCCATATCATCTTACAGTGTATGTGCATCATCTAGAGTTTTGGCCACTAATACTTCTCCAGTCACAATACCAATAATAGTCTTTGTTTGACTATTCAACCAATTGTAGCATGTTCGGCTTTGTAGCTAGCTTGGAATACCATTGTAAGGATATTTTCAAAACAAATCTTTGAATCGTTCCCAAGTTTCATATAGATTCTCTATATTTTGTTGAAAGAATTGGGTAACCTCGTTTCTTATCTTGCAATCTTAGATGGTAGGAAGAATTTTTGCCAAGAACTTTTGTTCCAGAATATCCCAGATTGTAATACCTCCAGCTAGTAAAAACTTAAGCCAATCTTGAGCTTTGTCTCTCAATGAAAACAGGAACAACCTTAAATGGATAACATCATTAGAAACTCTATTATGTTTAAATGTATCGCAAATCTCTAGAAAATTTATGATGTGAGTGCACGTGGTAAGCCATAAAATGGAATTGATGTTTGGAACATCGAAATAATGGCTAGCTTGATCTCGAAGTCATTAGCTTGGATTAAAGGTGTCGGATTCCAGAGATTGTGTCGAGTACTGTCAGGACTATAAGATCTCTAACAGCTCACTGGTTGTTTTAATTGTTGTCCATTTTGTATTCTTTTCTTCTCTTAGTTTTCAGATCTTTTCGAATTCTTCTCAAAATACGTTCAATTTTAGGATCAAATGGTAGTAATTCGAAGCTTTTAGATCGTCACATGCACGTGCTTGTATAAAAAAAGAAAAAAAATGAAATAAAAGTTAGACTAAGACTAAGGTTACTTGATCTTAATACTAATATAAGAAAATTCAATTAAAATAATCCCTTGCAATGGTGCTGAAAAGCACATGATGACAGGTTGACGTCAGAAAACAAAAATAAATATATTTTAGTTGTATAATCATATCAAAGTAAGTACTATCAGGTATCTGTTGGTGGCATCATTAACTTTTGTCATCCGATAGAGGAAAAAGAAAAAAAAATATAAAAAAAAAAACTATGTTATCAAACTAATAATGTTTTTCTTAAAAGATAGTACTACATGAAATACCACTCTTTTTTTTTTTCCCTTGCCCCATCCCTCTTTTGATCAATTATTTTTTTTTTGTACAAAAGTACACTTGTAGGAAATGACATAAATATACACGTATATTTACGTAATATAATTACAACATTTCTTATTTGATCCCCAGTATTTATATCTCCTTAAGGAAATACGTATAGTTAAAAAACACAAATATATATGATAATTACTCATAGGAAATATATGATCAGAAAATTTTATCAGATCTAATGGACCTCTCAAAAAGGTTATAACGCGAGCTCTTGCTTTGGAGAGACAAACTTCAAGCAGATTCATAGCTACTCTTAATCCTAATTTTAAGCACAAAGAGGATGTTGGCCCATTAAGAAATCTATGCTATGAGTTGAACAGTTGAAATCTACGACAAAAGAAATATCTATCTCCTATGAATTGATTACTGTTAGGAATCTAAGAAATATAGAATAAAACAATGTAATGCAATACCTACATACCAATTCAAATGCCTCTTTATAATTATAAGCCTTAAAAAGGTAAACAAAAACTACAGAAGCTCGATTTTGATTGTCCTGTCCTACTCCTAATAAATTCAAAATGTCCATATCTTCCATATTCCCTTGAAAATGTGTAGGACTCGACCTTGTATATTTTCTCTTTCCTTTACGAACATTATCAAATTTATAGGCACAACCACCATCTGAGTATGGTTTCTATATATGCACTTCAATAAACACCCACATCAATTTATCCCCCATGCTCCACCCCAAATATTAAAATATATTCAATACTCTTGACCAGTTACTGGATTAGTATTGTAGTCCAAAACTTGCATGCAATATACAAATCTTATTGGTTGCATTATGAAGATCATAAATTTCTTGAACAAAATAAGAAATTATTAAATTTGAATATAAAATAAGCATAGGTTGACGAGCAAAATAGAACGTCACCATCTTAATGATCCACTGCCTCCGATAATAAGTCATTTTCTCTCATGCTGTAAGCAAAATAATCACGAACAATATGTCATCTATTCTATTAAAAAAAAACAAGTGTCTAGTAGCATAAACTTTAGTATTAAAAGAATCACCTCCAAAAGTTTATGCAAAGGATCAGGACAAATTCTAAAATATAGGAGAAAGTGAGATATGGAAAGTCCATGATAATAGAGGAATTCAATTATAATAATAGGATTATTATATCTTTTTTTGAAATAGTGTCTATGGTACTCCATATTAGTACGAGTCATGTAAAATCTGGTAATGTTTAGGGGTATTCTCGTAATTACGAATTTTTGAAATTTAAAATTCAAAATATCTGAATATTTTATTAAGGGTGCTACAGTGTCAGTTATTTGCATAAAAGGGGCTCTTGAAACCTCAAATTCTCACACAAGAGGGCTTGAGAAGGAGGAGCAGAGCCAAAATTGTCGAAGCCTCTAGCTGCTACACGCTGTCGCCGACTGCCTGATGTGCCACCCCGCGCTGATCATTGGAGAAAGATGAGCAAAACCCTGCCGGCCATGCCTGAAACGGAGCAGTGGTGGCTAAGATCTGGCTCTCCGAAATTAGCAGCTTTCAACAGTTTTCCAGCGACTGCTCCGCCGTCCGACGCCGTGAGTCGTCACCTCTGGCACGTGGAGCTCCATCTCGCCGTCGCCGATCAACTCTAAGTGGTTGTACATCAAAATTCCTCTCCGGTAAGTTTTTACCACCTTTACCGTTTTTACCAACTTCGTAAATAAGTGATATTTTCGTAAATTTTTATTTAGATAATTATTTTACCCGAAGTAAATTTACGAGGCGAAAGAGATTAAAAATCATAAATAATTATAGTTAGTAGAAGTAAAAATGGTAATGGTAAGTATGATAAATAGTAATTAGAAAAAGAGGACATTTTTCTAATTATTTTCAAAAGGTAGTATTTATGTAATTCTCGGATTTTTTGGCTTAATTAATGCTAGGGATCTTGAAACTAAGTTTTGATTTCGAATTTAGACTCAGTGAGGTTGAGACATGAATTTTGATATAAAATACCACTATGTTTCATTGTGGAAAGAAAATTGAAATTTCGCGGCACAAATTGCACCGTTTTGCATGCCAGAGACTGGTCCCGCACCGGGACCTGTTTTCGATAAACTTTATATCTAATCTAGCATTTTTGGGTGCTCTGAATTCAGTGGTGACCTCCGTTTCTGCATTTGAAGCTCCGATTAAAAAGTCACTTTCTCGAGTGAACTTACCCGGAACCAGAAACTGCCGTTTTAGCACTTGAGTGATCAACGGGGGATTCTTTGAGTGACATTAGCCTGGTATTACTACTATATCGAGGTAGAGGTTCGATTATTTGATTTTTATATCTTTTTGGACTTTAATTGTATTAAAAGCTTCTTATGAAAAATCGTGATTTTACGGTGGTTTAATTAATTACTATGAATTGTTGGGTTATACTGAGATTGGACTGTGTGGATTATTATATATATTTTTATATTGTGATTATGGGGTAAAACAGCGGTATGCTGCCCATGTACAGTAAATCCCAGAGTAATACCAAGTTGGATTTTCAAAGCATGATTTGAGCATTGAATGCATGGTTGTTGTGAATTGTTACATATTGTACATATCATAGGATCACACACTCGAGTTACATTATAGCATTGCGGTATTTTTAGATCGTTGGCGAGTTGTTGCAGCGCTAGGTGAGAGACCTAAGCCCCTACACAGGTTTTTATCTGATACACCTACGGTAGTATCAGGATGCTGTGTACCTCTGCTACAGAGGTATTACAGGACCGCGATGGGAGGATGAGAGCTCACATATATTCTTGTTGATGTATGATATATACAATAATGTAGTTTTAGTTTTAGTTTTGAATATGTGATTATTCTGGATATCATAGATTTATAAACTTGATTTATAAACTGATTTAAAGGAACTAACCATGCAGGTTTGAGAAATTGCATCCATCAAAAGGATAGTTGAATTCCTACTAAGCATATGAATGCTCACCCCTTTACTTTTTTTCTCTCAGGTAGTGCTCAGTATAATTTTAGAAATTCGGGAGCCGAGCAGTAAGAATCTAGTTACAGTGTTAGAAACTGGAAACTTTATAAGATATTTCTGTTAATTATCTTGGCTTGTGATAAAATACTTAAGGGCCCATTTCACGGACTCAGTCTGTATAATTAGTGTGTTGGATTGTGAGACTGCTAGTGATGATACATGGTTTGTTTTAATAAAATTCTTTGCCAATCTACGTCTAATGGTGATCACAAAACTGTGAGAATTTACTTTTACAATTATTTTTGTAAAAATGTCAAAAATAACTTTTTGAATTTCCATTGTGAAATTCCCTTTCTGCCACTAGCCCGGGTTTAGGTCGTGACAAAAAATTTTGGTATCAGAGCAGATGTTTATCTGCCTTGGATGTGACACCATTAGATTAGATTGTAACTAGTTTTCAAAAAAAAAGTATTTTAAAAATTCAGCATTATTGCTCACTGACACTTTGGCATATTTATACAGACTAATAAGATACCTCCTAGAAGAAGAGTACCGAGGCAAGAGCAAAGAAATGATACTCCTCCTCCATAACGAGGAATTCTGAAACCATTAGCAGATTTGTATGATGCTATACGGGAAATATCGGGACTAAGAGCTTAACGAGATCTTGAGGCTCGTCAAGTTAGCTTTTTCAAGGATTTCGTCAAGTTGAGTCCACCTACTTTCGATGGTAAACTGGGCCCCACCGCAGCTGAAAGATGGCTCAGGAAAATTAAAAAGATCTTTACAACCGTTGGGACACCTGTTGAGTTCCCAGTGGTTTTTGCTGTTTATAAGCTGTCTGATGGTGCTGCTAACTAGTGGGAAACTATCAAGTTGTCACGACAGGAGACTGGTATGATTAGAGATATCTTTGAAGGGTTGTTCAGAGACCAGTATGCCAATGTTAGTCATAGATCTGCTATGATTAGAGAGTATGAACGACTTAGGCAAGGCAATTTGACTGTGAATGAGTACTATATCCGGTTAATGGAGTTGGCACAATATGTCTATGTATCGGGAACTAACCTTACTCTTCAGATTGTCAAGTTTATAGAAGCTTTGAGGCCAGCTACCCTTGAAAAGATTGTGACTCAACATTTTGATAACTTGGTTGATCGTGTTACTGCGGTGCAGAAAGCAAAAGCCTTTCTTAATGACAAATCGACTTTGAGGGAACAGAAACGGGCACAGAAAATGAGATCGGATAGCTTGGGATTTGCCTTGTTTTGCATGGCGAGGGGTCGGGTTTTGGCCCAAGCCCGAATGGTTAAGTTATATTTCCAATCTAGCTAATTTGGGTACTAGGCATTTAGTGGTGAGGTCCATTTCGCGTTTTAAAACTAGAAAATCATCCTTTTGAAGAAAGCGATCGAGGGTTCGATAACAACCCCCCGTCCTTCCGAACGACTACCAAATGATATCAAATGCTCTCTATAGCACCGTAGCGCTATCTAGTCACTCGTTTGAGGTAGGGATTCGATTACTTGATTCTAAAATTGATTTAATTATGAATTCATATATTTTGAATAAATATGAAATTTCGTGAAATATTTTGTAAAAATTGTGTTTATATTTGTTTTGAGTTGATTTGATATTTAAGCTACCTGGTAGGCACTTCATACTGGTTAGAGTATCATATATACTATTTTATTTGAACTGTTTTATGCATGAAATTGGATTTTTGGGTTTTGATTAAAAACAGTCATTATGTTACCAAAATTTCTAGAAGTCCAAAATGATTGGAACTTTGTTTTGAGAACTAAATGTCATTTGATTAAAGAATATTGAATGATTATTTTATGATTTTGTGGAAAATAGTGCGTATCCCTATTCTGTCATTCATACGACATTTGATGCATTCACACACTTACGCAGCCGTCGAACTTACGGTACCCTATGTTGGGTACTCGGACTTACGGTCACCTTTATAGTTGGCTCAAATTTATGGGTGATTGACTACAATACTTCGAACATCATATAATTGTATACATAGTTATACATTAGCTTGAATAGATATGTACTTGTTTTGATATGATGTTTGACAATGATTTAGAATATTTAAACTTTTGTACAATAATTTCACTTGGATTTTGTGAATCATTTGAATGGATCACTAACCATGTAGGACCTTTAATGTGAGTATATTTATTAATTATAAAAACCAGTAGTCGATTCTCTACTGGGCTTTAGCTCACCCCCTTCTTCCCCTCAAGTAGCACTCAGTATGATTTGGATAAGGAGACTTAGAGTGAGGCATTGAAGGCTTACTAGTTTGTTTGTATTTTCGTAAATTCCTACTAAACTTGTGGATTATAGACTTGGGTAGGAATTTGGGTTGAATTATAATTAAGTATATTTATGAGATTTCGATATGATTTGTATAACTTATGTCTATAATTAGTGTGAGATAAATACTCGATGCATGATTATGGAATATTTGTTTTTATTACTATTTATATTTAATGAGTGATGCAAGAACGTTGGATTTTATTTCAACTAAATATTTTAGCGAGGCCAATTTGAAAAATGAAAGACTCTAAATGTCACGACCAGAAAACCAAGACCGTGACTTAAAGTAATTTTATGTTGGAATATTGGTAAATAGTGATTTTCCAAAATTCCAGAAAATCGAGTATTTTTTTCAAGGAAAATATTTCATTTTAAATTTAGAGAAAAATCTAATTAATTAGTTTCGAAATATTTGTAAATTCATAAATTATAGAAAAACGAGTCTAATTAAACCTAAAGTCCAATGTCCAAATAATTTACATAAAATCATTTATATTTCTAAGTACTCAATTTATTAGCAAAATTATCCTCATACATCTACTATTGGCTAAATAAATTTGACATAAAATGGAAATGAGAGTATAGAATAGGAACCAACCATTGAAGATACAGGAAATGACATATATATGCTAAAAAACCTCGCCAAGCGACCCAGATAATTACCCCAAAATAAATCAATACCTGAAAATAGGAGGAAGTAAGGGGGTGAGCACGTGAATGCTCAGTAGATAATCGATTACAAATTTTTATATGTAAGAAAATATACTCACGTTGAAGGTCCTGCATAGTTAGTGGTTCATTCAAAACAGTTCATAAAATTCAAGTAGAAATCATAGTCTAATAGTTCAAATATTCTAAACCATTGTAAATTATTCACTAAAACCAGTACATAACTATTCAAGCCAAAATATAACTATGTATACAATCATGATGTCCGAAGTTTCCTACTGGACCACTCGTAAGTCCTAGTCACCTAAAGAGGCGACCATAAGTTCGAGCACCCAATGTGATGTACCGTAAGTCTGACAGTTGTATAAGTACGTGAACGCATGTAAATGCTATATAAATGACAGAATAAGGATATGCACCATTTCTACAAAATCACAAAATAACTAAGCAGTGTTCTTTAATCAAACCACTTTTAGTCCTCAAAACTGATTTCTCAAATTATTTTAGATTTTCTAAAAATTTCGGCATTATAATAGCCATTTTTGATTAAATCCCAAAAATCTAATTTCCTGCATAAAATAGTTCAAAATAATATATATGACACGCCAACCAGAGTGACGTGCCTCTCAGGCAGTTTATATCCCAAATCAGGTCAAAAACAGAAATAAACACAATTTTTATAAATAATTTCACGAAATTCTATATTTATCAAAAATATGTAAATTTATAAATTAAACTAATTTTAGAATCAAGTAATCGAATCCCTACCTCAATTGAGTATCCAATTTATATTATGGGGCTATGGAGAAGGTTTGGCGTCGTTTGGGTGTTGTTTGGAGGGTCGGACGTCGTTTTCGAACCTTTAGTCCCTCAGTTTGAAAATTCAATTTTCAAAATTCAATTTTCAAACAGAGCTTTAAATCATAAAACGGATTTCACCACTGAATTCAGTGCACCCAAAAATACTAGGTTAGACATAATTTGTCCAATTTAGAGCTGGGCTCCACGACACGCAAATTGAGGCAAATCTGAGCTGTCTGATTTCATTTTTCGTGCCTGTTTTAAAACATAATCAATATATATCTCATTTTTCACTATTTTCAACGTAGATTCCAAAAATAATATTAGTTTCATAATCTAATGGTCCGATCGAAAAGTCAATTCCAAAACTATTTACAAATTAAAATTGTCCAACGAAATTAAAATTAAACAGAGCAAAATTGAGACACGAGGCACCTACCACGAGATTGCTTGTGAGGAGAGGAGTTCACGGCGACTAGTTTCGCGGCGAACGGCAGCCGAAATTGTCCCTGGTGAGCAAGACCACCCGCGGCGTTTTTTGCCGTTTTCTGGCAATCGCGAGCTCCGACGGGGCTGCATCCAATGGCGCGGTGATCGTCAAACGATGGGCTTTCGTTTCCAGGTGGTGGCGAGCATCAACGGCGGCCGGAGAAGCTCCTACAATGGTTGGCCGTGGCTTGTGGTCGCGGGGGTCTCGAGGGAGAAGAAGGAAAAGAAGGGGGATTTAAAGATAATTTCTGAAACTATTGGGACACGTGTCAAGTTCTGAGGGAATAGGTACTGTTTTGCTTATTTACACTTTGACCCAATTTTCTAAAAAAAATTTCATTTAGACCCTTAATTAATTACGTTTTAGCCCCAACTTTTAAACTTTCTTTACACATTTGTCCAAACGAATCTAGACCCGATTCCGTCCAGATTCATTTCATTTTTTTTTTTTGGTGAAAAATTTGGGTCAAAAGACCAAAACACCCTTAGAAAAATAAAAGGGTTTTACATCCTTCCCTCCTTAAAAGAATTTCGTCCCGAAATTCAAATACGACAGAGGTACAAGTAAAACAACAAGGGATAATAGCCAAAAGAAGAGTGAACCACTGGTCATATAGTGGAGGAGTAACAAATCAAACACTGGTTAAATCAAGAAGTGTAAAACATGCACTTCTCACTTGGTGTTAGGATTCCGCCAATATACCAATACCACACAAAGGTATTTGATAAAGATGTTCACAAAAGACATGGAATCGCAAAACCGACTCATCAATAGGTATAAGGCCTTGACACAAGAGTTAGGAATCGATGACCCCAAATTGATAATTAATCACAGAAGCAGGAACGTTAATCAAGACTAGGAGCCGAAATCACAAGACTTTTATAACCAGAACAATGATTGTTAGGCACCAATAAAGTATAGCAGACCAAATGTTAGGTATGTATAATACCGTCCCTAAATCACACCAGATCTATAACATACTGGGACAATTCTATTTGTCTACAGCTAAACTTAGTTTTAAACAATCATTGAGTCAAGGGACATTAACAAAATTTTCCATCAACACAATATAGACGAGTTTAGAGATCAAAACGTCAACAAGAGTACAATGACATAAGTCATTTACCGTTCCTCATATCGAGTGAGTAACAACCATGCACACAAATCATTTTTATTCAAGGATAAGACTAGAATCAATATAATTTGAAATCTCCAACACAGAAGCACTTAGCACAATAAATGCTAATAGGACCACAACAGTCCAAGCATATAAAATGCAAGTACCGTATAACAAATATTGTCCAAAGACTTTCAAAGTCTTTTATCCAAGGTAATATCACAGGGTATTAACTCATACCACAATTAAACCCAGAGACTCTCCAAGTCTCTTTGCCCAATATAGAATTATAATAACAATCTTAAATCATCAATCACCTCTAAAGACTTTCTAAGTCTTTGGTACAAAAGTAAGTTATATAGAAATGACTCAATACCCAATACGCAAAATAAACTATTAACAACACTACAATGCCCCAGAAATAAGGTTCCAATAGAATAGGCTGTCTCTACAGCGACACCTGTCTCTCATCTAACCTCATTTCGTTTTTTTAAAAAAAAAAATCATAAACGATTTTTCAAAAAGATTTTTGAAAACATGTGACACAAAATTAGGGGCATATAGGAATACTACACAAGTTCACAATAACGTCTTACCTTGACCATAGGTAAACCAAACTTGAACTTTAAGTATTCCTTTTTAAAATATAATAGCAAGAGTTCAATAACTCTTAATATAGACTCATGAGTGAACTGATCCCTGTGCCATCAATTATACCACCACAATGATGCATGGATCCATTTCAAATCAAGTAATGAGTTATAAGTTAAACTCAGTACCAACGAACTTAATAATGACTCTAATCCACAACAAATTACAACCATAATCTCCAAAATTCCTAAGAGTTAATACAAGCAAAGTACCACAAGTAGTATTTACTCATTAACGCCAAGAGGGAATACATCAACAAGATTTAATCTTGTCTTCATTAGTCAATAAATTTGACGTCTAATACACCAATTCCACTTACTAAGCTAAGTAAGTAGGACAAGAAGAAATTTCTCACTAAATATACAGTTTACTAATTAAACTATCAAGCACTTAAAACATATCAATTTCTCTTAGATCATAGTTAAACATAACAGAAATTTTCTTAAAATTTTTAGAACTTTTCTGTAGTTTTCAAACATGTTTCTCTAATATATTCAAAAGTATATTTTCTTTTTTTTTTTTTTTGGTAAACTACATTATGCAAATAATTTCTCATAGTTCTTTATTAGTGAAAATGTTTAAGTGAGGCCTTCTTTAGGTTTTATAACTTTGAGGTACCATACTCTGACAATTTTATTAAAAACGGTTCTAAAAAGACATTTTAACAATAGGAAGGACCTATAAAGCATTTTAAGAAATAATAGAATGTGTCAAATATAATTGTTTTTTCTTTTTAAAGATACAATTCTTGAAAAATATGAATCACATACACCTAACCATTTTTCAAAATTAAGATATATATGGTTCCTTTGAATACAAAGATAACTAGTTGGTCATATGCAAATGTCTACCTTATTCAAAACTAATATTATCAAATTGAAATTTTCCAAAGTTTCAAAATCAATTAATCAGGTTTTAAGTCTAATCAATTTTCAAAATTTCCAAAATTTCTACATTTAAGGACCACACAAATAAATTTGACAAAACTAGTGCAATGCAACATTCAAGTAAACATAACATTTCATACCAATTTATTAACCAATTTGATTCCACTAATTCAAAATTTTCCTTACAAAAATTAAACTTGATAAAACTAGACAAGAACATTTTTTTTTTTACTAAGTTCATGTTATTAAATCAATCCATGAATGAAAATTAATATGTCATGACCATCCAAAAGTCCTATCAATGTATGATATAAGACTATAAAAATGATTTATCAAACATTCAAATTGATTAATCGCATACAAAAATTTCCAAGAAATTTAAATCACAATCCCACAAGTACAAATAATGTCAAATCATGTCAATCAAGTTATAAGACACTGAATTGCTATCTAAGGACATAGGAGTACAAGAATGAATGCCCATTTGAATTTAGGAATTTCGACAAGAGTAGAATTCACTAGTCTTGTGTCATCTCTGATACTTCTGAGACTAGAATTTCAGAGTATAAACATCCCAAAGATACCAGAGTTCCACTCTAGGGAGGTGAACAAAAGATTCGAAACAAAACGGAGCAAAGACAACATATTTAGCGAATTCCTAAGTGATATATGAGGTATTTGTCAAATACTTTTCCAAAATTCTTTTTAAATACCAACATATCACAAGCAAGATCCCAGACGGATCTGAAGCCTGAAGCTCTAAAACCAAAACTGTCATGACCGAAAAACCAAGGCTGTGACTTTTAGTAATTTTATGTTGAAACATTGGTAAATAGTGATTTTCCAAAATTTCAAAAATTCGAGTACTTGAAATTTTAGATTTTAATCCTCAAAAATAAGAAAATTTCACAATCAAAAAACTTTTCATTTTGTTTTATTATTTTTTTTTTCAAGAAAAACCTTCATTTAAAATTTAGAGAAAAATCTAATTAATTAGTTTAGAAATATTTGTAAATTCATAAATTATAGAAAAACGAGTCTAATTAAACCTTAAGTCCAAAGTCCAAGTAATTTATATAAAATCATTTATATTTCTAAGTATTCAATTTATTAACAAAATTATCCTCATACATTTACTAATGACTAAATAAATTTGACATAAAAAGGAAAGGATGGTATAGAATAGGAACCAACCATTGAAGATGTAGGAAATGACATATATATACCAAACAACCTTGCCAAGCCACCCAGATAATTACCCCAAAATAAATCAATACCTGAAAATGGGAGGAAGTAGGGGGGTGAGCACGTAAATGCTCAGTAGAGAATCGACTACAAGTTTTTATATTTAAGAAAATATACTCATGTTGAAGGTCCTGCACGGTTAGTGGTCCATTCAAAACAGTTCATAAAACCCAAGTGGAAATCACAGTCCAATAGTTCAAATATTCCATTGTAAATCATTCACCAAAACTAATACATATCTATTCAAGCCAACATATAACTATATATGCAATCATAATGTCTAAAGTGTCCTAGTGGATCACTCGTACGTCCGAGTCACTTAAAGAGGCAACCGTAAGTCCGAACACCCAATGTAGGGTACCGTAAGTCCGACGGCCGCGTAAGTATATGAATGCATATAAATGCTATATGAATGACAGAATCAGGATATGCACCATTTCTACAAAATCACAAAATAACCATACAGTGTTCTTTAATCAAACTACTTTTAGTCCTCAAATCTGAGTTCTCAAATCATTTTGAATTTTCTAAAAATTTCGGCATTATAACAGCCATTTTTGATTAAATCCCAAAAATCTAATTTCCTATATAAAATAGTTTAAAATAGTATATGTGACACATCAACCAGTGTGACGTGCCTCCCAGGCAGTTTATATCTCAAATCAGGTCAAAAACAGATATAAACACAATTTCTATAAATAATTTCATGAAATTCCATATTTATCAAAAATATGTAAATTTATAAATTAAACTAATTTTAGAACCAAGTAATCGAATCCCTACCTTAATTAAGTGTCTAATTGGTGTTACGGGGCCATGGAGAAGGTTTGGCGTCATTTGGGTGTCGTTTGGAGGGTTGGACGTCATTTTCGAATCTTTAATCCCTTGGTTTGAAAATTCAATTTTCAAACGGAGTTTTAAATCATGAAACGGACTTCACCATTGAATTCAAAGCACCTAAAAACAATAGGTTAGACATCTAATTTGTCCAATTTGGAGCCAGGCCCTACGACATGCAAATCGAGGCAAATCTGAGCCGTCCGATTTCGTTTTTCGTATCCGTTTCAAAACATAGTCAATATATATCTCATTTTTCATCATTTTCAATATAAATTCCAAAAATGATATTAGTTTCACAATCTAACGGTCCGATCGAAAAGTCAATTCCAAAACTGTTTACACATTAAAACTGTCCAACGAAATTAAAATCAAACAGTGTAAAATTGAGACACGAGACACCTACCACGAGATTGTCTGTGAGGAGAGGAGTTCAGGGCGACTAGTTTCGCGGCGAACGGCGTCTGGAATCGTCTCCGGCGAGCAAAACCACACGCGGCGTTTTTCTCCGTTTTCTGGCAATCGCGAGCTCCGACGGGGCTGGGTCCAGTGGCGCGGTGATCGTCCGGCGATGGGCTTTCATTTCCAGGTGGTGGCGGACATCAACGGCAGCCGGAGAAGCTCCTGCAGTGGCTAGCCATGGCTGGTGGTCGCGGGGGTCTCGAGGGAGAAGAAGGAAAAGAAGAGGGATTTAAAGATAATTTCTGAAACTATTAGGACACCTGTCAAGTTCTGAGAAAATAGGTATTTTTTTGCTTATTTACACTTTGATCCAATGTTCTGAAATTTTTTTCATTTACACCCTTAATTAATTACGTTTTAGCCTCAACTTTTAAACTTTCTTTACACATTTGTCCAAACGAATCTAGAACCTATTCCGTCCAGATTCATTTCATTTTTTTTTCTGGTGAAAAATTTGGGTCAAAAGACCAAAACACTCTTAGGAAAATAAAGGGGTTTTACACTAAATGTTTTTTAACTATTTTTAAAACTTATTTTCGGTATTTCTGGTTTAAAAAATACCAATTCTGTCATTAACCTTGGCCTCAGGTCGTGACAGATCTGGTGTCTTATTCTATTTTGTGTTTTCAGTATTATAGTTTACATTTTGTATGTCCTTTTGTTTTTTTTTTTTTAATTATTATTTCGTTCAGTTTTTAGTATTCTTCTACGTACTGAACCTGAAGCCTTATGGTATTCTTCTAAATGGAAATGACAAGCAGTTTTAAAAGATTTTGGGATCCCATTTCTGCTTCTTGAGATTCCACTATATCTAGTTTGATATGATTTCTTGCGCTATGAACTCCAATTAACATATGGGCTAGCTCCAGTTAGATGTTAGTGGGAAACAGAAGTGAGAGGGCTTAATCATATCTTTTTAGACAATTTTTGTGGGATATTTGCTTGCTTAATTGGTAGAAATGTTGACTTCTCTCCACCCGGGTTTTTTGGGAAGTCATTGGAAGAAATATATTATTCTGTTGTGAGCACGCAAGAAAAGTCACAGATTCCAAGTGGTTTTCCTCCTGCCTTAAAACTGTTAATTGGTGATTAATACTACTTGCCTTAATGGAAAGGTATATTGATCAAAATTAGTCAAAGGTTCCATTTTTCTTTTTCTATTTATACCTTGCGTGTTACGTTCTCATGTATTTCCTTTTTTGGATATATGTATCCATAACCGACGAATCTTTTTTTTTTAATTTATTTTAACCGCCAAGTTTTTTTTTCTTTATCTAGAAATACAATGTAAATTAGATTTTCTTATTTTATGTCTATTGTTGTATTTGAGTTTTAAGTATATAGTACACTCAATTTGCCAATTGGAGAGCAGCTTGCACCGTTGATGCCTCTCCAAATTACGTAGAGGAAATTGAGACTTATATCTTACATAGACTGCATTGATCGACCCTCAAACCCCACCACCCCCAAAAGAAAGGTAGAGTTCAGTTGAGATTCATATGATGCATGTGCTCGTGATATTTAATAGTAAACTTGAAAATTATTATAGAACTTCTATTTTATTAATTTTCAAAACCTTTTACCTCCGATCTTTATATTTTTAAAAGAATATATTAAACATCATGACACATTATATTGATAAAATAACTTAAATAATGTGACAATGAAGGTAGTAGTTAATGAGTGGACTAGAAAAAAACATTTAATAAATACTAACCGATTATATATTGTTACATCTATTAAATTATTTTTTTTAGATAAATTATCATGATATGTAGCGTTGCTTGTTTCTCTAAAACTCGTAGACGTTCAAGGGTACTAGTCTTCTCGAAGGGTTCAACTTTCACTATAGACCTCAACTTTCTTAAAGATAGTCCACTCCATAGAGGTCACTCTCTTTTCTCCACTCCATTATAAAGCTAGAGACAAAAATAAATAAATAAATAAATATAAATATCAATTTAAATATTCTCTCTATATTTTCATATTTTGTTATATGAATATTTGGATTCTCATTATGCCCTAAGTTATATATTTGACTAAGATGATAAAGATTTTTATTTTAATGGTTGCTTGAGTTTTTGGGCAGGGCTGTACATTAATGAAAAACATAGTAAAAAATGACAAAAAAATTTCATGTTTTCTTTATCTATTTCTTTTTTTCAATCACACGAGTTAAGTATTTATGTTTAGTATTTTATAATCATTTCCTTCGCACGGAGCTGGATGAGAAGTACTCTCATGTCCAGTTATGTAGTAGAGATGGAATTAATAAATAAAAAAATTAAAAAAATTAAAAAAAAAACTCAAAAAGGTTGCTTTGTATTATCCACAATGGAAAACACATTTAGTATGGTTTGTTTGTCATACATATATTAATTTGATTAGGAAAAATGTGTTATTTTTTCTATCTATACCTTGCTTGCTCTAATTTCTCTCTTTTCTTTCTTGGATTCTTTATGTTCTATAAGCAACAGATCTTTTCTTTATTAGATTTATTTTCTCTATTTAAATTTTATTTATTAAAATCTAAATCTGTAAGTATCTCAAAACTTCTTGACGTTTCGAGGCTCGTCTTCCCAAAAGGACTAAGCTTTCCTCTACTCCGTAAAGCTCAATCTCTTCTTCTATTCAACTTCAGAGCTAAAGAAGGAAGAAAATATGGACGGTAACGTTCTCTCCATTAGTTTTATTTTTGTTAATACTAGTATTTTAGTTTCTTGTAAAGGTCTAAGTTATTTAGTTAAGAATCTTAAGATCATAAAACATTTTTTAATGATTGTTTGTGTTCTACGTACGTACGCTTGGTTGTTATGATTAAAAAACAACACGAATAGGTAAAAAGTTCTTATTTTGTACCAAATTGGGTTTGTTTACAATATATATGTTTAGAAAAAAAGTTTCATCTTTCTATTTTAATATATATTCTTGCTTTGTTACTATGAATGATTGACTACAAGAGGAGGAGTTTTAAATGTTTTTCTTTCCCTAAGCTTTGACTATTATTTACTTTTGTGTTATATATCGTTTCCAGAATTTATGTTTCTGACATTGTCGTGCTTTAAGAGAATCAGTCAACTCAAATCAAAGTGAAGCTTTAATAAATCTTTTAATTATTCATTCAGAAAAAAAAAATCTTTTAATTATTCTTTTATTGCACCGATGTGCTCATAATTGTCAGATAGACCGCCTCTTAAATCTTTTTCAAGAATTTTCTTAAGAAATTAATGGATTTTGTATATCTTACACCGTAACGTATTTTAAATATTTTCTTAAGCTTTCCATTAATATTGTTCACACAACTTCCAACGTAATTAACTACCTCCTCCTCCCTCGCTCAAACATTGATTTATATCTCACTTTCTTTTATGGAAAAAAAAAAGTATAAAAATGGTACCATAAAACAGTGTTACGGAGTTCAAATTACCCAAGAACCATTGTGGCCGCTTGAAGAGGTTTTTTTTTTCTTTTTTTTTTTTTTTCGCTCAAGAAGAGGTGTTTGTAAATTCTTGCTGATTGTTGGCTCTTATAAACACCAAAAGAATATGTGTATATATATAGCTTGCCAATCCAGTAGGTATTTTTTTTTTTTTACTTATGTGTATGTATTTTTTTTTTTTACTTATGTGTAGGTATTTTTTTTTAGCCTTTGGATCATTATTTAATGGTGATCCAACGGTTATAATAAAGTGTATAAAAAGACGTGTATTATTAAGAATATTTTTCTCTCCTATTTTTTATAATAAAAAAATATGCATAATAAATTTTTATTGGTCAAAATGATACTTATATATAGGTTTAAAAAAAATACATATTAAATTGGTGCCTATATATATATTTAAAATATCTTTGTAGGAATAAGGAAAAAAGAGTTATAAAAGCATTTGTTATTTGCAAAGAGATCACAGAACTACTATTAAAAGGGGATTTTCAATTTGTATCCTACTTTTAACCTCATGGTGAAAAATTGGATACATATAAGTCATTCAAAAATAAATAAATAAATAAAAGGCAATTTTCTTTAAATAGAAAGCCCAAGATTCTGCTTTTTTCTTGTATATTCCCACCCACCGTTAGTCAACTCGACCCTGGTCAAATCAAATACAATTGCGAAAAATAATAATAATAATAAATAAACAAATAAATAAAATCCTACAAACACATGTTTGCTTTCGACCTTGGTCATGTTTAAAACTAGAGACACTTCGAATACAGATTCAATCACGGTCAAATCGTTTCCTCGGGTCGAAATATTTTGTCCAAGGTCGAAAAAATAAAAGTTCTTGACAAATCCAAAGGTCGTCTTCTCTATTTTTTCCTCCAAGTGTATTTTTGACCGGATTTTTATCGAAATAGAATCCAGAACAATAATTGTTAATTCGAGAATCTATTGGCGCGTTTGGTATAAAATTTAAATCTTATTCTATAAATTCATAAACAAGTTTTATATTCTATCAATTTTTTATATAAAAGTTGTTTTCGAATTTATAGAATAGTATTCGAATCTTATATCAAATGTGTCCATATTTTTACTTTTTTTCCTCAAAATACTAACAACAACCAAAATAAAATGATGAAATTCATCTTGAGATGAAAACAATGATGAAAAAAAGGACTTATTGGTCGATCAGAGATGGAGTGAGAATTATAAAAGGATGGTCAACATGGGACATTGGGAATGATGAAATTCATCTTGAGAAGAAAACAATGATGAAAAAAAGGACTTATTGGTCGATCAGAGATGGAGTGAGAATTATAAGAGGATGGTCAACATGGGACAATGGGAGTGAGGCTGGGGAAGAAGAAGAGTCGAAGACTTGTTAGATTTCTTTTGCTTTAGGGATATTTGGAATTTTGGTGTAAAGGATAAGTAATTTTATTTAAGTGATGTGGAAACTTAAGGAATTTTTTATAAAATTATTGAGGAAGGTTGAGTTACCATTAACTAATGGGAATTAGTTGTCTCATTGGGAGTAAATCTCTCCTATTTAAAGGCACAAAGGAATGTTCTAGAAAACATGACTCCGACACATAATTAAAGTACTTAACTGCTAATCCTTACCTAAACACAATAATAATTAGGAATAATACAGGTATTTCATGATTTATGAATTAACTTTTAACATGTATAGACTTTTTCTCTGTTTTATATGGTTTTCTTGTTTCTTTTACCTTTTTTTTGGATGGAAATCTACATAACTATTAGATGTTCTTTTCTGTTGATACTATTACTACTTGATTTTTTGTAATTTTTATTTTTCATCACTTTATTGGATGGTAATTACTCTTCTGTTTATATTGATCATGCATGCATGCTTTAATTTAGTTTTCAGTCATGTACTTTTATTTTTATTTCACTATACTTGAGTTTCCTCTATAATTTAGTTTCTCGTTTGCATTGCAGTTAATCAGTTCAAGATTGCGGATAACTATGTATGTGCTATCATATATTCTAGATTTAATTACATTTTTATACCTTGTATTTCATAGTTTGTTTAGTTATATCTCGTGTTTTTTATTGTTATCAATATTGACATTTATATTTAAAATTTATAATAAAATTATATTCTCTATGGATCAAACATTCATTTTGGCTATTAAGTTTACTAAAAGACCCTTTTAAAATTTAGGCATATATATTTTAATACTTAGTTTAAATTTAAACTTAGTTAAAATTAATAATTAAATGAATAAATTTAAAAAAATAATTTAAACCTATCAATATTATCTGATATTTGTAAACATATTTATCCATTTTAGATATCTTTGAACTTTTTTTCAAACATATATGTCTTTAAATTTAAAATGCATTTTCAAAAATAGTGTTTGACCTAGGTATGAATTTATTACAAGTTCTAATATTTCTAAATCTAAAGATTAATATTGATAATAATCAAAATGTAAGACGGTCAAAAATCTAACCTTTTATTCTAAAAACTTGTCTTTTGAAAAGCATTTGCTTTTAATGCTACATATTTAACATTTAATTGGAACAGACTACGTCTCTTTAATTTTATGATCCTTTCACTGTTTTTCCTTTTTGGTTTTAACGTATTTTTTTATTTTAAATTTTCCTAGCCTCGTCCTCTATATGTCGATCATAGAGCTCTTTCAAAATTGGACTATTTTCCTGTTGGGAATCAATTTGCTTACCGTAAGTATAATTTTAGGTTTTAAATTTTATTTCTTAAATGTGTATTATACAATTATTTGATGACAAATGTGATTTGATTTCTGCAGCTACTTGTTGGGCATTTTCCGTCGTTAATTGTGTAGAGCTTGTATTCAGGCAAAAATACAGTCGTGATGTCACATTATCCGTTCAAGAAATTGTTGATCATTTTACTCCTATCAATATTAATGATTTTATGATTTATTCCACTATTGGAAGTTATTCTATTCTTGCAGTTGAGTTTTTATTGAAAAATGGATTTTGTATATCTTATCATCTACCCTATGTCGGAATCCGGTGGAATCCTCCGCGTCTTCTACCTGCGGTAAATTTCTTATTCTAAATGTTACTATCTATATATATATGCTAACATACATTATCATAGGGCATAATCCAATATGTATTTTTTTTAAAACCAATTTATATTTTTTTTAGCTATTGGATCACTTTAATTATTATAATTTGAATATATAATTAGAAAAAAAAAATCATAAATACACATAATTTAATACTTTTATCTCTCTACCTTCTTTTTTCATCCCTCTCTACCTTCTTTTATCATGAGAAAACATTCGTGATAGATTTTAATTGAGCAAAACATTACCTAGATTTTAATTGAGCAAAACATTACCTATAGATAGGTATCATCGTATAATACCTATATATACAGGACCGACTGCCCATAGTTCGTGGCTATCTGTCTTACGACCTGAGACAATACTGCAAGACGCCTTTTGAGAGTAAGCAGATCACCGACGTGATAATGGACCATCTTGCTCGACAACCAGTTGTGATGTGCTTTTCAGTTGGAACAAATATTCAGAAATGGATTGGGAATTGGGTAATAATTAACTTCATAGATTTTTGTTTCGTTAATATGCTTATTTTATATTCAAGTCTAATACTTTCAAATTTTTTATTCTTTTAGAGTATTTATAACCCTGGTGACGAACAAAATAGAACCGGACATTGTATGGTGGCCGTGGGCTATGGTAGAGATCTGGAGACAAGTGAAGATTATTGGATATGTTTGAATAGTATGGGGATAGAATGGGGTATAAATGGGTATGGTCGCTTATTGAGATGCGTATATAGAAACCCTATTCAGAATGCGATCATTCCTTTTGTGTACTAGCCTAGTATACAGTTGTTTTGAGTTTTATTTGTAGCAAGTACTAACGCATTGTTGTTACAAATTTGAATACTCCAATATATTTGTTTATAGGTCTGGTTTGGGTTGTTTGTGACATGAACCGACACTTTTGTGTTGCACACTTTGGAATATTTCAGTATGTTTGGCAAAAGTGATAGAAAGCCACCGAAAAAAAAAATTTATCCACTAATATTTGAGAAATGACTCTTTACAATAATGAATTCTTTAGCCTCCTCGAGGTTTTTTCCAAATTTTTTTTCAAAAAAAAAAAAAAGGACTATATAAATATAAGAATTGATATCGACTTAGTTTTTGGTACTGCCTCTTTTAGTTATTTACTTCAATTGCTTGTACTACATTTAGGTAAGAATATTGACAATACTTAAACCTTTCTTATAACCACAATTATATAGATGGAAGTAAGGATGATTGTTGTGAGCTTTCAGAAACTAATGATGAAGGGTTGTTCTATGTTCTGAGTTCGTAGACTCAGATCCCCTAACAAAAGTCTTTGTTCCAAACCCTGTCTAGCCAATAAGAAAAAATGTTGACGCAAGAACAGCGATATAGAATAGTAACTGTAGTTGTGAATAGTGTTGTATATTTAAATAGTATTGTATACGTGAATAGTGATATATATGCGAATAGTACTTAGTAATATTACTTATATAGTGAAATAAACATATACAAAATAAGACACGGAGATTTTAGTGTGGTTCAGCTATATATGATAGCTTGCGTCTATGGTTAGAGAGCAGTGAGAAAATTTTACTCTAATAAAGAAGATAATTACAAGAGCCACCGACAAATTTCATTCATAACCTAAAGCCTAATTATACCCAAAAGTATTCTTACTCAAAACTCTCTTGAACCTATAAACCTTTCTCTCACTATTCGGAACCTTCTCTCACTATTAGAATAATAGAATGAAGAGAAAAAAAAAAATGGAAGAGAAAACTCCCTAAGAGCTTGGAGTTTTTGGTGTGCCTTTGAAGGATAGGAGAATGGCTATTTATAGCCAACGGAATGGTCATTGAAGCCATTAATGTGGCTGCCAATATATCATACTTTGGGCCATCAATTTTGCCCTATAGTCCTTTTATAAATTTGGGCAGTGGTGCCCCGAGCAAAAAGTAGAGGCATGTTCACATCCCCGAAAAATGCTTTTGTATAATATTTGAGTAGTACTAAGAGATGCTGTAAGTGCTCAACATCACATAATATGTCAATTTTTTGCAGACCCATTATAATTATATTTAGATAGGACATGTGTGTGACCTATTTTATTAATTATAAATACATAGTAACAGAATCACACTTTATGTGGTATTGAGTACTAATAATGTTTCCTAGCATTGCTCATAACATTTTCACTCTGGCGAGCAACATTCTTAAGTGTGTAACATTTTTGCTTTGGACATGGTATCTCATAATTTAGGTGGTAGCCGAATCCCATGTATATATATGTATGTATAAGTTTAAAAGCGACGATATACGTAGAACCAATGAAATTGCCGTGTTTGCAAAAACAATGCGGATCTATTACGAATATTATATGTTCAATTTATTGTCATAATAGAGGAATTTTGTTATAGTTATGTTCCAAGTTGAATATATATAGAATTTATATGAAGGATACACAGTTAAGAATAAAATCTTTAAAATGAA
>JXTC01000227.1:335094-374882 GCA_002914845.1 Trema orientale
AAAATTCATAGACAAAATTCAAGAAAGGAAGTAAGAATTTTCAATTCATTTAATAATAATTCACCAGAAAAAAAAAATCCATAGCCTCCTTTTCTTTCTCTTTTAGAAAACACTTGCCAAATACTTTCAAAAGAGGCTGGAGAGGGAGTGCTTTGATTTCTTTCTCTGACACTCCTCCTCCTCCTTGGTCTCTTTTGGGGATGAGGGGTTTTTCCGTTTTTTATTTCTTTATTTTTATAATAATTTCAGTTTAATTCTACTAGATTTTTGATCTGTGTGGATTTTTAGCTCAGTTTACTAGATCTTAAATCTGAGAATTTTTTCTTTGGATTTAGATATGTAATGCGGATTAGTTAGTTTTCTTTTTCAGCGGGCGTGGATCATATTTGGTGTTGGAATCACAGTACTCTACTCGCCAAAAATGAAGTCTAATAGCAGGTAAATGTAATTATTTACTAATAGTCCTTGTTATTTTCTTTGGAAAAATTAGGTCATGTACGACTTCTCCTCTTTGGTTTGGAAAAATACAGTAGAAGAAACTTGGCTTTCTGAAAATACGGAGAAGCACTCTGTGCACATTAGCAGCGCACGCGTCAGGTGTGTCAAGCTTGACGCGTAAATCTTCTTTATTTTATTTTTCTAATTTTCTATTATAAAATCAAATAATTTTTAAACCGAATAATGTACTTTTCTTGTTTGCTCCTTCTTTATAGTTTTTTGTCTCTATTATTCTTTGGAGGCGGCTATAGTAGGGGCGCCCCTACGTAAGGCCCCTGTTTATACACCGTTTGATGGGAATCTATTTATACACAGATTCCCATCAAACGGTCTATAAACAGGGCCTTACGTAGGGACGCACCTACTGTAGACGCGCCCTTATTCTTTTGTTTATGTTTTTTTTTTCCATATAATAATATTTTTATTTGGGCGCGTCTACAGTAGGGGCGCCCCTACGTAGGGCCCTGTCTATTCACCGTTGGATGAGAATCTGTATATAAATAGATTCTCCACAGATTCCCGTTATTCCCCACAGATTCCCATCCAACGATAATTAAGGCATGACCCTACGTAGGGATGCCCCTACCGTAGCCATCTCCTTTTTATTTTTATTATTTTTTTGTTAAGTTTTTGTTGACAATTACTATAAAAAGAAAGAAACCGTAGAGAACACCTAAGTCAGCAGGTAAATTAGAAAAGAAAATTGTGTGTTGTTTATTTCGAAAAAAAACATGTTATCATAAGGTAATTGAAAAGGGAATTGGGAATTCCTTAATGCTAAAAAAAATAAAAATTAGACATTAATATAAGTATCTCACTAAGTTATTTATAATATCCATAAGTATCGTGAGATAAATTGGGAAAAAAATTACTATAAGTATTTTATTAAGTTACTTATGGTATCCAATTAAGTATCTAGGATCTTTGCATGGTAATCAGATATCATTTATTTAACCCCAAAAGAGAAAAAAAAAAAAAAAAACTTAAGAAGTTATCATATGTATCCTCTTATATGATATCCAATATGTTAAGTATATATCTAGGCAAATTGGAAAAAAAAATAATAATAATTTAGGTATCTTACCTGGTTACCTAATTATCCTCGTAAATTGAGAGGGAAAAAAAAAATTATCATAGGTATCTTACTAGGTTATATATGGTATCAGGTTAAGTTACCTATGGTATTAGGATATTTTAATAGTTGTCATACTCTTTTATTTGAAAAAGAAATAAGAAAAAAAATGGGGCAAAATTTTTTCAGAACGGGTTTTAATATTCCTTACTGTAAAATTTATCATAGGAACCTAGGTTTTTTAAAGACGTTATATATAGTACCTGATTAAGATATCTCAATTCACTCGCCTAATTACCAATATTCAAACAAGATACCACAGTTTACTCGCCTAATTACTGGTATCCGAGAAAGATACCGTAAGTCACTCACCTAATAACAAGTATATGAGCAAGATACTATAGCTCACTCACCTAACTACTAATATCTATGCAAGATACTATTGATTACCCACCTAATTACTAGTATTTAATTAAGATTATCATAGGTATCATACTAGGTAACATATGGCATCTAGTGAAATTGAAAGGCGATTGAGGTTCTTGTAAATGTAAAAAATTATTTAAAAATAGTAATGCAATTTAATATCAACAGTTGCTAAATCTAAAAATAATCACTTAATGAAAATAGACAATTAAATAAAAGCAATAACTAAATTTTTGGCAGAAAATAGAAAAAAAAAATGTATAAAATAATTAAAAAAAAGAAATTATCATTAGTATTTTACTAAGGTACTTATAGTATCTTGAAATTTAAAAGAAAGTTGGGATGAAAATTAGCTTAAAAATTAATTTTATTGAAATATTTTAACAAACTATAGCTTAAAAAAATTCAAATAATATGTGATAATGTAACTAAAATATTATGATTGCTAAAATATGAAAATAGGTACACAATAAAATAAAAAAATTAAATTAGAGCAAAACGATCAAATTTTGATCCAAAAAAATTAAAAACAAAGTGACGATTTTTTAAATTTAAAAGGAAAATAATAGTTAAAAGGAAAAAAAAAAAAAAAAGATTTACTCTTTCAGGCCTGACATGATGCTGACGCATCTTTCTGACATGCACATTAGTGAGTGTGGTCCTCTTAAATTATTTTATTTATTTGTTTATTACTTTTTGTGTTCGTTACAATTAGGTCATAATAAATTTTCATTAATAAATTTATGTTTGACCGTATAAAATTGACTTCTTAAATGGAAGGTCATATAATTTTATTTTTTTCCGCAAGGTCGTATTTTTTAAATCATTTGTGTAGAAAATCGTATTTGTCTAAAATCCTTTTTTTTTTTTTCTTGGAGAATTATGGTAACTTACAATTTTGTTATCGTTGTGTTTGTGATCCATTTTTTGTCTCATTTTTTAGAATTTTGAAATTGTAATCTTCTATTTTTGTATTGTAATTGAAACTTTTTAGCTTTTACAAATATTATTCCTTTGAGGAGCCCGTTTTATATCAAAAAAAGAAAAAATAATAATAATTCATCATTTTGTTATAAAAAATAAAAAAAACAATCTATTTATAGAAGAGCAACTAAGATCCCCAATTTTACTAGAAAACTAAATAAAAGAATCTAAAATAAACTAAATAATAAAGTAAATGATGACAATCATAATTATCTTTGATAAATAGTAAAACTTAATTATCTAATAGCAATAAGTATATCCCGCACCAGTAAGAAAGTGGGCATGAGTCAAAAATACTTCCTACAAAATTTAAATAAATAGAATAAATTAAAAATAAATAAACAAAAACTAAAAAGTATTCGAAAAATTCCAATTTCTTCTTGAAACCTTGTAAAAACAAATGAGTTAAGGAATGAAAATTGAGAATGCTTATTTATTTATTTATTTTTAATTATCATTTTTATAAATTATTGAGAATGCTCAGTCAAACTGTAGGACAATAAAGAGAAATGGAAAATATAGAGATGACTCCCTTAAATGTAATCAAATCTTTTATGTAATATTATGGCTAAAAGCTTACCGACATTATGATAAGAAATCAACCACATATTAATATGAAAATGACCCAAGTTTGGGGCCAAAATTGATGGCCCAAAGTGTGATATATTGGCAACCACATAAATAGCTTCAATAACCATTCCTTTGGTCATGTCTTGGCTATAAATAGCCATTCTCCTATCCTTCAAAGACACACTAAAACCTCTAAGCTCTTAAGGAGTTTTCTCTTCCATATCTTTCTCTTCATTCTCTTTTTCTAATAGTGAGAGAAAGGTTTGTGGGTTAAGAGAGTTTTGAGTGAGAGTGCTTTTGAGTTGTAAGTGAAATTTATCAGTTACACTTGTAATTATCTTCTTTGTTATAGTAAAATTTTCTCGCTACTCTCTAACCGTAGACATAGGCTATCATATATAGCTGAACTACGCTAAAATCTTCGTGTCTTATTTTTTTGTATTTATTTCACCATATAAGTAACATCACTAAGTACTATTCATATATACGATACTATTCACGTATATAGTACTATTCACATATACAATACTATTCACAACTATAGTTACTATTCCACATCGGTGTTCTCGCATCAACAAACTGGTATTAGAGAGGTGTTATGATGACTGCTAAATTCGAAGTAGAGAAGTTTGATGGTAAAAATGTTTTTAGTCTATGTCGATACACCAAGGTTTGGTGAAAGCTTTGATAGGTAAAGAAGCTCTGCTGGCATCTACGTCAAACAAAGATAAGGATGAGATTTTGGAGAAAACACAGCGTAATTTTGTTGAGCTTAGGAGATGAGGTTCTGCGGCAAGTTTCCGAAGAAGATACTACTGCAAAATTATGGTTGAAACTAGAAAGTTTGTACATGACCAAGTCACTCATCAACCGAATTTATTTGAAGAAACGATTATATATTCTTTAAATGCATGAGGGTAAGTCCATTAAAGAGCACTTGGATGATTTTAATAGAATTATCATTGATTTGAGAAATATAGATGTCAAAATTAATGATAGAGCTCAGGCCATTATTCTGTTGTGTTTCTTGCCAAATTCCTATGAGCACTTCATCAATACTATAATATACGACCGTGAAACTCTTACCATGTAGGAGATCAAGACAGCATTGAACTCAAAAGAGTAGAAGAAAAAGGTATCAGATAGCATATCAAAAGGCTCGACGGAAGGTCTAGTATGAGGAAGAACAGAAAAGAAAAGTTCCACCAGTAGTAGAGAAAGATTTAGATCTAAATCTAAATCAAGATCTAAATCTATAAAACAAAAATGTTTTCACTATCACAAGGAAGGACATTTTAAAAGAGACTATTTAGAGCGTAAAGGCAAAGAAAAGGAGACGAGTTCCAATTCTAGAGGTGCAGTTGTAGCAGACGGCTATGATAGTGTAGATATTCTTTCAGTTTCTATTACCAACTCAGTGATGAGTGGGTTCTTAACTTAGGGTGCTCATACCACATGTGTCCTAACAGTAATTGGTTTACCACTTACCAATCCATAGATAGTGGGAAGGTCCTTATGGAAAATAATACAGCTTGTAAGGTGGTCGATATTAGCACAATACGAATCAAAATATTTGATGGAATTGTGAGAAAATTGATGGACGTCATGCATGTCCTAGAATTGAATAAGAACTTAATTTCCTTAAGCATACTCAACTTGATTGGTTGTAGCTTTAAAGCTTAAGGTGGAGTTATGCGAGTCTCGAAGGGTGCTCTAGTTGTGATAAAAGGCAAGAAAACAAGTGGACTCTACATCTTGCAGGGAAGTACAATCATAGGTACTGCCACTATACCATCAACATCTGATACTGATGTCACAAAATTATGGTATATGCATCTTGGGCACATCAGTGAGAGGGGTCTGATCAAGTTGATTAGCAAGTAGGGGTTACTTTGTGGCTAGGCAATAGGAAAATTAGACTTCTGTGAAGACTGTGTATTCAGAAAATAGTGTCGGGTGAAGTTTAGTAAGGCTGTCCATAGGACTAAAGGTACGGTGGATTATATCCATTCAGATCTATAGGGACCTTCTCGAGTTCCCTCTCATGGTGGTGGCAGATATATGCTAACCTTTATTGATGATTATTTAAGAAAAGTTTGAATATATATTTTGAAGCACAATGATGAAGTTTTTGTCAAGTTCAAGTAGTGGAAAACTTTGATCAAAAAGCAGACTAGGAAGCAGATCAAGTGACTGATAACAAACAATAACTTAGAGTTTTGCGAAGGCAAATTTAACAAGTTACGCAAGGATATCATAATGTGAAACACACTCCACAACAGAACAGGCTTGCAAAACAAATGAGCAGAACTTTATTGGAGAGAGCAAGATTTATGATCTCTAATACTGGGCTAACAAGAGATTTCTGGGTTGAAGTTGTTAACATAACCTATCGCTTAATCAATAGATGTCTATCTTCAACAATCAGTTTCAAGACTCTTGAAGAAATATGGTTAGGTACTCCTACTAATTATGAAAATTAAAGAATTTTCAGTTGTCCTGCTTATGCTAATGTGGAAAAAGGTAAACTTAAGCTAATGGAAAGAAGTGCATTTTCCTTGGGTATCCAAATGGAGGAAAAGGATACAAGTTATGGTGTCCAGATACAAGGAAATATATCATTAACAGAGCTATTACTTTCAATGAAACTGAGATGTTCAAGTCTCATGTAGAGTCATCACGAGCTTAAGAAAATAGCGTTACCAGAAATAATGTGGAGCTTGAGATTGAGTCTAATGAAAAAACCTCACAGGATTAAGAAGACAAAGAAGAGCAAACCCACATGAGGAGACAGACACACAACAATTGCAACATTATCAGTTGGCTAGAGATAGGCAAAGGAGAGAGGTAAAACCTCCTTCTAGGTATGGCTATGCTAACTTGGTATCATATGCTCTAAATGTGGCCGATGGTATCGATAATTGCGAGCCTTAGTCATACTAAGAAGCTATCTATAGTAAGAAAGCTGTCCAGTGGACTGCTGTAATGACAAAAGAGATTGAATCTCTTCACAAGAATCATACTTAGCAAATTACTAAGAGACCAAATAATAAGAAGATTATTGGAAGCAAATGGGTCTTAAGAAAAAGGAAAGAATCCCTGGAGTTAAGGATGCAAGATTCAAAACCCGACTGGTGGCTAAAGGTTTTACACCAAGAGAAGGTATTGATTTCAATGAAGTCTTCTCTCATGTGATAAAACATAGCTCTATCCGAATCTTGCTTGCCATCGTAGCTCAGTTTGATATGGAACTTGAACAGTTAGATGTCAAGACAACATTCTTGCATGGTGCGCTAGAGGAGCAGATCTAAATGAAGCAGCCTGATGGATTTGAAGTCCAAGGAAAAGAAGATCATGTTTGCTTGTTGAAGAAATTTTTGTATGGGTTAAAATAGTCTCCTAGATAATGATATAAGCAGTTTGATACATTCATGTTTGGAAATAACTACTGCAAGAGTGAGTATGATAGCAGTGTGTACTACAAAAAACTCATGGATTGGTCATTCATTTATTTGCTCTTGTATATTGATGGCATATTGATTGCCTGTAAAAACATGTTTAAAATCAATAACCTGAAAGCTCAGTTAAGCTTAGAGTTTGAAATGAAGGATCTTAGAGCTACGAAGAAAATTCTGGGAATAGAGATTCACAGGGATAGAAAAGTAGGGACACTCTTTCTATCACAAAAGAAATATATTGAAAAGATGTTGGATCGCTTTGGAATGCAAAGCTCAAAACCTATCAGTACTCCATTAGCAACTCATTTTAAACTCTCGGTGACATTGTTACTATAAACTAAGGGGGAGGTGGAGCATATGTCTCAAGTTTCCTATGCTAGTATTGTTGGTAGTATCATATATACCATGGTTTGTACTAGGCTAGATATTTCACACTATGTGAGTGTGGTAAGCAGATACATGGGAAATCCTGAAAAAATCCATTGGTAGGAAGTAAAATAGATTTTACTTGAAGGGTATTAATGTTAGGTATATGCCCAAAAAGTTATTATTTATAGATATTTATTGAATATTTTAGATATTTAATAAAGTAATATTTCATGTATAGTATTTGTGATAATATTTTGATTATTGGTATAATAGTAAATGTCATAAAGGCTTCATGATTTATTTATTAGAGAAATATTTTAATAAAATTATTTATTAAAGTTAAGACATATTTTCTCTAATTAAATCAAATAAAATTGTTCACAACTAATAAGAGAAACTGGACACCTCTCTAGGATCGTGTTATAAGGCTTTGTGCATTTATAGTGTGTCTTAATCTATATTGGTGTGACCATGTGTAAAAAGTCTTAATGTGTAAATATTGAACATGGACTATGTAAAATATGTTCTTGTAATAAGTGTCGTTTTCAATAACATATTCTCACAAACTAGATGATTAACACATGTCTTTTTTAATCCTAAAATAAATGATAAACTCGCGTTCATAATTTGTATTATTTGATATGTTAAAAGGTACGGATCAAGAAATTGACGATCTAGACCTTGATATTTTGGTAATGCATTATTATGTGCATTGGGAATATATACTTATAGATATGAAATCCGTAACTCTATTTTATAGAGAAGTGAATATCGCCTTGAGGAGCTATAGGAACTTGGATAATTTAATATTGGTTAAGTAAATAATAAAATTGGATATTTTATTAATTGGAGACTTTCTGTAAGTTTGATCATCCATTAGATATAGTCTTCTACTAAGGAATTGAAAGATGTAATTGGAGGTGTAAAATGGTAATCTTACCTAGCTCTAATTATCAATATTTACATGGAGAAATACATGCACATGTTAATTATCTAATGAATGTAATTTTAATTATAAAGTATCTTGTGATATTTATTTAATTCAAGAGTGCAGTTTAGACCTTTAGTAAAATAAGTCCATAACTAATAGTATAAGCCCACTTGTATTAAGAATTAATTTTAACTGGGCTTTGTCTATTGGAGCTTGAATTAAATAAGTCTTTTTGGGTCCCTAACCTATACTAACATCTTGGGCTGCATGAGATTAGCTAAATTGGGCTCAAACAGTTTTTTGTAATTACACAAAAGGGAAACAGGCTAAAAAAGGCAGTGGGCAAGTAGAATTTTGACTAGCCCTGGCCTTTAGGGCTGGCCGAAGTAGCTCCTAGGGAGGAGCCTCCCCCCTCCTTTGTGTCTGAGATGTAGTTTTGAATAAAATATTAGTTTGATAGCTGTTTTAGAAAACTGAGAGAAAAGTAAGAGAGAGAAAGTCTTGGAGCCACCGTTGGAGGCCATTGGAGTTCTTGGATTCTCACTTGAAGTTGATTAAGATCGAGATGCCCACTTACCTTTGCAATTACAAGCTTGGTGCACAAGAAAGAAGACTCACTGGTTGAGGTACATAATTTCTTGTATGTATTTAGATCATAACAAAGGTCCTAAAAAAATTTTATGAAAAACTATAATCCGGAATAAATTTTTATTTTTTGCTTCCGCTCATCTTTGATTTTGTCACATTTTCGTAAATTATAACCAACAATTACTAATGTCATCTTGGTTTACGAGAAACGCAATGACACTACTAGAAGTGTTGTCGGATATATGGATTTGAATTATGCTGTAGATCTAGACAAAAGAATATCCTTGATAGGTTTTGTTTTCACTCTCTATAAATGTACTGTAAGCTGGAAAGCGACGTTACAGTCAATCATTGTTTTGTCAACCACCAAGACAAAGTACATTGCAACTATAGAAGCAGTGAAAGAAGCTATTTAGCTTCAGGATTTGGTCAGTGAATTAGGGTTACAAGTAACAGATACAATAGTCTATTATGACAGTTAAAGTGTCATACATCTTATCAAGAGTCAGATGTATCATGAACATACCAAACACATTGATATCAAAATGCACTTCATTCGAGATGTGGTAGCACAAGGTGCTGTTAAGGTCGAGAATATCTCAATAGTGGATAATTTAGAGTTTTTGCCCATATAAACACATATTTGATATTTTAAAGCATAAAACAGCAAAGAAATTATGCCCACATTGTGGCCCATATTCAGCCCGCATAGGCAACACTCACTTAGGTCCACATAAAATGTGGGTTAGGCCTATGGGTCGTGCCAAGTCCCTTAATAAGAATATGGGTCAGGCCTAAACCCGGTACAAAGCCCGTATGAGCTTATCAAATGTAAGCTAAGTCGACCCGACCCACTTTACATCTCTAGAATAATCCAACAGATATAGTTGCCAAGCCAGTTCCAACATTCAAGTTTAGGCATTGCCTAGAGTTGATTAGTATTTCTAGTAATTAAAGCTTCAACACATAAAGTAGCAGAAGAAGAGCTATGTGAGCCTTTCAGCCAAGGTAGAGATTTGTAATATTGTGGCTGAAAGTTTGCTGACAGTATGGTAAGAAATCAATCACATATTAATATGAAAATGGCCCAAGTTTGTTGGATCATCTTCTAATAGTGATCCAACGACTATAATGATGTGCATAAAAAGACATGCATCATTAATGTTATTTCTCTCTCTTACTTTTTAATATAAAAAAACATATAAAAAATTTTTTCATTAGTCAAATTGATACTTATGCATAGTTAAAAAAAAAATACCTACTGCTCCAATATAACAAATAATCGCGCCAGTTTCTTTCCTCTTTATTAAATTTTACATAAATTTGTCTACTATAGTCGCTAAAGATCACATGCAAAGCCAAAAAGTGCAGACTAGCTGGTTTCTATTTCCACTAGCCAACACAACTAAAGCCTACCAATCAATTCTCATCCAAAATGTAACAGGGCCAAGAACTTTACTTCTTTTCAACAAAAGATTTCACAGTTTCCATCCATCTAATAAACTCGGTTCTATCTTTGTTCTTCATGTAATGGTGCAAGAAGACAGCAAGTTCATCATTTATGCCCCTCGCTTCCAAGAATTCATAAAGTGAGTTCTGCAGTTCATCATCCAAATCCCTGAACAGAAAAAACCAGAGAAACAAATCATTTAGGTACCACAAAATGTGCATACTATGAGAACGATCAATGACTCTGACAAATATAATAACAGAACTAAGGGAAATGAAGTGAAAAAAAAAAAAAAAAACTAATTTCTACTGATACAAGAGTCAAATTTTTTGTTTAAACAGGTTCTTCTATTCCATATTTTAGCTTCGTTAAGTTACTCAAACCGCTAAGCGAAAGAAAAAGCAGTGGTGGCATTAACTAGCTATCATACTTAAATATAGGGCCGGGATAAGGCTTCGCAAGCACACTTTCTTGTTTCCGGATCGAAACCTTGTCAATCTCTAATTCTTCCGTCCAAGCCGAGCACACAATCTCCAACATATTACCATTTTTCTCCTTGGAGATGTTAACGATCAAGCTAATGTGAAGCTCCACATCATCTCTTCCAGCAACAGGAGCAGGAGAACCAGCAGTTATTGAAGAACAAACAGCTCCATCAAACATGGTGGCTTCGACTTTTATGTCTTCATCCTCAAATTTTCTTTTCAAGCTAACCCATTGCTCCCCAGGCCGCTCATCAACTGTAAATGAATCAAATTTTGTAACTGGCTGTAACAGAAGGAAAAAGTACATAATTATTCCCCAAGGGCCATGACTACCTATTTGTCTGGGCCAAAATTCTCTTTTAGGACTTTGGTTTAGACACAAAAATAAGATCCAGTTCAAAACAGTCCCAGATTAGAGAAAGAACATCAGCTAGTGCTGGTCTCACCAAACCAGTCACAGAAGGGAGATCTTCGTATAATCCAAGCATGGAAACAAAATTCAACTCAATTTTCTCCATCATACGTAAAGCACCTAAATTATAAACTATAGTGCAAGAAAACATGTTGGCCCAGATTTCCTGCTTGTTTGGGCCATAATTATTTTTTAGGACATAGTACTAGACACCAAAATGAAATGAGATTCAGTTTATAAGATAAATTCCCAGATTAGAGAAAGAACATTTCTTAGTGCTAGTCACCAAATCAGTCATTTAAGGAAGTTCTTCATATAGTCCAAGAAAACCAAAATAAATTCAACCCATGTGCCATTATAAATTTATAACTTAGAGTCAAGAGAACTCAGGAAAAAAAAAAAAAAAAAAAAAAAAAAAATCAAAAATCAAAAGAAAATGGAAGTTTAAATCTTGTGTCTCTGTTTAAATAAATCCCACCAAGTAAAAAAGAATAGCTAAAAATAAAAAATAAAATTGCTCTTTTATTCCCAAGTCCAAAAATGGCCAATATGGTTGAGTTCACAATCCAATAACCAAGTGAAGACTTCAGCGAAAATAAGATTAAAATACAGGGGAGGGAGAGAGAAATTAGGGAGCTACCTGGTTGAGGGGAGAGTTCTCGAGTTCGTACTGAATCTCATTGCGGAGGAGCCTGAGAAGGTTTCCATCGAAGGCGGATTTGCGCATTTCAGAGATGTAAGTTCTTGGGGATTGTAGTGAGAGATTAGGGTTTAAGAGGGAGATGTGGTGTGGTTGATGGTGAAGTTTCAAACCCAGGTTTTTGGAAGAAGAAGAAGACGAAGAAGATAGAAAAGGAAGGGTTTTTCTCAAAGGTCGGATCAAGCGAGCCATTGAGCTTGAGCTAACCAGAGGAAGAGAAGAAATGAAAGGAGGATTTTATGGCACTTAGGGGTTTTAGACGATATTTAGGGTTTAAGGGCTAAAAGCCTAAAACCGAAGGACAAGGTCGACATTTTACTCTCTTTTTATTTATTTATTTTTTTCCCTTTTTTCTTTATGTACAGGCTTTTTCTTCCAAAAAAAAAAAAGGAAAATAAATAATAAGATTGCATTAAAATATTGAATTTAAATTTTATTATTTTAAAGTCATTAGACAATTTTTATTACGTAAAAAAAAAAAAAGGAAAGGATTTTTTGACATGATTGCCCCTGATCGTGAATTTTTTTTATGAATTGGCAATGTGGTTCTGAAAACTCAAATTGACAATTAAGTCCTTTAATCTACAAAACTATGGCAATCAAATCCAATCGCTAGTAGCCCTTTATAGACTTAAATCACTTCGTGTTTATGTTGTTCGAAATCAGTTTCTATTCTCCAAACCTTGTAATGCCACGGAAGAAACTACGCAACCACACAGTTAAGGATTTCTCCTTTAGAAAAATTCCAAACGCATTCGAACAGTGTAACCAAACCTTGAGAGAAAGACGCTATACTACCTCGGGTAGTTAAGGTTGAGGAGGGAGAAAAATATAACAGATCATAGAGAGCTAGCTTGCCGGCCTGATAGTGTCTTAATCGCCCCCATCTCGGAATATTTTAGGCTCGAATTCGGCCGAAAAAATAAAAAATCTAAGACAATGTATTCAGCCACGAGTGATTGTGGCTCTGGATGTTCATATTATGATCTTTTCTCTGTTTCTTCCTCTTGCTCAAAGTAAAATAAAACAAAATTTTTACAGGTCTACAATGGGAACGGCAGAAATTACTGATAAGGACTCCTCCAAACTTCATAGAGCGAATGCTGTCTAATCAATATTTGCATTGTAATCTTTTAAAGCAATAAAAACGCATGCACTTATCGTCAGCATCAGCAATCAAACTTATTGTTCTATGCATGATTACAAGGAATCTATACACAAAAATCTAAATTATACTTTACAAAATTCCAAAGTTGAACAAGTTTCCTTAGTATCAGTTAAAAACACTTGCAAAACCCTACTATAATTTGACCCTTAATTAAGGATGTGGAATGTGAAAGTGTCCTGTGTTGGGCTGCAAAGTGCAAACGCATCTTGTGTGAAATGTTAGCCAAATTCTTACTTTGGAAATGTCATACAACAAAATTTGCTTTCAAGATGTTCCACAACGACCAAGATTGGAAAAGGACCTTTATTAATGATTTCTTTTATGTTGCAAGATGACAGATACAAGCAGAAAAAGATTTCTTTTCACCTTTTGTCATCATGAGATATCCCTCCATCTTGGAGGGTGCCATACTGACTCTTCCGGGGATTGGAAACTGGTGATGACTCGCCTGGTCTCTGCTCTGGGAAATCCTGTCTATTGAGAGGTTCTTTCTCAATGGATGTGCTTGACTCTGACGAAATTTTGCTGCTGCTTGCCTCAGTCCCTGCAAGTTGTTTTTTCTTATTATCACTTTCCTGGTTTTTCACTACTCCACTGCCTGAGTGCTTCTTTGACTCGACTACAATTTCCTTGATAGTTTCCTCAAGTTTATCTAATCTTGTTTTCACCTCCGATAACTCTGGATTAGATCCTGCTTCTTTTTCTTCGATAGCTTTCAATTCCAGCTCTTTTGCTTTTCCTTCCTCCTCTTTCTTCTTTTTCTGCTCAAGTTCCTGACATAGTGATTTTGGAGAAACTGAGAAAAGAAACATTTAAAAAAGAGAATGTCTTTGAAGACAGTAGCATGGAACTGCATAGTTCTTTTGGCTGCTAGCAAGCATGTAAAGCAACCTCTACTCACACACCTGATCCACTTCATACAGGCTTTCACCATACAAATTGACTCTATAGAACTGAAAATGTAACGAATTTTTTTTCTGATTTTTCAAGAAAAAGAAGAAGGAAGAAAGAAGAAGAAATAGAAGAAGAAGGAAAGTTTGGTCACCTCTTCCATCCTTCTCATCTCATAACGGGCATATTGAGCTACCAAATATACAGCTGATAAATCAAATTAGTTAGTTTAGATGGTAACGCCAATACCAATAGATAAGTCCAACATAAAAGAAGATCGGCATTAAAGTGGAAATTTGGGAATACCCAACGAAGGCATCAAGGCAAAGAAGAGTTGTACAAGGTGGAAATCTAACCTGACAGAATAATACGTGAAAAGAACATGTCAAACACTAATATATGCCAAAGAAAAGTATAAAGATAAGCACGGTGTCTCAAAAATAAACATGAACATGCACTAAAAAATTAACTTAGATATAACACAAGACATTATGAATTCTAACCAACCCAATTCAACTAAGACGACTCAGAAACCATAAAACTGTACAAGATCGTGGAAGCGACATGAACTCGTGCAACTGGCATTGCATAATTAGGCTAAAGATATCGTTTCTCATGGTTAGGAAACTTGTCATAAAGTAGCATAAAAAGGTCAGGTCGATGCTTTTTCCGATTTCTCAGACATTTGAACATTCCTAAGTTGACTACCTTCTTTTACGCTGGAATCCCAACATTATGTAATTCAAATACATGCTCATCAACGAACACCCAATACAAGCCTTAAGACGTTCGACGAAATGCCTGTGAGAACAAAACGCCCAAAAACAAAAACACAAAGAAGCAAATAACGCAAAAGATATAAAATTAATCGTGACAGAAGAGATTTTCGAGCAATGAAAAATACCCAAATTTCTTTTTCTTGGGAGAGTCAGTAAACAGGATCTTAGCGGCAGTCATGAAGTCGAGGTTGTCAAGCTGCCGATACGACTCGTCGAACTTAGTCAAACTAGACTCAGCCTTGTCGCCGCCGTTGCTGGGGCCGCTGGTGGAGGTGGGCTTGCTCGAAAATGGGCTCCTGGTTTCAGCGAGTTTGAATCGGTTCAAGACTCGGAACCAGTTGTATCTGGCGCGAAACATCACCAGTGTGTGGCAATTAGCAAACGCCAGACGCCAAAAGAGGTTCCAATCAAAACGCCCTGCACTCTGCTCGATCTTTGCGGCCTAGTCTTGTGGGCTAGGCCGAGCTTTTGTAAGTAAAGGCCGGCCGAGGCCCGACGCTTAGTGGCAGTCTTGTGTGCTCACTTCGTATACGTAACAGCGTACTTTTTAAATTTAGTTGTATAACATTTCTGAGTACCAAACTTCCAAAATTACCCATTATTTTCTCCTTCCCCCCTTTTCCTGATCCTCTTCCTCTATGCTCACATTGTCTCTCTTTTTCACCCCTCTATCCTCCTAACTCCAAGACCGATTTACAAGAGCGAGCTCTCTCTCCTTTGAATCGATCTAACCGTAGCAATAGCAACAACACCATCGGCTATTGTCCTATGAGCTTTGAGAATTCTCCTATGCGGATCCTCAAACGACTTTTCGGGTGAGTAGTAATGGAACCACTGGGGACATTATTCATATGAGAATTAGAGGCATTAGAGAGTCTTGGTCTTCCTTTGCGGTGGTTACGATTTAGGAAGGGTAATTTGGATAAAAACCCATGTTTCAAAACGTATTCGTTAACTGCTATAAGGCGAACTTGGTATTCTGAAATAGCTACTTCTTAAGAACGCCGATATTCAATTGGATGGTCGAGTTTGACTCTTAACATAAATGCCCATTTTTATTTTGTGGCAAAATAGCCAATTTAATTGATATACCCAATGTAAAATTTGATTTACTTAGTAAAGAAACTAATACACTTAAGAATATAAATTGGAGCTACTACATAGTTTGAGATAAATAGTTACTATATAAATTGGAGCTAGTAAATAGTTTGAGATAAAATGTATAAAACAGTATTTACCAAGTGTACAAACTAATATACTTATTTCTCAAAAAATATATATATATATATATATTCTTAGGATATAAATTGGATTCATTATAAAAATTGATATGCCTACTTAGTGTAAAAAATATTGATAAATGTACCAAGTACAAAAAATATTTACTCAATCATTTAGCTATCAGAAAGGGGAAATGGATATTTACTAAAATAAAATATTAAAAAAAAAAGACATTTATTGTAGTTACTCTATCTTTTCTAGATTAGATTCATCCATATTAGACTCCATATTACTTTCTTTTTTTTTTTCCTTTAAGAAATTTGTGAAGGTTTTAATACTTTTGTTGCTGAAAAAGTAATTCTAGTCTTCAATTTCATAACTTTTAAAATTGTCATAAAGTTAATTTGTAACGCCCCTTAACTTAGCTGGTCAAATGCTACTTGAAAACATAGCCAGTTAGGTTATGACGGATAAACTTTTTGTAGACTTGTTTTGAAAAATAAGCAATAGAAAGTGGTAGAACTTAAAAATAAAAATAAAAATAAAACATTTCATTTCAACTTTTTTAATAATATTTTAGGAAATGAAACATAAACATATCATGGGATGAGCGGAATTATAGCTCAACCAATATTCAAGATTAGTGATTACTAAACTGTGTCATGCCAACTTAGGCATATTTAGCCTTAGCTCATTTGTATCTCGTGTCGTAGAATGCTCGGCCCATAACATATCCGTGCTTATTATTGTGCCTATTATCGTACTCATTTTCGTGCTTAGTTGTGCTTGTTTTGGATATTATTTTTTGTCGTACTCGTTATCGTACCTAAGTATGCCCATTTTCGATATTATGTCTTTTTTTCTTTTTTTTTTTAATCTAATCATGCTTATTATTGTGCTTGTCTACTATCATGCCTAATTGTTCCTATTTTTAATATAATTGAGCATATCGTGCCTAATCTTATCCATTTTTGAACTAGGATTGTTATTGTACCTATGTTTCCTTTTTCTCCCCCCATAAATTTAGTTGTTTAATATTATTCATACAAATTTATTTCCAGGTGATAGAAATATTTATTGTTATTATTGTCTAATATAAAAAAATTATTTGTGAAATTGAAATAAACTTTATTATAGAAATAAGTCCAAATTGAAATATTATAATTTAGAAATATATGTGAAATATAAGAACTAATATTTAAGCTTCTATAATTTAAGTATGTCCCACTTAAATTGGCACTTACTTAAACTATTTCAAAGTACCTAAACGTTTTTTTTTTAATTTTTTTCTTCTTAAATTTATTTTTATAAGCCTTTTAGAGATGACTTAAGGTGGATTTTAGCCCATGACCCTAATTATTTTTTAATCGAACCCTTTATCCAAACTTATTAAATTTTGAGCTTTTGTTAGGAATACACACCAGAAAGCAGTTTTTTTATTAGGTATTTTTAACAATGTTTATTAGATTTAAGTGTTATTTATTTATTGTTACTAAATTCTATATTATGTCTTAAGTATATACATATAATGTTTATAATTTCTATTATGTAAATATCTAAAAGTTTTCATGACTAATAATGAGAAATAAAGAATTATTCGTGTAAAGTGTTCACATGTGGGAGACTAAATTCTTTATTTCATTGTATCTAAAGGAAAAATTCGTATCCTGCAAATAAAGATAGAATACTTTATTTTACCATAGAATGTAGTGTTGTCTATTTTAACAGGAATAATGAAGTCTCCAATCATCAAAGAATCTGACTTCGAGTGGAAATATTAGTGCGTTATAAGGAAGTTATAAGTGCATTAAACTGGATCAAGTGAAAATAAAATTTGAGGTTAAATACCATAATGTAATATTCTATCTTTCACTAATCTAGCACTATTGTAAGATTACATTAATCTCAGTGATTATTAGACTTGCTTTTATAAATTTTATTTTTTTGACTTACTAAAGGACTAGTTTTGTTCTATAGTACGAATTCCGGTATCTTGGAAGATGATATTTGTGAATTGGCGAGAACGCCCTTCATGAGTTAAACGCCATGCATATAATGTCACTTTGAGTTTTTTCAAGGACTTAGATAATAAAAATTAGATGTCCGGTATTCACTTTGTGAATTTAACTGTATTTGCATGGGCAGTTACAAACATCGTAGTTAATTATTATCCATTAGATAAAAAATGATAACGTAAAAGTAAATATATATTAGAGGAATAATACAGTAATTTTACATCACTAGTACGGCATTACATCGGGAGTATATCTACAGGTATAGTATATGTTAAATGGATCAAGCTAATTAAAGTATTAATCGGCTTCACAGAAAATATATGACATTTAGTCTAAGAGTGTAATATTGGGCCTATAGTGAAGTGCCTTAATATTAATAGGCAAGACCTAACTATAATTAAGAGTTAATTATGACTGTGGGTAATTGGCCTATTGCTTAACTACTTAGATCCATAAGGTCTCATGTCTAGCTCACATATAGTCCATAACTAATTAAATGGTTAGTTGAATCCAATAAGCACATAAGGCTTATATCTCTCTAGTAAAAATGAGAGAAAAATGTTCTCTATTCTCTGTACAATTGCTACACACCACTTATAGTCATAGAGATTGTGATTTTCGAAACACAGAGAGAAAAAGAGAAAGTGAGAGAGCTGAGCCACTGTGGGAGAAATCGCGAGCTCATTTATAGCCGCTGAGAAAGAGATACCCCATGGTTGTAGGCATGCAGTCAAAAAGAAAGAAGAGCATTTTCCAGATCATTCCGCTCAAATCTCATTGGGAATCAAGAGATGCCCACATATTAGATCATTCAACGGGCTCCAAAGAATAGATCGGAATGCTTAATGGTTGTGAAGCATTTCCAGGTTTTATCTAAACGAAGATCTATGAATTAATTTATATTAGAACAACGATCCTATGTTTTGTTTTGTAAAGTTTCAATAAAAATTTTAAAATACCAATTCTGTTGTATTCTTGATTTGTTTACAAAACTGCAGAAATCATTTTCCGAAATTGTTTTTAGAATTTTCAGTACTTTTTTTTAATTAACGAAGTTAATTTTGCTTTTTATTTTTATTTGTTTAGAAAACTTTTTAATTTTATTTTTTGTATTTGTTTTTTAGATTTTTTTTAAATTAAACTATACTAAAGAAAGTCTTACATCATTTAATTTAAGTATTTTTTTTATAAAATAATTATTATTATTAATCGTGTCTGTCATGCCATGTACCATGCTTATGTCCGTGCTTGTACTATGCCAGTAGGGGCATATTTACTAATCGTGTAGTATTGTGCCGCATTGTGTTCTTCTTTCTTATCTCGTGGTGCATGCATATGAATGATAACATGCTATAAAATATCTGTTTCCCTCTGTACCACTTCTCTTGAAAAAATATTTTATAAAAATTCGCTTTGAAAACATTCTTTACTTAAACATCTTTTTGAGCTCCTTTTAAGTATAACTCCAATCTCAGTATAATGGTAGTGTTTCATTTAGCTTACTATGTCCTGGCCTTTTTACCTCATGGGATTTTACTACATTTATATATCTGGCTTATCGGTCTTAGTCTTTTTGCCTTAAGGGATTTTGCCACATCTTTTTCTACAAAATCACTAAGGCTATGTTTGGTAGGAAGAAAAGAAAAAAGGAGGGAATAAAAAATTAGGAGCGGAAAAAATGTGTAAGATGAGAAAAAAAAATGTCTTTCCACCATTATTTTTTGGTACGTAGAGGAAAAAAAAACTAATTTATTTTAAAATGACTATTTTACTCTCTATATAATTATCTTAAAAATTAGTATGTAAGGATAATTTGATAAATTTACTTTTTCATTAGCTAAAGCTTTTTTCCTAATATTTTTCTCTCCAATTTGAATGGGAATAATGTGTGGGCTCCACCTTATTTTTTTCCCTCCCTTTTCTCTTCCTCTCATTTTTCCTTCCTACCAAACGACCCATTTTTCTATTTTCTTTCCCTTTTCCCTCATGCCCTTTCTTTCCTCCTCCTTTTCTCTTCTACTAACCATAGGCTAAGCCATGAGCATATTTTGTAAACAACATAAACTTGAAACTTAGGTACAATGTTAACATTTTGTTTAAAATATGAATTTCTCAAAATCATTTAAACTTTTTTTATAAAATTTTCATAAACATATCTCATGGATATGCCGTGTTCATCGCTCTATGAATACTATAAATAAATACATAATATATATAAATAAGCACATACGTCACATAGTATTTTGAAAATACTTGTAGTTACTATTCTCTTGTAATATACTAAAAATATTTGTCTTTACTTACCTCTAATTGAAATTCCACTAGTCTTCTTGTCTAGCCTCAAATCTCTCTCTATGTTTCTATCTCTTTTCTCTCTAAAATTTACTATAAATATGGCTCTCTTGCTTCTATCTACAATTCATTCGCAAGGCCTCTTTTTATAGGTCTAAGCTAGCTCCTCAAGTTAGAAGCTTAGTCATCACATTGGGCTTCCTTCATTGCGACACCTAGTGCCACGTATCTAAACCATAAGTATTATCTAGGATGTTTACACCTCGTGCTACTAATCTTATCAGCATGGTTGACACTTAGCTAGTATATTTCTACCGCATACTTCTATTTGACACATCGTTCTTTCCCTTTTACACCTCATGCTTATATCTAATACATTATACTAACTAATATATTGAGCTTTAGCACCCCCTCGTGCTTGGTGACACACTGTGCTTTTTTTTTTTTTTACAGCATCCAAACTTCCCAATTTTTATTTACTGTATGGCACAAAAAATAAAAAAAATACTAACTTTTCTCTCGAGACTAACCTCAACGTCATAAATCTTTCTAGCATTGCAGCATATCTACATTAGATTGTTAGAACCCCAATAGTTTTTTAGGAAAATTCTTTTCCTTAATAATAATGTTTATCTTCAAATGTTTACATGACTAAGCTCCTCAATCAGCAGCTTAACTTATCTCATAACTTAAAAACTAATTGCAAAAATCTGCATCACAAAACGTGAAATCTTTCCATTAGTCTCATTATTTATGTTATAAAATATTAAACTCCATCTTAACTTTTTTATTTAATTTGAAAATAATACAAACTCTATTACACATAACATCTTAGTATACACATGAATCGGAGTGTGAACAATTATATAATTTCACATGACAAAATAGTATTTAATGAAGCACAGAAATTATATTCAGTTTTAACTTATTAAAAAGGTGATAACCACCTAATTATTTAGTATTTCGATTAAACTATTTTAGGTTTGTCAACACTAAGTCACTAACAAAATCTTGGATTTATCAGTGCCATCAATCGAAAGTTATTAGTAGAGAGATAATTGATTGTTCCAACACCAATACTAGTATTATAGTAGCTACATTAATAGATCGAATAAAGGTAAAATATTTCGGAGTAAGCTTCCTAGGCTCTCTTCCTAAGATGACTTGAATTGAATTGTTTGATTTAACTTTAACTTTGAGTTTGACTTTTGACAACATATCGATTAAAGAAAAGTACAGCTTTTATGATGCGTTCCCTTTTAAATTCACCAATGGTTATTGCTATCGACTCTCATGCTGTTCTTAAGTTTTATAACCTATTTTTTATGGTTGCCAATATTTTTTCTTTATACTTATGTGTAGGTATTTTTTTTTTAGTCGTTGAATCATTATCTAATGGTAATTTAACGACTATAATGAGATGCATGAAAAGATGTGTATCATTAATACTATTTCTCTCTCTTATTTTTTACCATTAAAAAATATGCATGATAAATTTTCATTGGCCACATTGATATCCATGCATGGATAAAAAAAAAATACATACTGGATTGGTGCCCATTTTTTATTTACCTTAATTGCCATAGCTGATAATTTGAACAACTAAAAAGTATTTAATATGCTCAATCTCAATCCCTTTGATATAATTTTGAATACCCTCACGCATGTACATTTATTATCTTTCAATCTTGCCATTCAAGCTAAAAGTCAATTTAGTTCACATATTCTTAATAAGAAGAATCTAAATACTCTCTCTTTTATATTCTTTAATCTCATTATTTGATACATAAATTTGTTATATTATTAAAATATACACAAAATAAAAAAATGCATTTAGCATTCATCCCTTAACAATTGCCATAAATTAAATGACCATCGAGTGGGTGATATATTGGTAAGACGTGGTCAGTGGAAGATTGAGATCATGGGTTTGAGCCCTAGATAACCCTTTCGAGAGTTTTAAATATGAAGACTTATTTTTTACCAGTCTAGTACCCACATCCACGCTCTACACATGTTTTACTAGTATCTACATTCGGTGGAGCTATACGGTAATGTGTTCAATCACACGATCAAACAGTCCTATTAGCGGGGTTTAAATCTTCTATAGTCACGCTCATAGAGAAATATAATTTTAGTCGTCTCTTTCGTCCCATTTTATCTCATATAAGGGGGAAAAAAAATACATTAAATAGAAAACCTATGCTTTGTTTTCCATAAATTTAAAAGTGTTGTGACATTTTTTAATGAAATAAAAGTGAAAATATTATCAAATTGTGTTAACTTATTCTTTTTCTTTCTTTCTTTCTCTTTTTTTTTTTTTTAGTTCGGAGTGTTCTTTCTATATTTAGATAATGTTAAACCAATCTTCCAAAAGCACAAAAAAAAAAAAAGCTCTATATATATATATATATATATGAGTGAAGTTTCAATAATTACTACCATATTTATCCATCAATGATTACTGTTTTTCTAACCGTTAGATGAAAATCTAACGGTTGTAATTAAATTAATGATTGTGCAACAAAATTTATTATAATTAATTGATTTTAATATTATAAATTTTTTAAAAAGAAAATTAATTTGACAGTACTCTAACTTAAATAATAAATTTATTATTACACGTATTTTAATAATAATTATTGATGAAGACATAATCATTAAAATATCTTCCATATATATATTGGATTCGGAGAAAGCTTTACAGAACATTGGTTTCTATTGAAATCGCATGTGTTACCCAGTCTGTGCACAGTTATTAGTGTAACCTGCAAAGGTTGCAAAGGCTATTCCAGTGATATGATTATGACCACCTAAAAACATGACAATCTATCCCCTAAAATGTATTTTCAACAATTCAATGTCTATCTCACTCTTAGGTCAACATCAAACCCTTCTTTTTTATCTTTCTTTTTTATTTTCATTTTTTTGAGGGATTTTTATTTTCATTTTTTGATAAATAAATCAACCCATATTCTTTAACAAATAAGATTGTGTTAAATGAGATTTTACTCAAGTCAAGACTTCACAATTTAAATAATAAAACTCCCATCTGGATGGGCCCCTCTCTTTCTGTGCACCCGAAACTATAATATTTACTATTAAAATTTCGTTTAAAAAAAACACTAATTTGAGGTCATTAATAAAAAATGTGTCACACCCACTACTATGTACCATAATTAGTGTACGTTACTTTCTCCAAAACAATTTCAAAATTTTAAAAATGACTTAAAACCAGCTCAGAGAATCAGAGTGTAACCAATCTCAATCATTACTGTAATTCCAACTAAATCCAGGTCCAATTATTTTCAAACCCAGATTTTATATAAAACCAAACCATACTCCATAGAAAAATAATAATAAAACTATATACTCCATAAAGAAATAATCTATACTCTAAAAATAATAGCCAGTGCGGCACTACCTGCCGCCGGTGGAACCCATTTGGAGAAGATTCTCATTCCCTTCTTTATATTTCAAAAATCTCCACCGAATCATAATATTTCCTTAAATAAATCTAACCCCTTTTTCTTCTTTTCATTTCTTTTTTCAAAATATATTCTTATTCCTTTTTTTTTTTTTCTCCCTCTGTGATGTTCTATAATGGAAGTTTTACTCTGTAGCTGAAAGGGACTGTTTGCTGAGATTTGTTATCAGCAAATTAAGTCTCTAAATGTTAAAATAATCAAAGAAATTAATATCATAATGTTGTGCAGAAAATCTTGCAGCAATGCAGATAATGGATCTGTGCCAGTGTACCTCAATGTCTATGATCTGACACCCATTAATGGCTATGCCTACTGGCTTGGCCTTGGAGTTTACCATTCTGGGGTACAAGGTACCGGTTTTCATTTTTCTTATCTGGGTTTTTTTTGTTTCTTTCGATGGTGTAATCTAGATCTGTGTTTGAATTTGATTACTTTCATGTTCTTCATTTTCAAATCCTAGTTCAGTGGATTTGGCGAGTTTGGTTCACTTGAAAGGAATAGATTCCCACTTAAAGAACACAGTGAAAGGGCTTTTACCCTTTTTTTTTAAAAAAAAAATATGTTCTTTCATTGTTTGGTTGATGAGAAAATGCAAAAGAAAAGAGAAATGTCTTTTATTATTTTGGTTTTAAATCAAATGGTTTGTCTTATTTGAGTTCTTCTATTGCCTAAATCCGAAACTATCAATCCAGTCATCTTCATTTGTATTTTTCGTTTTTGCATTGATTTCTGGGAATTGGCAGAGGGTTGTGAAATTCTTTACTTAATGTGTCTTGTTCAACCTTCTATGGCCATTTTTGCATTTTTTTCTCTTCTGGGTTTTTCTGGGTTTTGTGTTTGTCAAATGAGAAAAGAAGTTTAATACCGATTAGATGTATTGCAGTTCATGGTGTCGAGTATGCTTTTGGAGCTCATGAGAATTCGAGTACTGGGATTTTCGAAGGAGAGCCTAAACAATGTGATGGATTTACATTCAGAAAGACAATTTTGATAGGCAAAACCGATATGACACCTGCAGAAGTGAGAGCAGTAATGGAGGAACTTGCAGAAGTATACAGAGGAAATGCCTATAATTTGATCACCAAAAACTGCAACCATTTCTGCAATGATGCTTGTATTAGACTGACCGGCAATCCGATCCCAAGTTGGGTTAATCGGCTTGCGAGAATCGGTAACAGACTCTTCCAGTGCTTTTTTATGTCATGTGTTTGTTGTGTAGAAAGGAATGCAAATTCTGAGTCTATGTTGGTTTGGTTGTGTATTTTTGGCGTTCATGCTTTTCCTCTTAACATGTTATTGATAATTAAGTTTTTTAATTTCATTTTTGGCAACCTACATTTAGCGTTTTGGTTAATACTAAGTTAGTAGTTCAACTAATTAGTCAAAACAAGGTTGAAACGGAAAAGCCTCTTCCTTTTTAGGTTCTTTCTGCATTGAAGTGTAATTGTTATCTACGCAGGTTTCATGTGCAACTGTGTTCTTCCTGTGACTTTAAATTCAACCAGAGTTCGGCATCATAGAATTGAAGACAAACCTTTGGAAGGAGAGAAGAAGAAGTTGACAATCGAGTCAAACGTGTTGACTTCTTCCAATTCTCCTCCTTCTTCCTCATCTTCTCCTGCCACCACAACTCGCAGAGGTAGAAGCAGAACGAGACGGCCGCTTCCTCCATCTTCTCCTTTGGTTGTCAGTTCTTCAGCATCTTGAATGTTGCAATTTGAAGCAATTGTCTTTCCAATATTTTGAGGAAAATCCTCATAGAAAGAAGGAAAACAAACAAGATTAAAAGAATGAAAATGAAGTTTTCAATTCTATATCTAAATCTTCTGGTGGTCTTATAATGCTAACATCATCTTAGCAAAAGCATGCAGCACATATCTGTAAATGGGTATGCTTTCATTTTTTCCGGCAAGTAATGATATGTCTCTGCAAAATTGCCCCTCTTTTTGTTTGGTTTTCAATTTTCTTGTAACTTGGCATGATGATATTGCCATGTCAAATTTGGTGAGTTTATTAGATAAAATCATGCTTCAGTATTGATCAATTTATGTTCTTTTCTTCCTTTTTCTGTTGTAATGAAAAATTGTAATAAAAAATTTAGACCTTAAAGTGACAGAAGAATTATTCGATAAGAAAAAAGAAATTCGGCATTGGTACACACGTTTTGGTTCAAAACTGTTGCTTCAAGAAACTAAGAACCCCAACTCATCCGAAAGAAAATAAAAAACTCTGTTTTTTCTTCAAGTTGAAGTATACAAATATACCATGATGTTTAAGTCTAAATATACCTTGGCGCTTTCATAGAAAAGAAAGTTGAGATTGGAGGAAAATATGCAACAACTTTAAACGAAGTCGTATTTGCAAGTTCCATCGGCCGATATGTTCGGGTGAACTTTTCCTTTTCAGAAAATTTTTGTCTAAAAAAGTTAAAGATCCAGTCGTCAATCATGGAACTGATCTGCAAGAAAAGGTGTGCCTGTCGCTTTTGATGAAGGCTGTCCTCTTCAACCAAGCACTGGACATTGCTTTTTCTTCTTAAGGTGCTTTGTTGTGTCAACAAATATGGAACTACTTATTTGACTTGATTAAGAATAATTGAATTAAACAATCAACAACACGCTGAGTAAAACTAGGCACATTTTCGGAATCTCGTCTGCTATTTTGAAGCTGTTATTCGTTCTCTTATTTTCTCTTGCACATACATATTATTTTGCTTGCGAAGTTGCAATTTATATTTCCCCATTTCTGCGGAATATCTAGTCCCAAATATTTGTAACATTTTTCGTGTTGAAAATAATCTTTTTAGAGGGTTCAAGTGTTATAGATTGCCTTTCTCAAGAATTGAATTCGTAAAAATTCAAGAAGACATAATCGCACAATGCTATTACGATTCTGTTGACTGGCCGTTTCACTATTAAATGCAAAGTTCAATTGTTNGGAAAAAGGAAAAAAGAAAAAGATGAGATACTATGTTCCAAGACTCTCTCAAGCATATTACTAACAGAAACATGTAATTTCCAACAGTAAGCAATATTTTCTCATTGACCATTTATGCTTGGAAGGATAAGAGCCCTGCCCCTCAAAAAAAAAAAAAAAAAGATTTCTTGATCCATTTCACGTATGAGGTTTGGTAGCCTGAATATATATCAATTACAGTGACATCAATTAAGTAAATAAATAAAAAGAGTAAGAAAACTGCAATGCCAAAACAATGTTCAGGCTTCATTCTGGTAAGTAAGGATTTCCGGCGCACCTACTATGGCAATTGTAGTTTATAGCACAGAATCAAGTTGACCGAAAACTTTTCAGCTTTAGATTCGCTTCTCCCGCACCCACTCAACAAAATTGTCCAGTATCAAAGGCCAAGCAAGTTCAGGATCATAGTTTTCAAGACCTGCAAAACTTATCTGTGCAACAACTGTAATGCATTAGGCATGAACAAATGCCATTGTGGGGGTGGGGTGGTTTGAGGGAGGCACATAACACATAATAGGATTCTTAAATGAAGTCACTGAAGGATTCTTAAATGAAGTCATTGACTATCAGTGGGAAAAGCTGGGCCTAAAATATTAGCAGCATAAGTGATGAAATAAAAGTCTTCCACCTTACTACCCCTTCAGATTATTTCATTTTTCATCTCTTACTTTTATCTTGAGTCTCTTACTACAAATTGGTCAGCGAGTAAAGATACAAGATTAGATTTAATTATAATATCTCAGCAACTTAAAGTTAACCACATACTACAACTCTTATACTAGCTCTGCATGAATTATAAGTGCAAAGGAGGTTTGGCTTGACATGGAGCAAGTACAGCCCAGAAGCGGTAAAGAATTTCAACTTAGACATCAAAGGCACAATTAATTTACAGTCATCAATGACTTGGATCTTAGAGCTTCATCCTGTGGGGTATGCTAGTATAAAATGGGGAAATAAATGGAAGAAACACTAGGAATTAGAATAACATAAGAAAACTGTAAGCCCACCTCATTGCAAAACCGGTAAAAACCCATCCACTGATCCATGTTTATGACTTTGTAATCATTCTGAGTCTGCATTAAATAAAAAGAAAAAAATAGTTTGCATCACGATTAATTTATCAATAAAGCTTATAATTTGCGGCTTTAATCGATAGAAAAACCTATTCTCTAAAGTACATGTGACATAGAGGTTCTTTTTGGATGTGATCTTGAAAAGGTTATATACATGCGCAAGAGCAGTAAACTAAGAGAAACACAATACAAATGCAGGCACTCACCTTTAAATACTCAACAAATGATTCAACCTGGCCAGGGTACTCAGATCCTAAAACAATATTTAATAATTCGCAGATGCTCTCTATATCTATGCTCTTCTGTTTCTCCTCTGACAAAATAAATTACAGAAGGTAAAATTAAGCATATCTATATAATTTTTTATACAAAGTAACTAATGTTTCAAGGGGGGAAAAACTGCCAAAATAAACTAATCACCTGTTAAACAATATCGGAATGCATACGAATAGAAATCCACAAAGTTCAATGGCCTCCTGACCTTTGTATTTAACAATAAAAGAAAGAGCAAGAAGAATCAGAATTCTACTTCTGTAACATTATGTAATGAGCCTATCAAATCACAAGAGTATTCAAAAGGAATAAATCCAGAGATTATACCTCTTTCTCTAGCTCAGGAAGCGCCTTTTTCAATTTATTCACAGTGTCAGCCCTTAATGCTTTGAGGCCTTTTCGCCACTCTTCCTATAAAAAAAGAAGAAGGGAAAAAAAAAAGGGCCATGTCAATCAGCATATACAAAACAAGCCATGCATACAAAAGAATCCAAGAGAAACCAGAAACTACTATAAAACTATACAAGACAGTGCCAGTGTAAAATACACAAATGAGGGCTGCAGTAATTCTTGAAAAGAGTATTGAAAATAAAAATGCATCAAATAGTGTATAGCATTTTGACGAATCTTAATGTCCAGGGTAGAAATAAACAAGATTGTTAAACTTTTCAAGACTACATAATCGTAAACCGATATGATTGATCCAACGCATATTTTCAGTTAAATATGTCACGAAACCTTCCTATTTGCAGCTTTTCTTTTTTAATAATGAAGTAGGGGCAATTATATTATCAAAGAAAAAATAGAGAACAGTAAATAGTTATGTAAACATGAATAACACAATGTTACTTACCAGGGTAAAGTATCCCTGTTTTTCAGCCTTCATTTTCCTGGTATATGCACTCAATGAGATTTTTTACACATAGGTCGAGACTAAACACATTTATAAAAATTAAAAAAAAAAAAAAAGGATATCAATAGTTACCAGGCAAGCATCAATATCCTGACATCGGTATGATCGACTTCCAAGTCCGAACAAAGAGTTTCAATTCCTTCCGGGCTGCTCAATAATGCAATTAACATGTCAAAATGTGAGTCCAATTAGCCTAGAGCTCAGCACTCAGATAAAGCCATAAGCCATAACCGAAAATTAAGCAGATTGAGGGAACTGAATCAAAGCAAATTAGATGTAAATAATATTAAAATAAATAAAAATAGCAATACAGAGTAATGCTTACTCAATCATATTGGAGGACCCATCAGCATATGAATAAAACATGTTATCGATCCGTTCCAACTCTTTAGTAGACGATTTACTGGAGGCTGAAACATGACATATATATATATATATATAACAATTATTGTTATTCACATTAAAGAAATTGAAACCCAAAATCAGAATCAGATTCATGTTAAATTGTGAATTATCAAAAACAAAAAAGAACAGATCATCAAACCCTCATCTTATTTATTTTCTTGATTAATAGAATTGAAAAGGGTTTAAGTTTCTTTTTTTTTGCATGTGCTATTTTCCGATCCTCATTCTGATGATAAAGCCAACGAAATATATATAAAGAAAAGAAAAGAAAAGAAAAGAAAAGAAAATAAGAAAAGAAAAATTGGGGGAAAATACGGACCGGAGCGAAAGAGATCGGCGGCGGAAGAATTGACGGAAGCAGTGGAATTGGGTTGACCCGTCTTCCTCAAGGCGGACCGCCTCATCTTCCAAACCCACAAAACACAAACAAGAACGCAATCAAGTGAAGCGACCGAGCTCTGAAGCTTCGTCGCTGCACCACCAAAGATGTAGAGAGAGAGAGAGAGAGAGAGAGAGAGAGAGACAGAGAGAGTTGGACAAGTGATGACGTAAACGGGGGGTGGGGGTGCGTACTACGCCTACGCCTACGCCTCTCTTTTTCTTCCTTTAACTGTTTGGGTGGGCGGCGTACGGTAGCACTTGCAGAAGTGAGATGCTGGGTCTGGCTGCCTGGCTCTCATCTCATATAGCCGACCTCTTTTTTTTTTTTTTTAAATTAGTTTTTTGGCCTTTTTCTTTTTATTTAATTATTGGAAGAGAGGGAAAAAAAAACAAGTATGACCTTTCTATAATTTAAATTATATCTTTTAGCTAGTACAAAATTATATCTTTTATATTTCAAATCTCTACAAAATTATATTTTCTGTGTATAAATTGGGTGATTTGTGCTAACTATTTTAAATTTTTTTTAATAATTTTTTTTTGTTAGTCAGCAAAAGTAAGAAATCGTTAATTCAAATTGTGTTTAGTGGAAAAATTTATTAGTTAATTTATATGCAAAAAAGTAAAAATTTGCAAAGTTCTAAAATAAAGATGTATAATATACAAAAGTCAAAATATATGGTTTAAGTTGCAAAAAGGCGATAGGGTATTTTATTTGCGGATACCATTCTTTTAACGGAGTCTTTCTTTTTTTCAGACAAAATTAATTGGATGACTAATTTTTTAAATTGATTTAAGTAGAAATCTATATTTTAAAAGTAATGGCTAAATGTCCATTTATTTTAAAATTTTACTCGTGAAATATGTTATATTTCCGCTTTATCATTAAGTGAGTTGAACATTTAGGTATAAACTTTTGATTTTATTCATATATTAAGTTTTGGGTAAAAAAATATTCAAATAACTAGTTAGTCCTTTTTTCAATATTTATAGATAGGAAAATGGTAATAACATTCTCTTTTACATATTCTTTTACATATTCAGTTGTTGAAATTTAACTCCTCTACTTCAATGGAATTAATAAGATCAATAATTAATAATATAAATAATAGTTTCATCTTCTTCGATTTTACAATCAATGTCTTCAAACACTAGTAAATCTTAATAAAGAAAAATGGAGTGACTCCGAGCAAAAAAAAAAGATCAATGGAGTGACGGGGAGATATGTTTATCTCAAAGATATAAATTATTGTATTTGTTTGTTGAGGGTGTAGTCTTAATGGAGTAGTTATCGATAGTTTAAGATGAACTCATAGATTAAATTGGACTTAAAAATGTTTAGTATATATTCTTAAAATAAACAAAGAATTTTGTCAGGGGAAGAAAATCTCCTCTAAATCTTATGAATGTACTGATTTGAATGAAATTGATTTTCTACTTAAAAAAAAAGAAGAAAAAAAAGGTTAATACTTGAAGAGCAGCATGCAACAAATTTCCCTTTTTTTTTTATAAGCATAATTTCGCTTTTTGTTTTTGTTTTTGTTTTTAAAATAATCAGCTTAAAGGCAGGAGTTTCTCTAGTAAATTAGGAATCATTATTTAAACCATCAAAAAAATATATAAAGATATCCAGGGAAAGCAGGCAAACAACATTTGCTAGTCTTTATGAAGAAACTTCACTAGCACCTTCCCTTCTTTGATAAGTAATATTCTATTGAAGCCGAATCTTCACGAACAACAACTAAGATCGATCAACTGTGTATCTCATGGATTAATTTAACTCAAAAGTCAAAACTAAACTACTTGAATACTTAACCAAAATATACAACACCTCTGGATATGAAATTAAACTCAAACTTTCTCAATCTCTCACCAATAAATGAAAGTAAACATTCAATGAAATTGCAGGAGATGAGTTCATTACAAAAACCGGCCAACTTTCTCGAATCATGTAGATGAAGCTGAGCATCAATTAAGGAGAAAAGAAGAGGAAAAGTCTTAGGTAGCCGCCACCTCCGACAGAAAGCATGTAAAAAGAGACACAGCATCCTGTAGATGACTAGATCGGAGTTCATCAGGAATTGGAGCGCTAGAAACAGTGTCAAAGCAGCTTAACTGTACATCACGTGTGGAGCCCTCCCCAAGATCAGACAATAGCAAACTGCATATCTCCTCGGCCATTTTTGAATAAGCTACCCTGCGAAAACGCAGATTGGACACAAAACCATGCAAGTGGAATTTCAAAGATTTGATTGAAAGTCTCGGCATCTTTTTCTGAGGTTACCATATTTTTAAATACAAATCCAAGAGATCAATAAGTAATATGTATGTACGTAAAGGTAACATACCTGGCATCAACTGGTAATCTACCACGCCAAACTGCCAAAGAATCATTCAACTGACAAACAAAGCTTCTGCAGGCAGCATTTTTGCTCTCAAGAGAACCCTGCCAAGATATTTCACGTTCGTCAATACTTGTTATGGGAAAGAAAACTAAACTGATGTCTATAAGGACAGACGACTGAGGTTTCACTCTCCTTTCATATTTCACAAACATATGAAAAACAGCTGAGGAAAGATCTCACTCTATAGTTAAAGCCTAAATAAAACTTTAAACATAATGCAATGAATTTGTATAAACCCAACATGATGAAGATTTTATGTGAAAGAGAGTGCATTGCTCGGTGCCTCATTGTGTTTCTTTTACCAAAGAGTTATCAACTGTCCTCTTTTTATTTTTTTTTTGGATACTTGTCCTCCTGCTGAACTGTACAAAATTTGGGAGGCAGGAAACTCTAGCATATTTTTAGATAGGTCCCCACTCGGAATCAAACCCCAGAAATCATGGGAGCAAGCCACGGGCCTGACCACTCGACCTAACCCTCATGAGTTCCCTTTTTCAATATCTCTGATAATTGGAACATTGTGGTTTACGTTTCTGTTGTGTTGTCTTGTAGTTAGGTGAAAGGTCCCTAGCCCTCAGTCTGGTCCTTTGTTTCTTCTTCTTCCTTTAATAAAGCTTTTTGTTAACTTAACAGAGGAAAAAAAAAAAAAGAAGTATAAACCCAACGTCACTGGTACATTCTCTTCAGTAAAAGGCTCTCAAGAGAATTCTAATCATAGTTCATGTCCACTTTGTCAGCTTTTAAGGAAAAGATGGAAAATCTGAATTAGAAGAAGCTAAGGCCACGGTGTCTATTCGAGAAGCTAACTCAAGAGTTAGTTATTTTAACAACATGCTCAAGATGCTGACAGTTTACAACACGCAGCAACCTCGCAATTGAACCAAATAAGCCTCAACCTGAATCCAATTATTTCCACATTTTTCTACTCTGGATATTGATCTCTGAAACCAATTAATCTTAGATTTTCTATTCTACACGTGGATAATGATGCTGATGGAAATGAATTATCTTACCAGTTCAGTCATGGTATCATTATCTTCAAGCAGTGAGCTTCTCAGAAAATAGAATGAAATATATATTCCAGCCCCCAAGTCCCAGTTGTCAATTTCTGACTTGTGGTCTTCCATTGAAGTTGCAAGCTTCCATATCTCTGAATGTTTACCTGTGTTAAAATAAAATATAATACAGATCAGCAAGTTTTACTGTGTGGACAAATAGCAATGTCCTAAAACTAAAAGGAAGCATGTTGTTCCTTCAGACAGAGAAAGATAAGCTGCAGAAATCAACAGTTTCAGTAACTATACAAATCCCATCTTGCAGAAAGGTCAAGCTAAATACAGGGTTTTGGGAGGAAAAACACTGACTTTATAATGTTCAACTACTTGCTTTCTTATAATAGGGAGAAAACGTCCTGCTACATCATACTTAAACATATGTTAAGAGTTCAACAACATTGTTTTTCAAACACGGTTGGGTATCATGAGATTCCTCAAAATAAATTATTGCAAAAGAATAAATATGAGAATAAACTCAATGCATCCAGATAGCATTATTTGAACAAAGTATAAAAGTTCACCTGACAAGAACAGTGTATGTGCAACCGAGGTTATGAAAATGGTATGAGCTTTTGGCCAATGAGCACATTCAAGAAAGTGTTCAAGAGCTTTTGAGAGATTCCCAACGTAATTGTAATAAACTGCCTGCAATTTGTAGAATAAAATAATTCAACTAGCAGATAGAGATTGCAAGAAGAGAGTCAGGTGCCATTTAAATATTCTAAATCATTTCAGTAGAATCCATATAAAGTGCAGTATCAACAAATTCATCTGTGGGAGAAGACCAAGGAAGTGAGCTTTCTACAAAACAGTCTGGCAAGATATAAATATATTCCCATCTTGAACTTGATAGCCAGTCTGGCAAGATATAAATATATTCCCATCTTGAACTAGATAAGGATTACAAACTAAAGCTATGTGACTGTAATCGATAAATTGCCAAGTTGGCATGACGTATCAAGAAGAAACTATAAGAAAGAGCAGAACTGAAATACCAGAAGATTAGCATACCATTGCTTCATGCAGCCATGCAACTGGAACACCTAAATTCTCAATAAACTGGCGTTGACTTTCTTGGGTACTCCAAGATTCACAGTATTGGAACAAGATCTCCCGAATAAGGTTAGCCTGAAGATACGGAAAATCTTCACGATAAGGCATATGGAGAACCACATAGATGGCCCAATGGCACTGGCCCAAACACAATAGTTGAGAAACAAGTGCTACATCAAGAACATGAAGATCATTAGAACTGATAACACCAATTGCTTCTAAAACCGAACGTTGATGCCAAATCATGTGATAATCAAGTGGATCATGAGTTGAAGAGAAGGCACTGAACATATTTTTCAAAAATCCAGGCTGACTTTCTTCACTTGCATGAAGAAGCATAAGATAGTATGAGATGTCAAAACGCTCCTTTGTTCTCCAATTTATAGCCTCTTCTTCGAATCCTTCATCAACGTAAACTGGAACAGGACATGGAGCTCTTCCATCATCAAGAAGATTTTGATAAGTGCGAAAAACAATGGGCAATGAAGCATGAGGAGGTAGTTTATACCACATCAATAAACCTAGGAACCTCTTCCAGTCAATTTCAAAGTCATACAAAGCACCATGAATGTTGCCAGCAAGCAACTCATAAAGCCTTATCCTATCCTTCTCAATGAAACTGAAATCCAGACCATTAATTTTCCAAAGATCTAGCTGCTTTGCAACATCAGAACGATTTACCATGGATCCACCAGCCAAACTTAATAAACAAGCAAGTCTTACGTCACTTTTAGAAACAGCCAGTTCCACAGCAGTATCCAACTGCCGCCCAGTCAGGAGTAAAAATATGTGTTGTAGATAATTGGTCTCATTTAGGGAGCTTATGTCATCTTGTACATGACCACAGACACTTTCTTGCAGCCAATAGCTGAACTCCGCCCTTCGGATAAGAGGGAGTGCTTCAACATCAGCTTCTGGAGAAGCTTCCGTTACATCAGCTTCTGGAGAAGCTTCCTTTACATCCTGGTCCTGCATCATGTCTTCTTCATTGTCTGTGGCCAAAGGTTTCAATTCTCTACTATTTTCCCTATCAGAGAAAAGGACTTTTATCAACTCCCAGACCATTATTTGGTGCATCAAACAAGTGCGGGCAGAAGAGGATAACCCGGGTACTTCCAGCTGCTTCTGGATAATCTCTGCATAGCTCCTACAAATCTCTGAAAGCTGTACACGATCAGAGACAAGTTTTTGAAGCTTCAATTTAAAGGATCCAAATTCAACTTCTTTTGAATCGTGATTTATTTCCTTGTGGAGATTTAAAAGAGAATCAAAAGAAAAATCAAGAAGTTCCTCCCTCACTTTGTTCTTTTCATCTCTAACCACTTTGTCAATGGCAATCTTCTCTAAATGGATTACGGAAGACAACCCCTTTTGAGAATCATTACCACCTATAGGTGTACCAGCATGAACGAGGGTTCCATTTGGACCCCATGCTACACCAAATGACTTACCCATGAACAATCCTGCATCAACTATGCACCGAGAATGGTGTCTAGTTACTGGTGTTTCATGCCTGAGGTCCAGCACAAAACCTTCCGCTTTGAATTTCTTGTGAGGCGTGGTCTTAATTTGTTGGGCCATCAAAATGGCTCCAGGAGAGTTCGAATCAAAACTACCATGCTTGTACTCAAGCAATGCCAATGGGGTTTTTCGAACTAGTGGAGTAGATCTATGATTCATAGGAGTCAAATTCTGTAGAGAAGGTCTGACGGATTCTTTCTTAAACGATGGATTCTGACGACTGGGTAATTGATCGAAATCATCTCCATCCTCCTCCTCGTCATGGAACATCAACATTCTCATTTCATTCATCTTTACTGGGTCAAGCCCAAGATGAGTAGGAAGAGAATGAGAAAGCAAACTTCCAGAACGATCCAATTGGGCTTCTTCATCAATATCAGAGATCCCACCACCACTCATCTCCGTTGGTTCTTGAACTGCAGTAGCATCATCCATTGTGATATCCTCTTCATCATCTTCACTTAATCCGAACCTGCTGAAATGGGCAACCAAGAATTTCCATTCACCCTTTGAGGGGTCAAACGATACGTACTGAGCACCCTGTCTCTCGGCACTCTGCTTTAATTTACCCACCATACTTTCTTTCTGATCATCCTCCATATTTGAGAGTGGTAATTTTAGCACCAAAGTTACTTCAGCAGTCTTGTTAAGGCCCTGACCAACCAAAGGCTTGGTACTTTCATCTTCATACACAACTACCTCATGCCTATTAAACGTCACAATATTATCTAGATCCAACCATCTTACATCAGTTTCTCCAATATACTTGACAGAACCAAAACCATACCTTCCAACCGTGAACTCAGGAACCCGGCTACAATAACCAGGATCCATCAGTTCTCTCCTGACCAACTCATCAAAGCATGGCTCCATATAGTACCCGGGATTACGTAGAGTGGGTGAAGAAGTTTCAGTCTCTCTCAACATCGCAACTGACGAATAATCGGAGTCCAAAGATATCCTTCTCTTTTTCCACTGGAGCGCATCTAGTGAATTAGAAACACCAGCAGCAAAGTCCATGGCACAGGTAGTACTAAACGATACGTCACTTCTTCTACTGTCGAGTTCAGCAGAAGCCCCTAGCAAACAATCATAAATGATAAAATTCACAATGATGATAACAACAACAATACAAGAAGAATTCTGAACAGTTCTCCTTAAGAAACATAGCACAATCTCATTTTTGAAGCTGTAAAAATCAAAAGCAATCCACAAGCTGAAAGATTGAGTGAACTTCCGCCACTGACGATTCATATTACTACCGATTAAATCAATTTTTCCGAAGAAATTTAAAACCCACCCCAGTACAAATGCAAGCATAAAACCCTAGAACTGAGTAAATAGNAAATATATGATTTCGACGGTCCATAAAATTCGTATCTCTCGAGCATTTAGTTTATTAAATGTTCAATTCAGATTTAGATTGGGACCCTATGAGCCTATGTACCCTTTTTCGTGGCTTTATTTGTAGATTTTTATATGCTGCTTTAGCGCAAAAGATCAAGATTGAAGGACCAAATTCTCTGTGCATGAGAAAATCAACAACATAATCAGAGATCGAGTACTTGCAAAGGAACAAGGATTCTGTGGATTTGTGCTTTGAATTTTTGGTGATCATTGACCTATCCGAGGACCCAAAAAAAGGTTCATAGAAATCTTTTGAGAGGCATGTAAAGGGAAATTGTAAATATTGTTGCTCATCTCATCATTTCTCTTGTACGGGACGCACCGAATGATGAACATACATTGGTACATTATTTTTACTTCTTTCTTAGTAAAAACGACTTTACGTTTTTTCAATTATTGTTTTTTTTTCCATGTTGAGTTAATCATTTTCTTTTGGCCCAAAAAGAATTTTGAGGGAAATTCTCATGGATTATACCATATATATTGGACGTCTTGTATTAAGAACTAGAGCTCCCGATGAAAAACACTTGGCTAGTTTGAAAGTCTTTGTGGATTTTACCACGGAATAGTGGGCATACTTTGAAATTATGAAACATTATCGCAGAAATGACTATGCGTTTTATTCGTTTCTTCTTTATATATTTGTAGAAAGTCGGATTAATCTTTTTTTTTTCTTTTTCAAATTCATGGACCATGCACACTATTTTTAAGACCACCATCTTAATTAAAATTTAAATTGAATTGTTACTTAATAGATAATATGCCCTTAATTATTCTAAAACTCTATTAATTTAATAGTCTTTTCTCTTTCCACTCACAGCACTACTAGTTCTCACCATTTACAACTCAATTATTACTTTAAATACCCTTAATTATTCTTAAATTGTCCTCTAATTAAAACATCTTTTCTCCTTCCCCAATAACCATCCCTCTTCATTAATCTTATTTACTTCTTCTTCCATGCTTTTCACCCCTCTTCAACCTAATAAACAAGAGTGCTTCTTTGAGAAGTCTCTTCAATGTGCGTTGATAACTTCCTNATATATATATATATAACAATTTTTTAAAGAAATAAAACTCTCTGTTTTCACATATTGTTTTAGGACTCTTTACAAAATAAATTTTTATTAAATTATAATTTGATCAGTCAGTCAAAATCAAGCCTGATTGAGTTTAAAAATGCCCAAATATTTATAGGACATGTCTATAGTAGGCGCTTTAAATTTCTTTTCTAGAAAAATGTTTTAGGGATTCGAACTCATGATTATTCTTTTTCACATGAAAGAAAAATGTTAGTAGTAGGAAATTAAATAAAGTCCAAGTTTTACATGCCACAAATTTTTGTTTCTCATATGTAATAAAGTCCGAATTTAAGAGTTTTGCTTTTTTCATAATTAATTCACACTTTTTTTTTTTTTTTTAAATGGTGAAAGAACATGTTGCTACTGAGGCTGTCCCTATATAGTGTTGTTGGATAGAGAGGGAATCCGAAAGTGTATGCACAGACCTTCATCAATTTACCAATTGAGTAACTAGTTTAGGATACTAGCTAACTATATATCCACAAGTCAAGTTCTCACCCTCTTTTTCATAACGTGAGAAAATACTTGAGAAACTTCTATAGCCAAGTTAGGAAAGTACTCATCAAATGCAAAACCCATATTATGCTAAGAGCTATGAAAGAAAATAAACACTTTCCCCACTCTTTCTTCATTATTATGGGGCTAGGCTTAGCTATACTGTAGTATAACCACAACATTCCATACACGCAACTTCTCAAACATACTTTATATCTGAAATTTACCAATGGAGGAGACGCAAGGAAAAGCCAATCCCAACTTCTGGGAAGCCCCCACCGGAATTTTGCTCTCTCTGGACCCAAAGAAAATTTAAAAAAAGCTCTCACAAGTTATAGAATATACCTCCTTATAGATATAGTTCAACATACATACATTCCAATTTAAACAAAATTGCTCTAGTTACTAACTTGGGTTCATGTTACTTTCCCTCAAGACGTTGAATCAAGAACACACTCTGTTTCAAGATACTGAAAATGAATAAGTTGATCTCTCTGTTACTGCCTTCTATCATTTTCTTCTTCTCATTATTGACCGTTTCCACCGGGGCCATACAGTTCTCTCAAGTTGTGCCAGGTTCGTTTCTCTCAATATATGTATCTCACTCACATCATCACTATTGGCATTAATGTGTCTACTTCGGTTTCAGCTTTGAGTCCAGACAGACAGTTTAGCCGTGCATAGATAGATAGATATTGGTGTCGTTTGAGTATGATTGTTGTCGTTTTTGCAGCTCGGAAGCTGATGAGGGTAGCGTTTAGTCCACCCCCTCCTCCACTTTCAGCTAGACAAGTAATCTTTGCGGTTGTTATAACTGCTGCTCTGATTCCCTAATGCCAATATTCAAATTAAGGACATACTAATACTTTTGCAGTATAGGCATGTACAAATCACGGGAGTCCCGTAGAATCCATGATCAACGGCTTTGATAGGACAATCGGGGTAATAAATA
>JXTC01000227.1:375544-487134 GCA_002914845.1 Trema orientale
ACTTGTGGATAAGGAGATTTCGTTTTTAGTTCGTAATTTTTTTATAAAAAAAAAAAAAAGAAAGATAATAATGATAATGTTTTTCTCCCTCTTTTGATGATTTCCTTCTCCATGATTTGATCTTCTCATAGTTCTTTTATTTTATTATTTTTTTTTTGAAGTTGAGAAAATTAGTTTTATTTTTGTGTAAGCACTTTTTAGTTTATTTATTTACTTTTTAAGATATGGAAGTACGGATTCTATACCTGCATATATACATATATTATATATGGAAAACATTTCAATGGATATTTTTGATTTTATTGCATGGAAGGGTATTTTTTCCAACTTGCTATAGCAAGTTACTCTTATCTATTCTCATCTCTTTTCAATTTTTTTAGGGAATCGCACGTACTTTTATGGAATGCTTTTTTGCTCCCTAAATAGGTATAATTTTTGAATACACAAACAAGTGAAACTAATTCATTTGATACGTGTTTATTGTTTTGTTTAAAAAGGGAAAAATAAATAAATTTTGTCTTTTTTTTCTATTTAAATAAAATTGGTTTTTAAAACATACAGAATTGTTTAGAAACGTTAACAATTCAACATCATCTAATATAATTTAGTAAGCTAATATCAAAATGAAACATAAAATCATAAATAATATGTTAGCTCTTTTTTTTTCTTTATCAAAAAATAGATATGTTAGTTTTGTGACAAGCTTTTATCGATCTAGTACAAGCTTTTGGAAAAGATGAGTTTTGTTTACTTTTTATTTTTTATTTATTATTATTAATTTTTTTGTAAGATATCTATAACAATATATGTCCATATTTCAGGAATATTAACCTAGATTATTTTTTAAATATTTTTAAGGCTTTTATATTGCGAAAAAAAAAAAGAAGAAGAAGAAAGCAACGAAAAATGTGAGAAAAAGAAAAATAATACGCGTTGGCATCCTATGAACGGATGGGAATGATATGTGTAACAAAATACAAAAAAATAATAATAATAATAATTAAACCAAAAACTAAAACATTTAGAAATCATCATTTTGATAAGCGTGGAATCATTTTTGGAGGTTTGAGCAAAACAAACGATATTTAAACAAAACAACTCAAGACACTGTATCATAATCAACCATACCAAGTTTTCTTTGTTTCAATGTCTTCATAGGCTTTTAGTGCTTGAGCTCAAACTTTTTAAAAAGACATACCTTGATTGATTGATGAGAATTATATCCTTCTAAAAGCTCTTCATCTTCTTTGTATTGAGGTTGGACTTAATTTTCATCTTTTGATTTGTCGTTAAGCTTCAATACATTCAAGCTTAGTACCATGCCTACAACAATATCATCTACGCTTTTCTCCTTGGAGGAGTCATTAGTTTCATTAAATATCATATGCATAGATTCATCTATTACTTAGTTCTTTTATTGAAAAGCTCTCTTTATGCATTACTAGTAGTAGAGTAACTAGGAAAAGTTCCAACATTCGATTTTGAATCAAAATTTTTAAGTTGTCTTTGGTGTTTTAAAAAAATAAAATATTTGCGTCCAAAGACTCTAAAATTACCAATATTGGGTTTTTGATCATTTCAAAACTCACAATAGTACTTTATTCAAAATAAGTTTAATCAATACCCGGTTTAAAACATAACAAATAGTGTTGACAACTTTGGCCTAGAATTATTTTAGTAAAATATTTTCATTCCACATAGCTATTTTAAAACAAAACAAAATTTATCTTGACTTGAAAACATTTTAACAATGATAAAAATAATTTTTTTTATCAAAAGATATAATCTTATTTGTTCAAAAATTTCAAATTAAAACTCAATAACTCTAATCACATAGTTGACAAAAATTAAGCATATTATATTTTTAGCAAGACATTTTCAAATATAGGCAACGAATTATTACTGATATTATTTATGCCAATGATCTTGCTTTTTATGTTGTCTCCAAAAATAAAATATTCACTATCATTTCTTTGTGAAAGTTGAGAGTTTGGTGAAGTCATTGGTTTTGCTCTTGGAGCATCCACTTTATTGCTTATACCAATAATAAATATTCAAATTTGGATTTTTGGTACCCACTTAACCCTGAGTCCTTAGGGGTTAGTCTTTGAATTCTTTGGTACCATTCTTATTTGATACCAAAATATGCATTTTTCTTGATGGAGTATGAAAAACTAGTATGACCATTTTGATTACAATAATTGCATACATATTTTGAGTCACTACTAGATATTGCTTTGACAAAATAAGTTTTGAGATATTTTTGTTTTATAAAAAGTTTGTATCTTATACCTCTTTTGTCAAAAGTGTCGGGATATTTGCCTTAAAAAGTAGATTTTTAATTTTACGCTTTTAGTGTAAACAACTTTTTCTTATGTGCAATTATGATATTTACTAGATTAAACTGTCTCTGTTGAATAGTTTATTTATCTGAAAAAGATTCATGACTTTATTTGTGTATAAAGAAACAAATATGATTAAGTATTAATTATGTGGAGACTTGTTTTTTTATCTGTCTAAATGAATTAGTTCACAATCTGTAAATAAAAACGGAATACTTTATTTACTAAAGATTGTAGTGTTTGTCTATCTCAATGGGAATAATGTGTCTCAAATCATTAGTCTGACTTCTGATAGAAACACTAGTACAACATAAGTAAGTTATGTATATTGAACTGGACCAGGTAATATAAAGAATTGGAGTGCCACAACTCAATTCTTACAAACTAGCTCTTAGCATATAGCTCTTAATCCTTGATGTCTGACTGGACTTGCTTTCATGGGTTATAGCTTTTTTATTTGTTAAAAGACTAACCTTTATGAAATTAGAGGTGAAATCTGGCATATTGGAGGTTATGGCTTATGAATTGATGGGAACACCAAATAGTTAAGGACATTATACATTAATGCCACTTTAGGTTCCTTCAAGATTTATGAAATAATTAAATCTAAGATCTTAGTATTCACTTTGTGAATTGGTTGATAATTTTGTCTAAATGGCCATTGAGAACAAAATTATCAACAACATTATTCCTTGATAGAAAGATGGTAACTTAAAGATATGTGTTAGAGGGTATTACGGTGACTTCACCTATCTAACTACGGCATTGTATAGGGATTCTATATGTGGTATAGAATATACTAGATGAATTAGTTAATCAAGGCTAGTTGATTAAATCTCTATAAAAGGCGTACATTTAATCTAAGAGTGTAGTATTTGGCCTTTAGTGGAGTGTTCCCTTTACTAATAATATTTATATAAATACCATAATAAGAATTATTATGTATTTATCATATTATTGGAGCTTAGATTATTTGGATCCATTAGGTCCCTTGTCTAACTCAATAAAGTTCATTAATTGGTTGGTGGTATTTGTGAAATTAGTTTTATGAAACTGTGTAAAATAATAATTCTACACAGAAGTTGGTATTTTTATAAATAAGTTTCATGAGTTGGACATATTTATAAAAATACACCCAAAGTCCAAATTGGAGAACAAGCCCAATCCTAGTTGGATCGAGATTAGTAGATTTGGGCTCCATATATATAAGATATATGAGAGAAAAAAACTACACAGTAACCCTAGCAGAGTTACACATATAACAGAGCGAGAGAGAGAGAGGTTTTACGTCAACTACAGTGAGAAAGAGAGAGAAAAAGTTTCCTGCAATCTCACAATCTCTTCTCACGTCCCAGTATTCCAAAAGATCAAGAAAGTATTCTTGATTGTTCTCCAATAAAAGATTCAACTTGGTACACATTTACCTCATCAACCAAGAGCAAGAGCATAGATAAGAAGATTTAGGATTAGAGATTTGATCACCATTAATAAGGAGATCAAGGAGGAGTACGCTACAAGAGGTAAACCCTAATCTCATCTCTAAAGTTTTGTATCTAGATTTGATTTATGTTATACATGATGCTGTATATGATATATGCATATTCTATGCTTATGAAAGCTATTTTCATGTAAAAATTTTAAAACATAAATCCGTTATTTTTCCACTGCGTTCATAATATGATCATGTGTTTTTCAATAGTTTTTGCATGTATATATGTTTTTTTCTAAGTGTCAGGTCAATTTACCTACAAAAATTACATCTTTATCCACCAAGAATTAAATCAAAATTCTTCTTTCCATTGATGAACTTGTGGACAATATTGGTTAAATATAAAACTTTTTCTTTTAAGGAAGTATTTTCTTTTCTCAAAGATACATATATATCACAAGTCAAAATAACTTCATTTTCTTTTGAAAATTTCTCAAGTTCTTTTGATAAAAGAGATAGTTTCTTCTTGAGAGCATTATTTTTCATAACAAGCAATTTGTAGTTATCATGCAATTTATTAAAATCATCAAGTAGCTTATTGTATAATAACTCTTCTTCATCACTATCATTATCGGGGTCAAGATATTTTACCTCATTCTCAATTGCCATGAAGCACATATTGTCATCTCGAACTTCTTCATTGCTTTCCTTCTTCAAGATCTCATGTGTCCTGAGTAAACCTATGAGTTCTTCTAGAGGAAGTTTTGTGAGATCATTTACTTCTTAAATTACCACCACTTTGCTTCTATATACTCTGGAAAGACTCCTAAGCACTTTATTCACCAAATCTATGTTAGAAAATAATTTCTCAAGAGCATTAAGAGAGTTAATAATAGTAGTGAATCTACAAAATATTTGAGCAATAATCTTATTTTTATGCATCTTGAATAATTCATATTAGCGAGTAAAACTATTGATTTTCGTCTCTTTTATAGAATTTATGCCTTGATATGACACTTGAAGCATATTCCATATTTCATGAGCATTTGTGGCTTTTTCAATATTATTGAATATATCTCTATCTATACCACAAATTAAAATATGCATAGCTCTATTGTTCTTTGAAAAAATAATTTTATTATTTACATCGTATTTATCAATTTTCTTAAAAACAAATGGACCTTTAGTAATAATATGCCATAAATCAAAATCTAAAGATTGTAGATATGCAAACATTCTATTTTTCTAATAATTAAAATCGGTTACATTGAAGAATGGTAGTTTAGTTGAAAATCTCTCATTTGAAAAATTTTGAAAATTGTTTGGGTATGCCATTTCAAGATAGTTAAGTCTCTAAAATTGAGCACCAAGCTCTGATATCAATTGTTAGCCCAAGGTTGACTACCCAAAAAGGGGGTGAATTGGATTTTAAAATTTTTTAAGAAACTTTTCAACTATATAAAATCATAGACCATATATATAATAATAATACCAAGTCAATTAAGCACAATAAATATCAAACAAACAATCAAATAATTTGCAATAAAATAAAGAGTGTAGAGATAGAGAAAATGCAAACTCAATTTTTTACGAGGTTTGACAAACACGACGATTTTGCCTATGTCCATGACTCTTAATAACTTGTTTTGAGTTTCTATTATTCAGATCAAGATTGTGGACTTGACCGACTATTTTATAAATAGAATGAATTCTTCTTAGGCTCACCCACGCCTTTACAATAGTCTTGACTCCGACTCTATCACGTCTAACCTCGGATTATTTAAACTTCGATGCTAACCTCACCTACACGGATTGTTTAGACAATGATGTCAATCTCACCAACTCACGAGTTATTTAGACTCCAGTGACAACTTCACCTACATCGGGTTCTTTAGACTCCGGTGCCAACCTCACCTATATTCGTGTTATTTAGACTCCGGTGATAACCCTACCTATACTCGAGTTATTTAGACTCTGGTGACAACCTCACCTAAAAGGGGTTGTTTAGACTTTGGTGACAACCTCACCTATATACGTTTTGTTTAGACTTTAGTATCAACCTCACCTCACACTCAATAGTTTTTCAATATAAGAGTGAACACACTCAAGAATTCTCCTCACAAAAGTAATAAATACAATTTTGGCTTAGGAGATTTAAGAACAATGCACAATAGATGCTCTAAGATTAGCTCAATATGATTTGAAAGTTAATTCAATATAAGAATAGGCTTTTGTACTTTGAAAGTAGTTGGATAATAATTTAGATTGATGCAAAGTCTTTTTCTAGTCTTAAAATAGCTTCTATTTATAAGCTTATATGAAAACTAGCCGTTTATAACTGTTAGACACAGTTTCTACCATTTTCGTTAAACCGAAAGTGAGTTTTCGGTAGACCGAAAATACTATCCCTTGGTAGTACTTTTGCAACGGTCAAATTTTAATAGATATATTTTTTTCGCTGCTATTTTCAGTAGACTGAAACCTTGCTTATTTTGGCCATTTCAGTATTTGACAATTTTTCTAATTTTGATAGCTTTTGGCATTTTTCTAAAATTAACTTCTAAACTTGTTTTAAACACTTTAAAAACATTGGAAATCAATTTGAAAAGAATATTTTGGCTATTGTAAACTTGTTTTAGTTTTACAAAAATATTTAACAATAATTTAGAAAGTGTTCATACTAAAACAAATTCTAGTTTGCAAATAGAAAATCGTTTTTTAGCCTATGTCAAATAATCATAATTTCAAATATATTTATAACTTATTTAAACTCAAGAAATCATGTTTTAAAGAATATTTTGCCCATTCAAATTCATTATTTTCTATTTTCAAACTTCTATAATAAAATAACTATTTTAAGCTTAACATAGTTTGAAAACACTTTTGAAATCATGAGCCAATGCAAAGAGAATTTATGTGCAATGTACTAAATCAAAGGAAAGACTAAATATGAAATATAACTTATCTAAGCATGGTCTTGTATCTTGATTGTCTATCTTTAAGCTTGATTATAATAAGTCCAATATGCATCCATCTTCAAGTTTGATTCCTTGATCAACTTGAGTTAGAACTTTTTAAGCTATTTTACTATATACTCAAGTTAAATCATCAGTACTAAATTAAATGTTTGTTATCTTCAAAATAGGAGTGAGTAAGATTGATACCTTAATTTCTCAACACATTATTCTATGGAAATATGTCAAAAGAGATACTTGTTACTCGATTTCACAAACTATATTCTATGTTTCTAAAAGTGGTTAAATACAAAAATGATACTCTTTATCTAAAAAATGATAAATTTGCCCCTCATTAAAATACTATAAATTGAATTGATGTTTGTTTGTTCTTATTTTCAAAACATGAAAATTGTATTAAATATTTTGTCTTTAGTTTATTTTTTTTCGTTTTGGTTTTAACTAATTTTTTATTTATTCTGTTGTTTGGTAACAAGTATATAACGGGCAATTTTGACTTTCAATAATATTAAATTTTAAATTTGTAGAAAACAACGCTTCTGTGTTAGTGTTGAGTAATTAATATTAGAGGTATAATTTTGTTGATCTTAAAATTGAGGGTTAAATACAGAAAGTGCATACTTTTGATACCTTTTGAATTTAACCCTTCCGAAAAAAAGAGAGTGAAAATTAACAGGCATAGGAGGATTTTGGTAATTTCCCAAACTTTAAGGAGAGAGTGAAGCGTGGTTTTAATGCTACTAAGTAGGGAACAGGGCGTGGTTTAAACGCTAGGCGGGTTGGCTTGGGCTTGTCTCTCTATAAATACCCCTTTCTTTCTTTCTTTCCCTCTCAAATTGGCTCCTCCCTAGGGGTGTAAGAAAAAACCGAGCAACCGAAACCGACCGAAAAATCGACCGCTCAAAAATCGACATTTCGATGCCACGTCAGCACCGAGTCTCTCGGTCGGTTTCGGTTTTCTCAAAATGTTCGGTCGGTTTCGGTTTTAGAAAATTAAGATTCGGTTAAACCGAAACCGACCGACTTATATATTAGCTAAGACCTTTTAATCTAATATAAGTTGCCTTGGTGGACTGGTAGATGCAATCCATATATACTAAGAGGTTGGTGGTTGGAATCCCATTTCCCCTGTTTCTTCTTTTTATTATTGATTTGGTTTTTTAAAAAGAAAGTGGTTAATGGGATTCGAACTCTAGAGAAGGCCAACGAACCAACTTAAGAAAACCACTAAGCCAAGCGATGTTATTAGAATATGCAAGTTACCTATTATATTTAACTATCAAATAAATGAGTTAATTTCGTAAAAAAGTGAAGCAAGTGGGATTCGAACTCCAGACATCAAAGCTAAAAGAACCAAAGGAGCACGCAAAAACCACCAAGCCACATGTTTGTGTGTGTCATAAATGATTATCAATTCTATTTATTACTTAAAAACCTAAAATCTAGTTTTTCTATTTAATTTTAATTTTAATTTTTTTAACTTAATAAATAACCAAAACCGACCGAAAACCGACCGAAAACTGAAAGTTCGGTTTCGATCGGTTTCACTATTTTTTACGGTCGGTTTCAGTTTTTGCACTAAAAAAATTGATATAATCAGTTAGGTGGAATTTTTCGGTGAAAACCGACCGAATCGACCGATTTTCAGTCCTACTCCTCCCTTTTCTTTCAAAGTTGATAACTTGATACAGTACATACTCACAAAAATCCCTTCTTTTTCTTTGCTTCTTCTCCAATGGCGAATTCAAATCAAACACTTCGAGGTCTTTTATCTTCTGCATTTTATTTATTTATTTATTCATTTATTGTTTGTTGTGTTATTTATTTATACCCAGAGCGATGCCACATTTTTCCCTCTTTTCTTTTGTTTTTTTTTTCTTTCCCTTAATTTTTTTTTCTTTTGTAATTTTTAGCCGAAATTAGCATTGAATTCTTTGATAATTGTTCCTCCTCCTTTTTTCTTTTTTTTTGGGAATTTCTTGAAATCTTGAATTGTATATTCGATTTTGCAATTCTTCTTGTTTAGTGAGATGAGATGAGATGTGTTATCGTTGAGTGTATGGACGTATTTCGTGATCGTTTTATTATGTTCTCGTTTAAAATTGTCGTTTTCCTAAAATGTGGTTTTTTATTAGTCGTTTCAATCATTGTGATCTTTAACGAGCGATGTCGTTTTCTTCTCCTTATTCCCCCCATACATTTATTAATTACATTGCAATATTAGCCAAAATCAGCACTGAATTCTTTGGAAGTTAATTATCTTTCTAAAATAAACAAATTAATTTTAAGGCCCAAAAGCATTGGTGGGTGAATGTGTTTGTCTTGAAATCTTAAATTTGCATATTCCATCTCGTTATTCTTTCTGTTTAGCGAGATGAGACATCGTTGAATGCATGAATGCATTTCGTGATTATGGATGATTGGATATAATAGATTCTTGTTTCAGATCCATTCGTTTTATTACATTCCCGTTTGAAAATTGTCGTTTCCCAAAAATGTCTTTTTTTTTTTTTTCCTCCCTCGAAATGCGTTACCCAATAATGTCGTTTTAGCACTGACAATGTGATGCAGTATTGCAGTTTTTAAAATTTTTTTGTCGTTTTTAGTCAATGTTGAAAGTGTTTTCGTTTTTATTAATGTCGTTTTAATTTCAGAGCAAAAATTTTTTTCTAGTCATATTTCCATGAACGTCGCCTTTTTAAACTTTTGTTCGTTTTGAAATTATTGTTGTTTTTATCAGCTAATGGTTAAAACTGTCGGGGTTTTGTTTTTGTTTTTGTCTTCTTTTAATATCGTTTTTCCTGTTGTTGTCCTTTTAGGTGATGTAGTCCTTTTAGTCATATGTAGATGGTTGTGTTGCTTTTCATTCGATGTCGTTTTTCCTGTTTGCTTTTTCAACCTTATCGTCGTTTAGTCCAGTTATTCGTTTATTTGTTTTTGTGTCGTTTTTAGTTTCTCAGCACCCTGTAGTTCATTCATTTTTCCTTGTCAACTTAAGGTAACTCAACCTCCAAGCGATTCAGTTTCAAGCCTGAGTTTCAGCCCAAAGGAGGATTTGCTGGTGGCGACGTCATGGGACAATGAAGTACGTTGCTGGGAGATAAAGCGTAGTGGGACTAGTTTCAGCAGCACCCCGAAGGCTTTAATATCTCATGCTCAACCTGTTCTGTGCTCCACTTGGAAGGACGATGGCACAGCCGTTTTCTCTGGTGGCTGCGACAACCAAGTCAAGATGTGGCCTCTGATATCAGGTGCTCAACCAACCACCGTCGCCATGCACGAAGCACCCATTAAAGATGTTGCCTGGATTCCGGAGATGAACGTCTTAGTCACAGGAAGCTGGGACAAGACCTTAAAGTATACGCTCACTATTCCTTTCTTTCATTTATTACATTCCTAAACATTAATTAGTTGTGCACTTTTATTTATCTGTAATGTTTGGAGGTGTTTGGAGAATAAAAAATTGATTCATCCCTTTCTCTGTTAAACTGATTAGGCACGAAAGAGTGGTAAAGAAAAGAAGGTTTGGAAAGAAATGAGAACGAATAACAAGTTGAGTCGTCGCTTCCTAATTTAGCTTTATCTACCTATGTGAGTAACTGACATGTTAGAGATTCGCCAAAATTTGTGTCCTAAATTGGGAAAGTAAACACTTTTCTTATTTCTGTTTCTTTTATGGTACGTTTTGGATTAGTAAACATGGCCATTATGTGAGTGATACACCAAATTTGCATTCTAAATGTATAGGTAACCATGTGAATGGACAGGAAATGGAAATACTTCCCTTGCACTCATTCCTATTGCGGTTCGTTGAGGATTAGTAATGTCTTTTTTTTTTTTTTTTTTTTCCTAAGAGAAAAATAAGTCCAGATATTTCACCTTTTAGAATTTAAAAGTTTGCCATGATAGCTTTTGGTGTTCCTCTCCTGGCATATATTATTTGCATATGCGAACTGAAGAGCCAACATGTATTTGGCAGTTGGGACATTAAAAGAAGTCACCTGGTCAAAAGACTTAATCAGCATTGATTGGTGGTCCTTGACCATCTAGTTAAATGTCTGGGATACGCTTATGGATTATTCAGCGCTGGAGGTGTAGTGACTTCTGCACTGGGGCACTGGCTCGTTTCTAGTATGTTTCTAATGTCGTGAGCTATGGCACTTCAAACAGAATGCGTTATTCTTTTTCCTGAACGTAGGCGATTCTAGAAGATATGGCTGAGTATCATTGGCTTAATGACAGTGGCTGAAAGATGCTTGATATCTTATGGTCTATTGAAAAAATAGTCAACTGAGTGAAACTCATTATTTTCGCATGTAATAAGTCTGCTATGAATTCTGATATACTTTTGAGGTATTCTATACCTAGTAAAAAGCATAACTAAGTGTGATATTTTGTTTTAAGAGATTCTAATGCCATCATTTGAAAATCAATCTATACTCTGATTCGATTAATAATAGTGCGTCATGCGATTCTATTTCCTTGTTCCTGTTTGACTCGTGATTTTAGCATCCAAGTCTGGCTATCTGTCAAAACAAAGAATCATACACAGCTTACAACTGATTTCTTTGTCCTTCTTATCTTATGATTAATTTCATCGACTATCATCTTATAGGTACTGGGATACTAGGCAGGCAAGTCCAGTTCATAACCAGCCATTTCCTGATCGGTGCTATACATTATCTGTGAGACATCCTGTGAGGGTTGTGGGCACTGCAGATAAGAATATTATAGTCTTCAACTTGCATTATCCTCAGGTAATAATGTTACATCCTTGTAATAATAGGAATATGTTTTTAAATTGATTCTTATACCTTTTTCTATCATCATTAGGATTCAGTGAATTGCTTTTATTGTGAATCACATAGAAATAGCTTGTTATTTTAGGCGCACACATGCATATGATGCATCTATCGGATCAGTAGCTCATCTAATTAATTTGCTTTTGTACTTAGTAAAACGGTAAGTTAGTAACAGCTATCCTTGAACTGAAGTTGTTACTGGTTTGGAAATTCCTAGTTACAGGACAATTAAGTGGAAAGTTGTTCAATTATTTATTTTGAGCATTGGAATAGCGGGTTTCACGAAATAGATTTCTCAGTGTTGTTCAGAAACATTTAGATTTAGTTTAGAACTTGTCTTGTTTTTAGAACTTCTCTTGTTCTTTCTTTCTTTTCCTTTCCTTTCTTATTTTCTCTATCTTAAAATTCTGTTCTAATTGCTTTGAGTATTCCAACAGGCTGAATTCAAGCGAATCACCTCGCCCCTCACTCATCAGACAAGATGCGTCTCTGTCTTTCCTGATAAGCAGGGTTTCTTGGTATTTATTTATTATTTATTTTCTTTACATGATAGCTATATTCCAAGTTCTGTTTTATTTTTGCATTTCATTTGTTGTTTCTTCTGTTGTTCTATTTTGTTGGATGGATCATATCCAATTCTGTTTTGCCTTTAGGTTGGCTCAATAGAAGGAAGAGTTGGTGTTCAACATTTGGACAACTCAAAGCAAAATCAGAACTTTACTTTCAAATGTCACAGAGATGGCCTCCATTTATACTCAGTCAACTCAATAAACTTCCATCCTGTAAGATATTATGATGCCGGTATATTTTGTTTTGATATTCCTGCATATTTTGGTTTTTCTTTTCCCCCATCGAATCATGCATACTCTGTCGGATGGCATGTGTTATTCTTACAAGTTGCATAATAATCATAGGTTGCAAATATAATGAAATGCCTAGAACAAATGGGTAACTGGACATGCTTAACACTATTCCTTTTGGTTAAGAGATTCGTGTATATGATCAGTACCTAGTGTTTGACGGATTTGATTTATGTGTGTTCTTTTACAATCTTATTCACGTTTTTTTTTTTTTTTTTGTGCAGGTCTATCATACAGTCTCGACTACAGGCTCCGATGGTGGTGTTCATTTCTGGGATAAGGATCACAAACAGAAACTCAAGGTACATGTTTACAGTATTAGTCCACTTGATTTAATTCTGAAAAAATGAGCTTTTAAAGCCTTTTGTTTGAATTTGTTCTTAGTGAAAATACACTCAAGTCTGTTTGATTATGAGCATTCTACAAGGATCTGTTGATTTTGCTGTCAACAAAAAATATTAGTGAACATTCCCCTGTTGCCAACATAACTCTTGCTTATTTTGAAATTTAGTACCGTCTCTCTGTATGCGTAGCTCAAACGGTCCTTGGTTAATAAGATACAGATTCTTTCCATAGCTAAAAGACAAATGGCTGTACCGTGTGGTGGAAACTCATTTATCTTGTTATGATATCTTTCAGTCCATGGCAAGGAACAGTCTACCAATGCCATGCAGCACCTTCAACAAGGATGGCTCAATATTTGCGTACTCGGTGAGTCTCAGTTTCCAGTTGCATTACCTTTTCTACTCTCCCCCACAATTATATTTGTTTCACATTTTATGATTATAAACAGGAAATATGGTTAAAGAATCATGAAACATGTTGCTGGAACTTTTTGGGGTTGTGATCATTTGCTCTTAAGATGTTTGACAACTCCTAATGGAAATATTTTCCAATTTTTTTTTTTATTGCTGTATTTAATGCTTATTGTTAGCTTTTAATGAATGAAAAACACCGTCAGAATTCCCAGGGTTGCACAGTTTTCTTACTTTATAATGAAACTTGTTATCTTTCAACTTGTGTATGTGTATAGGCATGTTACGACTGGAGTAAAGGTGCAGCAGAGCACAATCCGGTAACAGCAAAGTCCTACATATATCCTCACTCGCCACAGGTACAAATTTTAATGAATTACTTGAGTAGATAATTCATTTACACCGAATAATTTTTTTAGATCGAAAGATAGGTTTTTCTCCCCCCCTCCCCCCCCCTTTTCCGGTAATATTTTATACAATCTTTGGATGCAGGATTCTGATGTCAAACCCATACCACAAGTAGTTAACCGTAGAAAGTGAAACTAGCCCTTATCAGATTGACAAACTCCAGCACTGGAAAACTTGTTAACCGTGTGGAGATATAGTTTATTTGACCAGGAAGGAATTCTAGTTAGAAATGAGCACTCTTGTTTAGTCTTTTTTCAATATTGTAGTATTTCTAGGCTAGCAGAAAAAATAAAGTCATTTTTTTAGCAATTATAAATCCTGTATGGTGAGTTTGAATCGTGTTTCTGTATAGATGGTAAATTGTTTTTGAATGTAACTTTCATGTTCTTTTGCCTTTTTATGATTGCAGTATCTGTAATTGTTGCCAGTTATGTTATTGACTTATTGTGAAATGGGGTTTAAAAAGGAATAATGATATGATTTTTTTTTTTCTTTTTTTCCTTTCTCTGTTTATGGAGAAAGTACAGCAACTTAACCCCAAAATGGGGGACAATTACACAAATCAATAATCAAAATGTAGTCCCAAAAATTGGTTGTTGATAGACATAAGACAATCATAGAGAGGACCTAAATCTTAAAATGGAAACACCAATTAACAACATCAAAACATGTATCAGTAATTACAGGATAACACACATGCACATACACAAACAAAATAATTGGAGAATAACACACAAGCAGCAGTTACACAAATAACATCATTACAATAAAAATAAATAAATAAAGCTCTTATTTGAACGTTGTAATGCTTTGGTAATGGACAACAGCCATTCATAATGACATATTCAAAGTCCTTTAGCCTTTAAGACTAACTAATTCGCGGGTAATTCTGTGGTTATATTCACCTGGGGGTGTAAAAGACTGCAGATCTCATTGACACGTATAGTTCACCAAGTCAATGGTTCAGATTTTGTGAAAAAAGGGCCTAGAGATATCTTTAGAGTCTAGACTAACTAAAGTCGTGCATAGTGGACAATAGGAGCCTAAAAGGGTATCAGTGTCACAGAAGTCTCAGTTCTTTGAATGAATGTTACGAAAAGAACAAACAGTGCTCATAAAAGGATTTTGTCACTAAAGAGGGGAAAAAAATAGCTTTTTTTTTTTGGACTTTGTATGTGATGATCACTGATATGTCAAAGCACGCGTAATCTTTTATTAGTGTACGTATCATCAGAAGTCATAGATGTATCTATCTATGTCTTTGGAATGTAGAACTAACTACTACTCGAAATCTAGCTTAAATTCAAGTACACATGTTATTGTGTATACCCGTTTAGTTTAGTATGGGGATGCTTTGTTTCGTTTGCTAATGACGTAAACAGTCTCTCTTAAACCTTATTTTATGAGTGGAGAATTATCATCACTCATCAGGATTTAGAAAATGTTTCGTGTACAATGTGTTCTTGTTTGTTTATCGATTCTAACATTACGGTGTAAGAGTTATAACGGAATACAACATCAGCGGAAAAAATTTGAATAAATTAGGATAAATGACTCTATAGTTCCTGAACTAAGGAAAAAGTCTCATTTTGGTCTTTAAATTTCAAATTGCGTCGTATTAATTCATAAATAATATAAAATATTTCATTTTAGTCGTTTTTGCTATACATTTTGTTTGGTTCTTATGAGAATAAGCACATGAGCTGTATTTCTCATTTTGTATTAGTGATTTCAATAAAATATCGTATTTTAGACAGTTCTACATTATATTATTGTTTAACATGCAACTAAGTTTTATTCAACCAATCATTCTTAAACTGCTTCAATTCATATTTTATTCTCTTTATAGTACTAGACTATACTTTTGGATATGAAATAATTACAATAGAATAGCAAAGGTATCTTAATTACATGCTCATTTTGTTAAGAATAAAATAAAATATATAACAAAAAGAACCAAAATGAAACTTTTTTGATAGTTTAAGGAATCAAACTCAATTCAAAATTTAAGGGACAAAGTGAGACTTTTCTCATAATTTAGAGACCAACAGAGTTATTTATTCAATTAATTAATAAATAAATGTCTGCAGCAAAAAATAAAAAACTAATAAAGAGGGAAAAAAAATTTAGCAAATGCCCCACCTAAAATAAATTTTTTGGGCTACTCTATTTCTGTAGATATTGTCCGTTTTGACCTTATCATCTCATGGCTTTCTAAAATATATTTACACAAGTTAAGAATATCTTTCCTTTTAAGGCCCAAAAGCCTCTCATTCTCAAAAGATATAGACTACTATATCATACATACGCTACAATTACATGTGTTTATTGGAACTAACTAACCAATGATCTTTTAATATAAGAATTATGATTGAGATACTAAATTTTCATGTCGAAATTCATTACATATACCGATTGTCCCACTTAAAAGAATATTTGTACTTACTGTTTGGAAATAAAAAGAAATGTGGTTCAAATGTTTGCTAATAATGTACGTGAATTAATTTGCTTTCCATCACGTATCGCTGTTGTAACAAACTTTTTGTACCACAAAATTCTCCGGTCTCCACTATGATTTATGTTGTTAGAATCAATCTTAATTTACCATATAGTACTGGAAAAACGATTGCTGAAAGAAAAATGCAAATATGACAATTACGTACATGTTATTTAATAGCAGTTGTATAGTGATCTCAAAATATATATATATATATATATATATATATATATACCAGTTGTATAGTGATCTTTAAGAATTACCAAGCCTTACCTACCTTAAGATCCAATTTAATTATAATCTGCTAAATGACCATGTCAAGATATAAACTTTCATGTAATTCTTTCACTTTTCTCTTGTGTGCCAAGTGGCGGTACAATATAAATTTATTTTTCCTTTTATTTGATCATTGTTTATTGATATTTATTCATCTTTTTTCTTACAAACAGTATGATTCAGAAACTTTTCATTTACAGCTAAGTGATTTGTCAGTACTACGTACTACTTTCTTCCTAGTATTTTGATCAAATTAATCGGTTGGGGCTCGTAAAATTTCATCTATAATGATCACAAGTGTCACTAATGGAAATTTCTCAATTAAAATCCTTAATTATCAAACAAATATGTATCAAATATGAAAAATTTTCAACTAATATTTTCAAGAAGGAATAAGGTTGGCTGAGAAGGAAAAATATTATTATTACTCGCCTCCATCCTACAATTTCTTGATATTTTTATAGTATTAATTTATTCAATGGTTTTCATTTTATTTATTTTATTAAAACTCGAAGGTTGGCTAATATCCAACACATTTACCCTACTAAACTGGTACCCGCATATTATCAGGAAAAAAAAAAGGTACACGTAAATAATTTTGTTTCACTAAATTGCGTTCAATAATATTCAACGAAGTGAAAACAAAAATCACATTGAGGAATTCATTAATTTGACCTCGTGGAACATTCATAGAAATATTCACTCCAGTATAATCTTTTTTTATTTTCATTTTTTGGGAACACCCATTAAGGTGTTTGAACTGTACATGGGGTTCATAAGCTCCATGACTTGGCTAAGCAACATTAAATGCTTAAGTCATCCTTTCATTATGCTTAGGGATCCCAATACTTCCATGTTCAATAGATGGGCAGTCTCTAACAAACTGAGATATATAAATTGACCTCTTCCTTCCATTTCTTTATTTTCCACGAGAAAGATTGATGATTGATGAGCTCACATTGCCCTTTGATTTAAAATAAACCATAGAAAATACAAAAGTTGTTAAAACTTAGCATAAACGATATTCACATCTACAAAGAAACTATTTACATATGAGGTACTTAATTTTTTGGCCGGCTTACTTGACTCTATTATAAAATTTTAGTTACTTCACCAGCCGACCATGCTCGTATTAATTGGTGATAATCCATTGTTTTTTTTTTCCTTAAACTTAATTAATGAATGATTAAGATTAATCAAGAAGCTGATAAGATCAATATAGTACGATCAGATTTTTAATTCAAAGAAAGCAACAACCCTAACCAAAGATAGAAACATAGGGGTGACACTAACATACACAAGCAATATTCTATAGTAGTATAAAAAGGCAGGGAATATGAATAACTTGTCAAAGGCTCCAAGTTTGCCCCAAGAAATCAGCCAAAGTCGCCAGAGGTCGAGTTCCCATATAGCATATGATGTAACGTAATATGGCCTTAGCTCAAAGACTAATAACATACAAAATATACATGCATGTTTTGGTGAATAGATAGGCACGTAGTACTTGGGGGGCTCAGCAGAATTCAGTGCCACTCACAAGACCAAAATAGCATGACATGTGGGAATTTAATGCACTTCTTGCTATAAATTAAAGTAACCCTTGAGTTGAGTGAATGAAAAGAAAATAAATTTTTTTTAGGGTTTTTATTACTGATGTCGATCATGTCATCATAATTTTGCAGCATTCAATTTTTTTTGGCAGACCTTTTTTATTTCTTATTTTTAATTTTTTTGCCTGACGCAACAATGGAATATGTGGTCAAATATAGCAACCCACAGCCTACAACAACACACACACATATATATATATATATATATATATATATATAGAGAGAGAGAGAGAGAGGGGGATGGGCTTGAAAATTACATCAAACATGGTTTTGTGTCTTGACAATGCATTAGGGCATATGGGTAGGTTTCCTATGTTTAGAAATTGTGATGTGAGCCACGTACCCATGTCCAATTAACTACCACAATAAATACAAAAAAGCCCTATACCGCCTTTACAAATGCAATCTCTAGAAAAACCACAACCCCTTTCCTTTTTTTTTTTTTTGGTTATTAAAAAAAAAAAGAGTATAAATTTTATCCCCACTTGTTTGTAAACTTTATCTGCCATAGCAATTTCCATTTTATTTCCACTTTCCTTGATCAATCGGTAACGGGTGATAAAAATCTATTGACAGAGCAAATAAAATAATTACTGCATACACAGATATATATACAACTTTGAGATAACCCTTGCTCGTTTTTAAAAGACCTTGCGTAACTCTGCCATTTACGCCAGTTCATTAGTTTTTCCTATAAATTTGTAACTTACGAAGTGTGAAAAAAATGGTTATGCTTATCTCTTCGAAACCAATACCAGAACAAAATAGTTTACGGTAAACGTTAATAATTATATTCAGAGTGATATAAACAGAACAAAAGTTAAAAGATTTTAGTTTACTGTTATGTTCACAGTGATATAAACAGAACAAAATTTAAAGATTTTAGTTTAGTTGGCCAAAATTATAACTTGATCAATATGAGTAAAGATATATGCATAGTAGAAACCGTGTGCTTTTTGGTCCCCTATTTGGACTGCGTGTTAATCAATTAAAAACCTTGTAGCATTCTCACTACTGGTAAAACTATTAAAGTAACATTCGAATTTTTTTTTTCTTTCTTTCTTCTTTTTCTCTTAAGTTATTTTTTTTGTCGACCATCTAATATAAAGCTAAGAAAACTACAAAAAGAAAAGTAGAAAGGAAACGAGAGATTAAGGACTTAGAAAGAAAGCCCTTTTGTGAGGGTCCCACAAGTAATTTAATACTCAGATATGGCCATAAGAAGCGCTTATATAAATCCCCCATTGCCAAGTTGCTCTCTCCTCTCACTACTACAGTCACCTCTCTTCTACCAAAAGTTTACGAACTGTCTCTCAGACATTACATCAAACACCTTTGCTCTCTTTGTACTGATCCCGAAACGTTTCGTCCTCCCACCGCCATGGCTAGACCTCAACAGCGATATCGAGGCGTGCGTCAACGACACTGGGGCTCCTGGGTCTCCGAAATTCGCCACCCTCTATTGTAATCCTCTCCTCCACACTCCCAGAAAGCACAATACGTTTCTTCTACTCCAATCTTTCGAAACTCAAAACGAAACGTTTCTTATTTATTTCAAACAGAAACAGAGTATTTATTCACCTTTTTTTAACTCTTCTTCTTTTGGGTAAATGCAGGAAAACGAGAATTTGGCTAGGGACGTTCGAAACGGCTGAGGACGCGGCGAGAGCTTACGACCAAGCGGCTCGGATCATGTGTGGCCCGAAAGCACGTACAAACTTCCCGTACAACCCCAATGAGCCACATTCCAACTCTTCCAAGCTTCTCTCCGATACTTTGAGAGCCAAGCTCCAGAAATGCAACGTGGCTTCCCTCCAAATGACCAAACAGCCCCTTCCGAAAGAGCCCCACGTGGCACACTACTCCAGCCTCAACCTCACCACCACCACCGCCCCCGCCACCTCCGCCGCCGGCATTGCCGGAAACGGAGTCGGAATCGGCGGCGCGTGGCCGGAGGGGAACTGGGTCGGACTCGGCGAGAGTAACGGTCAAGGGAGTAGTACTAGTAGTAATAGTAGCAGCAGTAGTAGTGGTGGTGGTGGTGGCGGCGGTGGCGGTGGTGGTGGTCAACACTACTACAAGCCACTTGAGGATGATCACATAGAGCAAATGATAGAAGAGTTGCTTGATTATGGCTACATGGAGCTCAGCCCTGGCGTACCATGAACCAAAGTAATTGTTAAAAGCCCTTTTAATTTTTGGTTAATTAAGAAGCAGAGATGGTGCTACACTTGTTTGATGATCATGATGATCATCAGCACGCACGTGAATTTGGTCCAATTATCATTGCTGCGGTGATATGGTGATAATATTACTCGATAGCTTTAATTTAGTGGTATCAGTAGTAGTCCTGATCTTCTATGCGCAAATTGCGGCCTTTTTTTTTTTTCCTTTTGTCTTAGCTGAGCTTATTATAGCTATATTCGAATAAAAGTAGATAATATATATGAGTTTCCATAATCTAAGTATATATGCAGCTTGATTAATTATAGTATATATGTGTCACTTGACATTGGCCATATATATGTGTGTGTGTATGTATGACCAAACACACATGCATACATATATAAATGACCAGCCGCAAAGCATTAGAAGGACTTGGCATGGTCAGTGTTCTTTTGGGTCAATTTTGTATTTCTTTTTTTTGGTGGCAGAATAATTTTCATATGATCCGCACGGTACGTTAATTACTAGACTTATTTGCATGATCAAGTTTGAACTTCCAAGGGCGGAAAAGCTAGCTAGGCGTAGATTAATCTATTTGATAATCTGGATTTGACCAACTAAAAGACAAGAAAGTGAAGAAGATATGAAAGTGGACAAAGAAAAGATAGTATATAAATTTTTTGTGCCTTTCTTTTTTTACCCCCAATATCTAATGGATAAGACATCTGCTTCAGCATTGTCAGTCTTAATTCACCAGTTACGGATAAGCTTCAATCTGAACGATACCAGAGAAGAAGTCATTGTCATTGTCATTGTCTTTTTTCTTTTTGTTTGAGTAAATTTTTATTACTATTATAAAATTATTATTATTATATGGTGCTGGAAAGACACCAGAGCAGGTTGATACCAAACTTAAAATGCTCATGATCCATAACCAAGTTTGTTAAATTGAGAATCCTTTTTGTGTTTATTCAGTTCCAATTTACTACTTTTGTTTTTCCTTTTTTGGGAAATGTTTAACAATATTGCTTTTTAATGCGCTAAAGTCTTAAAGGCCTTTCACATACTGTAGATAAAGTGCATAGTTAGACGCTTAAATTACAAGAAATTGATTATATGAATGAGGCTTTGCCAAAATGAGCTAGTCTTTCCATACTATAGGAGGCAGAAAATGATATTAATCAATCTCTATAAGGTTAAAAATTAGGCAAACGGGGCAGAGGAAACTTCAGAAAATAAGATAAAGATGGTATTAATTAAGAAACTATTACTACAATTAATAATATTGCACAATTGATTGGTCAATACAAGTTTGTTGGAGGAATATGCATTCAGACTGTATCATATATGGACAAGTATAGTGTTACTTGGCAACAAATCAAAGAGTTCGATATATGCTGATGCAATTTCCTTTCACCATAAACATTCTCATTGTTTTCACACTTGCTTTTTTTTTTTTTGGTTGATAAGGGACATGTCAACTTTGTTATCTTTCCAGCTTGGGATCTGTTGATTCTTTAGAAGCTGCATCACTTTTTTGGCATAATAATATAAATGACTAACATATAATATACCCCTATATAAATGTATCTATCACTAGACATCTATAAACCCATGTGCTTATCTCTGACTCTAGGATTCTAGCGGACGTAATATATGCTTACCTCTCCCTTCAACTTGTTCCAAATCAAAACAACTCTATATATTTCTGTCTATTTCCAAAAATAAACTTTAACTAGACTCTGATATCATTTCTTGGAGGGTTATGTAATTTATGTTACAGTTAAGATATCACTGTTCTAGGCATCCTAAAAGTTTGTAGGTACATAAGGCTCGCTTTGAAATTTTTGTTTTAAAACAAATTGAACACAAGATTAAAAGAGAGAAGGAAAAAAAAAGGGAATTAACAATTGAACACTTACATTTCAGATTTTGCATAGTATTAAGATTAGCTCATTTGAATCTGCTATTGTTTGAAAATAAACAAAACAAATCTGCTATGAAAATTGGCATGCTTTGGTGGTCATATCATCTCAAAACCAAATGAGTATTATCATCCCAACAGTGCTGAATGTGCCATTATTGCACTTCTCAACACAATTTCAGCTTCATACCCTGAATTGGGTAGTATAATATCGATTTAGAGAGTAAAGAATATAGTTGCTTTTGGACAAATTAGCAGTCAAATATGATGGAAAATGCACTTTGTCTGTCACCTTTTTGTAGTGTGCTAGGTTGCTGAGGATTTTTTTTTATTGATTTTTTTTTCTCATGCTTATATATACAAGGTCGTGCAGTTTCCAACAATATGGACCCTACTTGTCTATTTTGTTATGTTTTTATCATATCATAGTCAGGTAAAAATGATTTGCTTACATCAACGAAGATTAGGAAATGTGATTAGAAAATCAATTCCTATTTATTTATACACAAATAAAAGCACTTTACAATGTTTTTTTTTTTGGGAATTTTACAATGTATTATGTCATACATATATATGCATTTTTGACCATTTCCGAATCTATATACCAATACCAAGTCTATATTTGTCAACAAAAATAACAAAACGCTAAATTTGGCTCAATATTTTGTTATTTTAACTCCAAAAAGTATTGTGTTATTCTAGTTTTATTTTAAAGAACTTTTATTACTTCAATAATCAGTAAGTCAATTCTTAAGCCGCTAACTATTTATAATATCTCATTAAAAATGTGATTTCAATACGTTAAAATTTTAGAAATTACAACGTTATAATAGTGAAGTAAAAATTTGGCATCAGAAATACCAAATTTTAGCATTACAAGAGATGACATTTGAAGTTGAGGATGTTTCTGTGCTCTATGCTTAAGGACACTATATATATAGGAGATGCTTTCACTAATTTAAGTGCTTATTCACCCCACGTCGAGCCCCCACGTTGTCTTTGGGAGTCCAACCGAATGGGAGTGGCTTTGGGAAGTGACCCGTCACTGGGATTTCATCTGCCCTTTTTATTATAAAAAAAAATGCTTATTCACCTTTTTTTTTTTTTTTTTAACAAAGTTGCTATATATATCAGTTGGTCCAAGATTTGAGGGTTGTGTGTGTGTATTTAGGGGGTCAGGAGTTCAAATCTTGGTAGTGTATGTGTGTGTCATTTTCCTTTAATTTGTAGTAAGTGGTGGTCATTAGTTAAGTCCCACTTTATCAAAAAAATATATATATAGCTCTCATTTTATTTTTTATTGAGACCATAATTTGAATGAGGGGAAAACAAGGATGCTGCAAATATGGTGGGATCCGAGTCTACTATTATAATCTCATGCCTTCATGATTATTCATGTACATTAGGGAATTGATTTTGTTCCCCACAACCACTCGTAATTGAATATGTGACACTTTTTCGTCTATTTTAATACTTTGAATTTAAAAAAGTTGATTGCATGATCCAACAATAAGTATTTTAAGTTTAAATCATTTGATGGTTCTCTGTCTCTCTATATAAGCTATGTTTTTGGGGGAGTAAACAAAGAGTTATTAAACTTAATATTTGATAAAATGGGGAGAACTGATCAGTACAGTTCAATTGGAGCTAGATTAAATCATTGAAGAGCTAAAAAAAGCAGTCAAATTTAATGATAGTGCATGGAATCTCATGCCCAAAAACATGCAGGGGAAGCAATCATATGGCCTTAGCCATTATCTAGCCTCATAAACTGTTTAATTAATCCTTAGATATAGATTTTCAAGCCCATATCCCAGTTTGGATTTCGTTTATCATTGGGTTTAGATACTTGGGGAGTGGAGTGACTAGTCCACAAGTTTAGTCATGCATAAATTTAGTAGTAATTCCTCCAAAAATGTTTCTCTTTTTTTGGGAGTGTTCAGGTTGGTAAACGCATGGTAACCAAACTTCCCAAAAAGCAAAAGCACTTTTCAACCCATTTTCTCCAAGCATCACGGTACAAACAGTGGCAAGAATCTGTGTGTCCCAGTGGCCAATTCTTAAAATACCAAGTTCAGAACCTTGCTAATACGCCAGTTTGGCATTGGTATGTTGTGTAAAATACTTCTAATAACGAATAAAATGAAAACATAAATTAAAAGAATTTTTTAGCTTCTCAAGGAACAGTAAAATTTATTAGATTTTGTGTCAATAATTTCTAAAATTTTTTACCAAACAGTCTATTTCAAAAGTTAGTTTTTAGGTAACACATAATAAAACATAAAATAAGTTTCCAAACATCAATTAAATTTGAAATTATTTTGTAATCTTAATCAAGAATACGTTTAACATCTCAAATATAGTTGAATTTTGTAGTGTTACCAACATTGCTAACACTTTTTAAATTTAAGTTGGGTTTTGTCCGAGTTGGAATGAACAAAAATGCTTCTAACATTCATTTTATGTATATAATAAGAAAAAAATTGACATTCTATAGAGTATAGAAGGAAAAATAAAAATTACACAAACCAATAATATGTATTTATAACTTTTCATCTTTTTGTGTTCCCAATTCCTTCACATGGACAACCATGTTATCCTCAAATGGAGTGCCTCCCATTAGCATGTTAGAGAGCACATGGTTTTAGCTAGCTATCCCGCTTCAGTACTATATGTATGTATGATATGCATGTTAATGTAGAGCAGTATGGTATACCATTTCTCTCTCTCTTGGCATGTAGATTAAATAAGTATGCTAACAATGCTTTCTTGCAACTTATACGAGTTAGAATGAATCAACCTGTTAGAGCTCCACCCATACTGCCATGCACATGGACAATCATTTTTATCAGATGAGAAGCACCAGTATACAATACAATGGTTGATAATAATAATTTCTCCTGAATTATATAATTATACTACTTTTGTCCCCGAATTTTCAACTTTTATATAATAATGGCCTCTAAATTATACAATTGTTACAACAATGACTCATTTGTTGCAAAGTACTATTAGTTTTTTTAATAGAAAATAGTCTTGTACAAACTATATAATTGGGTATTATTTACTTTTATGAGTCAGAAATTCGTTCTCAGCCATAGTTACCAAAATGTATACTTTGCACATGACTCATTTCTGTTAAAAATTTAATAATTTGTGGAAAAAAAAATGGTCATTGCTGCAATAATTGCATAAGTCTTAGTAGTTTACTGTGTAAATTGAAAATTTGGAGTCTCATTCTTAATCATAGTTAGCAGATTATATGTTTTGTAATGACTTTTTTCTGTTAAAATATTTAATATTTTGTAACAAAAGTATTATTGTTATAACTATTATATAATTCATGGACGACCATTATTATGCAAGTTTAAAATTCGAGGGTTAAAGTTATGCAATGAGTATAAGGCCATTACTATTAGTAACCCATAATCCAAAAGAGACAAAACAACAGAAGTATGAAACGTTTTGGGCTGAGTTTGGTTGGTCTAGTCTGGGCCTATTCCAGATTGCCATTATAAGTTGGAGAAAATGACATGGATAGGACTAACTTGGGCCAAAATGACTATTTTTATACATTTTTCTAAAACTGACATTTTTATGAGTATCAAGGATTTTTTGATCATAGGTCGAGTGCTTTTTTACTATGAAATTTCATAGTTAAGAAGTTCTTAATCATAAGTCAAGAAGTATACTCCTAAAAATGTTATTTTTAGAAAAATGTGCAAAAAAAAGTCATTTTGGCCCAAATAAGTCCTATCCATCTCCTTTTGGATTTGGAAAGCCCAAGCAACGAAAGCTAAAAATGGACTTGGTTACAGCCCAAAAATCTCTATTTTCGAGGAAGAATGTAACAATTGTGTTTAAGATTAGAGATTCAAAATTAGGGGCATTTACTATAGTTAATCATTATGGAGATTATGTGATAATTGATAATGTATAAAAAAAAAATATATATTAGTACCCACATAAGAAAGGAACCTGACTTTTTTAGTGTAATATATTTTTTATAAAATAACGGGGGGCACGTGCCTACCATAAAACTAGTATATATATATATATATATTTTGAAATGTATATTTCGTTTTTTGTCATAAAAGAGAAGATTGGGAATAGGAAGGAAGGGGGAAACACGTGTGGAGAGAGGATTGGAAGTTGGAAGAAGAAAGGGGAGTGAGAGTAGCATAGGGAATTATGAGAAGTTCTACGCGGATGACTTGGGCCAAAGGGCGCACCAAGAGTCTCGCTCGCTCTCTCGTTTGCTCAAAGTGAGTTTTTCCCATAAAATAAACGAGTGCACACACTAGGATATAAACACACCCCCACTTCACTCATCTCTTGAAAAGAATTTTCTATAACGACCCAAAAAAAATTACAAACAAAACTCTTTTAAACACTTTACGTCTATGTGTGCGAAACAGAGTTAAACTAGCTCTAGCTCTCTCTCTACATAAAACAAATATTAAAAGCAAAAAAAACAAAAATCCCACTTGAAGAGGGATCCCTAGCTTGTTATTTATATATGGATATTTACTGTTTTGCAGCCAAAATGTTGTAGCCAAAATGTTGTAGTTCCCTTCTAGCAACTTTCATGCAGAAGCATTGGATGTCACAAACAAGAGTTCTTTGGTTATTTTAAGCGTAACGTATTTATGATGATCAATACTATTGTTTGAAGCCGCTCTCGTGGGCTATACCTGTATCTATCAATCTATATATAGATATAGTCATCGTTCTGAAAAGAATCATCAAAAACAAAAATGGCAGACAACAGGGGCAATAGCTTTGAAGAAATAAAAAATGAGACTGTCGATCTCGTAAGTTTTGTTTTCTCAAATCTGAAATCTNTCAAATATGTGCATTGATGTCTATATAATGTGACTCTCTGTCACCATGCAAATATAAATATTTTGGCTTTTGCTGATTTCTACTGCTCCATTTACTGTTCATGCATTGAGCTTTGGAATTGATATTTTAATTCTGATTGTTTTGGATCTCTGTTTCCATATCTTAATCAAATATTTTGTGTTTCATTTCACGAGTCCTTAAAAATTATATGAATTCAACAATCAAACTGTTTGCTTTATAATTATCTTAATCTGGTTCCACTTTCCTTTAATTGTGTCACAGTCGAAATACTAATTTAGGGAATCATAATACTTTTGTTGTAATTGGCTTTTTGAGAGATGATAAAAATACTGAGCTTCATATATTACTTGTTTCATCAATCTCAACCTTTTATTAGAGTATGGCCAATACGAGACCTACTATAAGAATTTAGATATGTTACATGTATCTGACATTAGTACATCTATTATATAATTGTTTTGAGATTCGTTTTCTCTTGTTTGGACTTTTATTTTTCCTAAAGTTTTTCCTTTTCTTTATGTTTTGGCTGTATTTTCCTAAACAATTAACTAAATAACCAATCCAAAAAAGGTAACGCCTTTACAATCCTTATTCTTGTTATTATACATAATTTATGATGGTAAAGACTTTTGAATGCATGGATTGAAGAATCTCTAAGAAAATGCATTTTGATGCAAGTGAGTTTTTTTTTTAAAGCCATAATATTAAAATGAGAGGCATTAAATATTTTATTACTGATATTAAACAGATGATGTTCTAATTGAATTCGAGTAATTTTTTTTTGGTAAGCATAGGTTACATAGATAAATGATTCAGCATATATGTGACAACATAATGTACGTGACAGGAGCGCATACCAGTCCAGGAAGTCTTTGAGCAACTGCAATGCACCAAGGCGGGTTTGTCAAGTGAGGAAGGACAGAAGAGACTCGACGTCTTTGGTCCAAACAAGCTGGAAGAAAAGGAGGTAACTAAAACATATATATATATACACATATAAACACACACATATAGACGCTACAAATATTTCAAAAGTACATTAAGTTGCCACATTGTTTCTATAGACAAAATAAGTCCTTAACTTTTTAATTAGTCATCGTTTTTGCATGTAATAGGAAAGCAAGTTTCTGAAATTCTTGGGTTTCATGTGGAATCCTCTATCATGGGTCATGGAGGCTGCTGCTATCATGGCCATAGCATTGGCAAATGGAGGGGTAACATCTCTCTCTCTCTCTCTCTCTAAATATATTTATATAATTATATATACACACACACACTGTCATGTCATTATTAATATTTCAATATTGAACAAATGCAGGGCAAACCACCAGACTGGCAAGATTTTGTTGGTATAATTTCATTGCTAGTAATCAACTCCACCATAAGTTTCATTGAAGAGAACAATGCAGGAAATGCTGCAGCAGCACTTATGGCAGGTCTTGCACCAAAAACCAAGGTTGAGACTTCATGGATGGACAATCACATTGGCTTCAATTAGCATGCTCAAGTCCAAGTTTCATGTGTTCTAATTGAATTGAATATATTTTTAGGTTCTAAGAGATGGAAGATGGTCTGAGCAAGAGGCTGCAATCTTGGTACCAGGGGATGTGATCAGTGTTAAGTTGGGAGATATCATCCCAGCAGACGCTCGCCTCTTGGAGGGAGACTCCCTCAAGATCGACCAGTCTGCGCTCACAGGAGAGTCTTTGCCCGTGACAAAGAACGCAGGCGATGAAGTCTTCTCGGGCTCCACAGTTAAGCAAGGTGAGATTGAGGCTGTTGTCATTGCCACTGGGGTGCATACCTTCTTTGGTAAGGCTGCACATTTGGTTGACAGCACAAATCAAGTAGGACACTTCCAAAAGGTACCAGAAGCTATCATATATTTTTCAAATACACATGTTTTTTATGGTACCAATCTCCATAGGTTTGATATTATGTTTTCAATGATTTAAGGTTTTGACTGCCATTGGAAACTTCTGCATATGCTCCATTGTTGTGGGAATGGTAATAGAGATAGTGGTGATGTACCCAATTCAGCGCCGGAGGTACAGGGATGGGATTGACAATCTGTTGGTGCTTCTCATTGGAGGCATTCCAATTGCCATGCCAACGGTGCTATCGGTGACAATGGCTATTGGTTCCCACCGGCTGTCGCAGCAGGGTGCCATCACCAAGAGGATGACAGCAATTGAGGAGATGGCTGGAATGGATGTCCTATGTAGTGACAAGACAGGAACTCTTACTCTCAACAAGCTTACAGTAGACAAGACCATGATCGAGGTTAGTGAGGATGAAGTAACATAAAAAGAATTCTGCTGATCATAATTCATATAAAAATGTATATGCGAATTTAGAATTCACATGTCAATTGCAATGATCACTTGTTAAATATCTTTGTTCCAATTATCTGTTACTTAAGTCGTATGTTTCGTTAATTTTCAGGTGTTCGTGAAGGATGTGGACAAGGAAGGTTTAATTTTGCTCGGGGCAAGGGCTTCTAGAGTTGAGAATCAGGATGCTATTGATGCTTGTATTGTTGGAATGTTGGGGGATCCCAAGGAGGTATTTAGTCTAAGAGATATGACAAACTGGTCACTTATATTTGCTTACAATGGATTTAGTTCATATGTGGAAATTGTAAAACTGTGACATGTTACTATGTTATAATCTGTACTACAGTTGACATATGGTATGTAGTTACTTAAAAATTAATAGTGATCACTAGTAGTAGTAATGCACGACATTTCCTCAAGATTGAAGTGGTTCTGTTATAGAATATGTCAAGCTTTTGATCTGGTTAAATACCTCACCTTTGACTCAAATGTGGTCCTGCAGGCCAGACAAGATATCACAGAGGTTCACTTTTTGCCCTTTAACCCAGTGGATAAGCGGACGGCCATAACTTACATTGACTCCGAGGGCAATTGGCACCGGGTTAGCAAAGGTGCACCAGAGCAGGTTACTCATCATCCTTACATTTCTTACTAATGTTCATATTTTCTTCAATCTATTGTCCTCATTTGCTTCCATGGGATCATTACTTTTTAGATCATTGAACTCTGCAACCTCCGGGATGATGCAAGCAAGAAAGCTCACGCCATCATCGACAAGTTTGCAGATCGTGGTCTTCGCTCTCTTGCCGTTGGTAGACAAGTGAGTAGTTCTTCTTTTTGTGATAGTTGTCTTGATTCATGCAACTTAAGTACTACTACTTGAGTGCAACTTGAATGACTGAATATTGCCTAATAAAAATTTGGTTGCTATCAGACTGTGCCAGAAAAGACCAAGGAAAGTGCAGGTGGACCATGGCAGTTTGTGGGCCTGTTGCCTCTCTTTGATCCTCCAAGGCATGACAGTGCAGAGACTATCCGCCGAGCTCTTAATCTTGGTGTCAATGTCAAGATGATCACTGGAGACCAGCTAGCCATCGGGAAGGAGACTGGTCGGAGGCTTGGCATGGGAACCAATATGTACCCTTCTTCTTCCCTCCTTGGACAAAGCAAGGATGAGTCCATTGCAGGACTACCTGTTGATGAGCTCATTGAGAAAGCTGATGGCTTTGCTGGTGTCTTCCCTGGTAAATTAGTAAAACAACTCATATTACACTATGAGCAAGAGGAGTTCGCCAAAATGACAATGTTAGAAAAGCAAAATGACTCCTATTTTTCAACAGAGCGACCAATTTGGTCACTCTGTCTAAAAGCTGGTCGTTCGAAGCGACCAATGCCATTTTGCAAATAAATTTTTTGAAAAGTTAGTTTACAAGCAGTGTTTCTCTTAAAAAGTCATTTTGGAAAAGCCCTCTATGAGTAATGGAACTACTAATAGACATACTAGTTTTGATATTTTGTTCTCTGTTTTTTGGACTAATGACTAATGAGTTGCATACAGAACACAAATATGAAATCGTCAAGAGGCTACAAGACAGGAAACACATATGTGGAATGACTGGAGATGGTGTGAACGATGCCCCAGCTCTAAAGAAGGCAGACATTGGAATTGCGGTAGCTGACGCAACTGACGCAGCTCGTGGTGCATCAGACATAGTCCTGACTGAGCCGGGGTTGAGTGTGATTGTGAGCGCAGTTTTGACAAGCAGAGCCATCTTTCAGAGGATGAAGAACTACACCATTTATGCAGTTTCCATAACTATTCGTATCGTGCTAGGATTTCTGCTCCTTGCTCTTATCTGGAAGTTTGATTTCTCACCTTTCATGGTTCTGATCATTGCCATACTAAATGATGGGACGATCATGACTATTTCTAAAGACAGGGTGAAGCCATCTCCTGTTCCGGACTCATGGAAGCTTAGGGAGATCTTTGCCACTGGCACAGTTCTTGGTACCTACTTAGCTGTCATGACAGTCGTTTTCTTCTGGCTTGCTCAGAGTTCTGACTTTTTCACGGTAAGAACCAAAACTAATCAACCAACCGTTATTACAAATCATGAAACTTCAATAATAATTGCTCGAGTATCTAGTTATAATTTTCTTCGAACTTCGATGAACAATTGCAGGATAGATTCGGGTTGAAACCTATTAAGAACAACGAAGATGAGCTTACTGCAGCTATTTACCTTCAAGTTAGTATTGTGAGTCAGGCGCTTATCTTCGTGACAAGGTCCCGAAGCTGGTCTTTTGTTGAACGCCCTGGTTTCTTCCTCATGACCGCCTTCCTCATAGCACAACTGGTAATTTCGCCATTCTTTTCAGTTTTCACTTCTGAAAACGAAAATTGAAACCATGTTAAGTTCTAAATTTCAGTTCATATCATACAAGAACATTCGAGTGACTTTCATTTTTCCTTTGTTTCTCTGAATGGTTTTGTCAAAGGTGGCTACACTCATAGCCGTGTACGCAAACTGGGAATTTGCCAGAATGCGTGGAATCGGGTGGGGATGGGCTGGTGTTATATGGCTCTACAGCATCATCTTCTACTTCCCATTGGATATTCTCAAGTTCATTATTCGGTATGCATTGAGTGGCAAGGCCTGGGATAATTTACTTCAGAATAAGGTACCTTTACCTAATCTATCTTCTAAAGATACCCAGAAATGATTTTTGGTCCTATTTTTTTTTTTTTTCTGGTTCTTCTTACTGATTTTACTCCACTGCCATATGTAGACTGCTTTCACCACAAAGAGTAATTATGGGAGAGGAGAGAGGGAAGCTCAATGGGCATTGGCTCAACGTACCCTTCATGGCCTGCAGAGTCCTCAAACAACAGATCTCTTGAATGATAATAAGAACAACTACAGGGAATTGTCTGAAATTGCTGAACAAGCTAAAAAGCGAGCTGAAGTCGCAAGGTCGTGATCACTGTAAAATAAGTCTGAATTTTTGCTGTCAAAAAATTTCATCTTCACATATCATACTTAAAAGTGTTACTTTTTTTTTTGGGGGTGGGATTTTCAGGTTAAGGGAGCTTCATACACTCAAAGGGCATGTTGAATCAGTTGTCAAACTCAAGGGGCTTGACATCGAGACCATTCAGCAACACTACACTGTTTGAGCGGCGTATACTATTAATTTTTTTTTGGGGCAAACAGATGATCGAGAGAGAAAGAGGAAAGAAACAGAACTTGGAATTTGGAAAATGTAGTGCTTTGGCTCTTTCTATTTTCTTATATGGCTTTTATAAATGGGAAAATTGCAAAGGGTTGGGAATAATCCGACCGAGTGTGATTGCTCGAGGCAAATCCAAGGCCGGTGAAGGAGATCTGAAGGAATAACTCTGCTACTTTGCATGTGTCATCTTATTTATTTTATACATTTTCAATGATAATTCTCTATTTTGGCTTCTGCACAATCCTGTTTTTGAGTATGTAGACTATGTTTTATTTTCCGGATGTTTCGACAAATGTCGCCCGGCATGAAAAACCAGTAGGCTCCTTATGCAGATCAACACTCAAACGAGGTATGCAGTAAACGGTAACACAACAGATGACTGAATAGAGAAGGTAAATATGAACTTAATGTGCTCTTTTTCTTCTTTCATTAATAACATTTCTAATTACAATTTTCGCCAAATCGACCATACAATTAGAATCTCTACATTCTTTCTTTTAGGTAGCTATCAATGACGATCCAAAATAAAGGGAACAAAAAGAAGTCAGGGATCGTTTTAGGGAAAATAACCGAGATGCTTTAAGTACCATAAGGCTCCTTCAGCTGCATGGTCTGCCGCAGTCTTCTTTCTCCCCTGAGGAGCACTGAAACATTCCACGATAGTACTAGTACTTGAGGCATCTTTATCTTTAATCTCAATGATTACCTTGAATGTGAACCTGTATAGAGTTTGTGGTTTAATCAAAACTAGAACAGCATAGCCCTTAGAGTAATTTTCTTGACAAGTTATCACTATAATACCGAAACAAAGAAAGGCCCATTTGAAAGTAGAGAACATAACTAGTGAATGTTAAGCTTACAACTTCATGTGGCTAGGTCCTCCCTCCTCGCAGCACTCAAATAAAGGAGGCTTCCATCTTTTCGCAGCACATATCTCGTGCAACATTGATTTTGGCCGCTTTTCACAACCTATTTTTGGTTAAAATTTGAACCAGTGAGTGCTTAAACAAAAGAATAAAGGGGCCGTTTGGTTCGCCCATTCCATTCCATTGGAATGGAAAATCCATTTGAATGTGTGTTTGTTTCAACAACTCTAAATTTTCTATTCAAATGGTCTTTTGGAATGAGTGTTTGTTTCAACAATTTAGTTTTTCCATTCAAATGGTTCATCAGTCACATCAACTATTTGAATGGATTTTTGTGTCTTGGATGAGAATGGAGGGGAAGAGGTGTTTTTGAATGGTCCATTCCAATAATCCCATTCTAATTATAACCCATTCCACTATTTTTTCCATTCAAATGTCTTCCATTCCAATTATAACCTATTCTACAATTTCCATTCAAATACACACATTCAAATAGGGGAAACAAACGGGGCCAAAATTTTTATCTTTTATCTACTCATATCCCATTATAAGAGGGGCGTAGAAGTCATTTTAACAAGCACGTCCTTTTCGGCTCAGACTGAATGACATAACCACAACTTTACAACAACAGGGTCTAAAATCTCTTCAACTAAAATTGATGATAAAAATGAAGTGTATCAAGATTTCTGTACCTCCTATTGCACTGTTAAATGCTTCATATATCTGTACCTTCACTTTTTGAATCACTCTCTTTGGCTCTGTCCGTTTTAGTCTTCTTCCTCCTCCTAGTGGAAATTTTTCCAAGGGAAGCATCTTCAACCTTCAAATTAAGTGTTTGGGCTATGGTGGAATTTGATGCTTTACGAGCCTCATTGTATTTAAACTTCAAAACCCAGAAAAAACCCAGAAATTATTTGACTATCTAGTTTTAGAGACAGACAGAAAAAAGAAGGGATTGTTTGATTTTTACCTTGGAGGAAAGGTTGGAGACATTGTTTGGATCTAAAGGAGGAACCTCGCTGAGGTTAACAATGGTATTTTTGGGAGTTGAGTAATTGTTCTCCATTTTCGTCTATCTTTCATATGCAAAATGGAACCTAGGAACCTACTACTTATAAGGTTGCTAATTACACTGGTTGATAATCGTTCAAACGGATTTCGAGATTACAGGTGTTACAATCCGTAGATTCCAGAGTAAAAACGTATCCAAGTAACCCAAATAACCAACCAACTGTAATAAGTGGTCCCCAAAGACAATAATAAAACTGAGTGGTCCACCTAATAACCATCTATATACTGTTACTGTATACAACTAGAATTCTATTACTCTTTCGAGAAAAACAAGAAACATACAGTTTGGTCTAACCAAAGACTCCATGAACAAAATACGTTCTTAATCTAATTGTGGAAAAAAAAAAATCATGAAATTTCATTTTGGATTAATGTCTATGCAAATTAAGTTTTCTCATATTAGGAAAATTCTTATAAAACAAACAAGAGAGGTTCCCACACAAAAAAAACCTCCATAATATACTTTTGTATATTTGTGTCCATCACTATACATTATATACACATATTTGTAAGAATTAAAAGAAAACATTAGGCTATATATCACTTCACTTCATTCCTCAGTGATGCTCTCCAAACCTGGCTGCCAATTACGGTCAAGAGAGGCAAAACGCTTAGGAGAACCTCTGGTCATCCCATTCGACGTCGTGGAACTTGTATTATTAGTTCTCTTCCTCCTCGTGAGGATTGATCTCCTTTCCTCCCTCGAAACGCCGCCGTTTCCTTTCGCCTTAGCCACCCAAAAGCAGCAATACTTGAAATCCCAAAAAGACCCTTCTTCCTTGTCCAAATCCATAGCCGAGTCAACGCTATGTTCCCGGTCAACGGAGTAGTACTCCTCGTCCGAGCTCGAAGAACTCGTTTGGAGATGGCGAACCGGAGAGTACTTCAACGAGAATCGTTGGAGCTTTCGAACAGTGTTAATGGGTACGACGTAGAATTTCTCGCCCAGCATCAGGATGGTCTCGGGGGGGACCGTCGCCCATGGCTGCTGAAACACGTGCGGGTGAGCCACGCAGCACCGTGGATTCCGAAGCATTATCTCGGAGGCGAGTACTGGTCTGTCATGTAGCTCCACGTGACCGCCGGGGTAAACTATTTTGACGAAGAGGTTCTTTGAGCTGTTACTACAAAGCCAGTTCGAAAAGGCCATGGTTTAGTTTAGCTCCAGTTATGGAGGAAGAGAGAGAAATGGAGAAACTTTTATGTCATCGAAAGTTTTCCTCTGTTTTTTTCTGATACAAGACGCTTAAGTAGAAGGTGTGTGTCTTGGAAGAGCTGAGAATATCCATTGGAATCGATTATATGCTTCTTCATAGATTATCTTTCTTCATAGTTTATTTAGTTCATTGTTTCTATCGTTAGTGATGTTGAGTTTTGGATTATCTATTTACATTTTCTCTACGTAACAAATGAGATTTTTGTCACCAATAATACTCACCACACAACTATTTTTGTCGAAGAAAGTCGATCTCGACCATTTTTCCTAAACAGAGTACTCTGTTTTTATATATGTGTGTTATATAGGAACTTCACCATTATAGTTAAAAAGTAACTCTATTTTCGAAGGTACTAATAATTTTACAAAGAAAATTGAGATTCTTAGAGGGAGATCTTTAAGGAGATACTCCATGATTTTGTGTTTGTTTCTGTGAGTACTTAGTTGGCTTTTGTTTCATTGTTAATTCTTGTTTGTTTGTTTTGCAAATTCAGATTAAATTTAAAGCATGAGACTAAAGCCGATTAAGGAACACAAAAAAAAAGGAGAATCAAGAAAATGAGTACGAATAACGAAAAGAACAAAAGAAAATAAAAAGAAAAACAGCCTGCAGGTAAAATAACAAGGGAAATCGAATGTCATGATGCAAAATTTCGCATATACACTGTCTCTTGTTTGTGTTTTAGTCATTGATTTTGGGATCAAGCAAAGAGGCGAATTGATGCTGTGTTTTGGTAGAGAAAAGTATCCATGTGTTAATAATCATTTAATTGTAAAGATGAGGACTGACCTCGGGTGACAGTAAGCTAGTTGTCATTGTATTGATGAGTATTGATTTCTACTAATTCAGTGCATTGATGAGGATCAATCTTCGTTGACAAATTGCTACTTGTCTACGAATCATTGTGGATTGATAGGCGCTAGTTGTCTGTGCATTGATAAAGGTTTATCATACTAACTAGACGCTAATTGTTTACGTGCGTTGATGAGGATTGATCATACTGACTAGACGCTAGTTGTCTATGCATTGACCAGAATTGATCCATCTAACTGGGTGTTAGGTATCAGCTGCATATTGATTAGGGTTGATCCCAAATTATTGAGCCCAGAGGCTTGAATGGTGCACTTAGTTGGAAATGAGAATGAAGCATGTTCGTCTTCCTCCTACTGGAAACCGTACATGTCTCTAGTCTTCCTGAATAAATTTCTTCTCGCAAAGCATATTTAGGGCACTCAACATCAAGAGGTATGAAACTTCTTTATTCAATTTTGTAAATTTATAAAACTGTCGATTCAGTTCAGGGTTTAGATCTCACGAATACAAAAATTTCTAACAACAGACAAAGTAAGCAATAAGTAAAAGAGAGTAGGTACTGTCGTTATTATTTACAATCCGAATATTGGAGAACTGAGAATTTTTCTGATATTGTTGGGAACAACTTTGTTAATTTTACTTGAATTTACAACTGAAAAAAAATCTATCATAAATTTCAAATTTTCTTTAACTGAATCCAAGTGTCCAGTGTCTAACCACTACAGATATGTACCCTCTTAAAGCAATTACGATGTATATTCTATAGATCTGTGGCGTGTGTGGGAATAAAACATACATAACGAATACAAATTTAAGGTTTCTGAATCACTGATCAGAAGGCTTGGGGCCGGCAGAGGACATTGGCTCGGTTACTCTGAGCGATCCTCCAAGCTCGACAGGCACGAGAGGAATAATTGAGTGTAGCACATCTGTTATCAACGGCCTGTAACTTGGTTCTGGTTGCACACATAGAACTGCCACAGCAGCAACCTGTTCCATGCGACATTAACTTCGACATTTAGCATCTAATATCCAAAAAAACTGTTGACTAGTGTTCAGACAGAGAACTTTCTAGCAAAGAACCTGATAGAGGTGTTTCAAATCCATGGTGTTTTTAATCACTGGATCCACAACGTTTGGAAGTCTTGTTCTGTCAGTGAGCTGAGGCATAGCCTGCAAGTTGACCAGCGATTGTTAGAAATTATGTTCCGAAAATTCATAACTCAAAAGAGGGCCATGAGTTTGGGGCTTGGATGATGTTTACCCTTTTGACTAGAGACTGGTTCTCAGATGTTGCCTTATATTCCACAAGTTTTCTTCCCATAAGGAGTTCAAAAAGAACGACTCCAAAAGCATAGACATCACTTTTATCAGTTAGTTTGCCTGGAAAGTCAGAATAAACTTTCATTACTTCTCCGGAGTTATTCTATGTATCTTAGAAGCTTAAAGCTGGATTAAGATGATATTTTAAGGCATCTCAATTGACACCATACTTGTAACATAAGAAAAATTGATTTATGTGTTCATGATTTTGTAGAAAGTCAATTCAGAATACACTTCATGGGACCACCAGGACAAATTAACATGCTAGGCTTGAATCCTAGAAATGTCGGCTAAGTGAAATTTATTTTTCTTCTTAACAATCTCAAATAATATCCACGATCAATAAATGCTTAACTGATTTGAGAAAAGACAGAAGAGAAAGAAAGCAAGTGAAATGAAATGGACAAAGGAAAATGCGTCGTAATAGGGGTATACATGCAGTAGCCACATACCATCCAAAATGTACTCTGGAGCTACATATGCTGAAGTTTCTGACACTTCTGTGTTGTCCTTGTTTTCAATCCCAGAAGTTACAGCAACTCCAAAATGGGAAAGCTAGATCAAGAAGAAAACTCAATAAGGAAAAGCAAAATCTTCCAAAATCAGCCATCAAACGGGTTACGAGATAGATCTCACCTTCGCACTAAAATCAGAATCCAGAAGAATGTTAGACAATTGTAGATCTCTATGTACCACAGGAGGATTACAGTGCTCGTGAAGATATTCCAAACCCCTAATATCATCAACAATGGTGGTTCCAAGCAAGTCAGTGCACACTAAACAAGAGGGAAAAAATGGATAGAGGAGTTTGAGCTACACTTACCTGGCAACATCAACAGCAATTTTCAGCCTGAGATGCCAAGTCAGAGCTGATCCCTGAGTAGGTCCTACTCAATTGAACAAACATTATTGCAAACAAGGGCCAATATATAGTTAAAGCTTTTTCTTTCAATTCAAGCTCCTAATTTTTGGTTAATGTAAACAGAAATATCTTACCATGTAATTGAGTTTCTAATGATCCATTCTGCATCATTTCATAGACAAGTAACCTTGTTTTTCCATGAATGCAGTAACCTAAAAGTTTGATAATGTTCTGATGCCAAATTTTGCTAAGCCAGTTCACCTCATTCTGCAGTGCAAAAGTGAAGATTAATGAGGAAACACGGCAGAGATAAGGGGAAAAAAATTCCAGGAGATCCAAGCAAAAAACCAGTTCAATATCAGATACGAAAAGATTACATCGAATTTTCTTTCAGCATCTGGGCCTGTAATGTCTACTCTTTTCACAGCAACAAGAAGTTTCTCATCTAAACGAGCTTTGTAAACAATCCCAGAACCATCCTCACTCAAAACATTACTTCTACTGTACTTGTTTGTTGCAGCTTCCAACGATTGATAATCAAAAATAGCCACCGAAGCCTTTTTACTTCCCACCCTGGAGGAACTAAATCCCACCATTGCTTGATTCAATGATATCCCTTTTGCAGCCTCTTCTAATTGATTAAAATACAATGGAAAAAAAATGAGAAAATGAAGGTATACAAGGTTAATAATCTTGGTTATTCAATAACTTAATTAAATAAAAATGAATGTACTGTAAGGAAGAGGATACACACCCATTTTCTTTTGGCTCTTCCCATTTGAGTCTCTCAACTTTTTATGTCTAAAAATCCAGAAACAAGAGAGGAACAGCAAGAGTCCACCAAGTACAGTGGAAGCAACAATGAGAGCTATAAGAATTTTCTTGTTCAAATCTTGATGGTGCACTACTCTAACCTCTGGCTTTCCTGTTGTAACTAAGAAAAGCCATTTTATATATTAAAATGTTTGATTTCGAATGTGAAAACCAAATATATGGGCAATTTTGGTGAGGAATTCAAAGTAGTCTCAACAAATCTCAACCCAAGTTTAAATGTACACCAGATTTGACCCTTTTTTGCTTGTTTAATTTCTTTTTTCTGAGTACAATTAACCATCTAAGATTTCCTTTGGTTTTAAGAAGTGAGTTTCAGTTAGAGAATATGGATTTGAAATGATGGAACCAGCAAGCTTTGAGAAATGTCTAAATACCATAAAAAAGTTGAAACAAAATAAGAATCTTGGACTAATGTGGAAATACCTGAAGATTCAGCATCCATTGGAGAAAACTGAGAAATGGGTTCTTCTTCCTTAGCAAGAGGAAAATGACCAGAAATGTTGGAAAGAGTAGACTCAGCTGGTGCTGCATCAATAATGAGTGAGAACAAAGTGGCAATTATGAATGCCCACATGGGCATTAAGATCAGAGAAAGTAGATTCATGGGGGTTTTTTATAAATAAATAAAAATAAAATAAAATTCAGAGAAAAGACAGAAAGATTATATTTTGAGTAAGGATGAGATAAGGTGTTGCGACTATGAGAAACATCTGTGTTCTTGTCTAAGTTTTTTTTGAATCTCTCTCTCTCTCTCTGGTAGAAGGAGACAAAAGAGTGTAGCAGGAAAACCAAGAAAGCACTTTATTTTATAAGATGATCTGTATCCATCCAAATGGGACGTGAAATCATGTGGTAGTTATCAAAAGGTGAAAGTTCAGTCTCGGTAAGAAGATGTTGTGGATATAGTGTATCATGAGGACAACTTCTTTTATGGATGTTATCCAATTAAGAAACCTTAGTTCTTTTTTTTTTCTTTTCTTTTTCCTAAATTTGTAGAGAAATTTCTTTTGCCATAACAAGAAATGAAGAATTGAAGTTAACAAAAATGGAGTTACATATTTCGACATCAATAATAGAGTTGGTGTAAGTTATTGGTGGGCTTTGAGTATACAACCATGAAGGGTAAAATTGGAAGGGAAAAAAGGCTTAGCTTCTTAATTCGTAGGTTGAATTTAAGAAGACCCTTTATATATGTTGCGAATCTTAATCAAAGGAAAAAGATGGAAGAATTGTTTACATGAACCATATAATCTTACCATTTGTTTTCATAAACTGATTAAGCAACTTATGTGATAGCAAAGCCTTGAATCGTTTTAATGTTACTTAATTTGAGAACTCTTTTTTTATAGAGGACTATTTAGACGTAGAACTTCTATTTCCTTTTAAATACGAGCGCGAAAATTAATTATTGAAAATATACAAAATTTGTTGAACTTGCCATAGTTAAGTGTTTTAGCTAAAATTTGTGTACTTTCCTTGCGGAAATTTTGCAATGAAGTGGTCCATATCAATGTAAACAATGAGAGGAACATGAGCCATGTGCCTTACTATGTACTTATAGGAACATTCGTTGTATTATATTGGTGTACACTACATTATGGCAATTTGACAAACATGCCTTCAATAATCTATAGGAGAAACAGGAAATCCTTAATGAAGATACATGTTACATTTTTTTTTTTCTTTTAATGGAAGATACATGTTCTTGTTTATTAGCTAAATAACAAAAGATACATATTCTTGCCCTTTTTTTTTTTGAATAAATACATAGTCTATTAGTCTTGATATGTGTTAATACGTAGCTAGTTAACTTGGTGTGCTAAAACTAAAGATTGCATGATAAACAGCAAAAACGCATGTGTCATCTCGTCCTTCAAAAAAATAAAAATAAAAATTATCGTTTTATCATGCATCAAAATTCAAATATTACTTAAAAGTTATGCAAATCTTATCACATGTTATCTAAATTATCTTTCGAAAAAAAAAAAAGGTTTGAAAGGACCAAATAAAAAGTTTCTGGATTCTCTTTATTTCTACTTTTATAAAGCATTGCTTTAGAATATATCAATACAATTATGTTGTGGAAACGAGCTAGGCCTTTAATTTCATGGTATTTACGGAGTACATAAAAGCTCACTAATCTTCAAGTGCACATTTTTTAAACACTTGAACGAGGGAAGAGGGAATATCACATCGAGGGCCTACACCGCAAAAAAGAGACCTAAAAAATTTGGACACAATCTTTAATCTGTTTTGCGTTTGGATTGGCTTAGTCGGTGGTTATGGACACAGAGATTAAACACAATGCCCTACAGTGGAGGAAATTGGGTACGTAAAAAAAAAGACGGGTTTGAATATATGACCAGCCCAGCCCCCACTAAAAATTAATTGCTATTCTACTTTTTTTAACTTTGTTTCCCCAAGTCCCAACTTCCAAGTTCCAACCCATCTAACAGTTTTAACCAATCTTATGGAGAAAATCTGAGCTAGAACCTAGGTTGGCATTTATTCAACCAAATGTTATTCTTTGACCATTCATAAATATATTTTTAAGCATTGTTGACTATTATAATTGCCATTTAAGAACAATCTTCAAAATGGTATAACTTTTTAATATGGTATTTAATACGAAAACCCTATAGTCTAACTAATTTGATAAAATTAATTTTGAACTCATTTTTTTTAGAACAAAAAACCTTTTGATGTTAAGAATAGTAATTATGTCATACCTATTTATTTGTAATGGGAGCTTTACATAGTATAAAATTAAAACGCATAATTAGTACTTCCCATGGTTTATTCTATAATTTCTTCTTTTTTTCCCTCTAATTCAAAAACTATAAGAAGCTTATATAAAAAGACAAAGGTTTTGGGTATTTCATTTGATTCTATTGCACATTGACTAGCGCAACTCATTCCCCAAACTATTATTTTCCGTTGTTCACTGATTACTGCTTGTTGCCGTTATTTTTCCATCAACTTTAAACACCTAGGTAATTTTAATTAATAAATTGGGTCTACATGAGTCACATCTGAAGGTTAATTATAATTTGCCAATACCAAACTGACACATCATATAGGGTTGTACACTATATGATACTCATAGTATTACTCAAAATTTTTTGACTTCTTTACACACTATAATAATGACTCATAAAGGTTTTTTTTTTTTTCTTCAAGAATTTGTAGTTATATTATTTACTTTTAATTATATTATGATTTCTTGAGTTGAGTTCTACTTTAGGACTAAAATTAGGGTTTGAATTTCAACTTTGTTATATATCACATATGATATACAATAAATAATTTATTTTTAAATATATAAAATTCATGATTATTATAAAGAATTTTAAATTTTAGAAGTGAGCATATATGTGTGTAATATATAGGAAAAGCATAAACTAAAGGTGGAAAAAATGAGTATAATATCTGAAATACCAATTATACCCTTTGATTTCAGACGACAAAAGGCTTTTGTTACAATTTAGAATGTGAAAATCAAATTCTCTAATATTAAGGAGTTTTACTCTTAAAAAAAAATGAGTTCATAATTAATTTTACAAAATTGGTTTAGGCTTTAGGTATTTTTTTAAAAAAAATATTAAATTGCCTTTTAATAACTTTTTATGACAAGTCCATTGTATTAATATTAAAAAGCCTTTTAATAATTTGTTGATAACAAGTCTATCGTATTAAAAAAAGAAAAAGAGAAAAATTAACCGACAATCCTTATTTTTATATCAAAATTACAGTAACACTTGTTAGACTAAATAAAAATTTAATAGTCAACAATGAAATTTTAGTCAAGTTTGACAGAGTGGAGAACGTGTATGAAATATTTTTGAATTTTTGAGCTATCAAAGTATATTTGTTTCCATGTAACTGTGATTTTGACTAGGGCTGACAATTTGTGAGACGACAAGACAATATGACTCGAAATCCGCACGGAATTAGTGGGTTTAAGTTTGCCTTAAATGGGTTCAGGTCAAAATCGAGTTGAACCTGTGAACCAGTTTGTTAAACGGGTCGGGTTCAAGTTGATCCACTAACGCAAAACTGACCCGTTTATTAAACGGTTCAATTTCGGGTCAATCCGTTTATGACTCTTATAATACCTATTTGAAAATTATAATATTTTTATTATGTATATTTGGACTTTTTTTTGGGTATTTTTAAGACTTTATTATGCATATATGTCGATATTTTATATAATTTTGACTTATTTTTGGTAAATATTTGTATCTGAAGATCATAAAATATGTATGAATTTATGTTAAACATGTTAAAAAAATATATTTTAGTTAATTTAAATTAAATGGGTTAACGGGTCGTATCAGGTTAGCATATTTCGAATATGAGTTATTTGAATAAATGGGTTAAACGGGTCGTATCAGATCAACCTATTTATAAATAGGTCGAGTTCGGGTTAGAATTTCGGACACGATTATTAAATAGATCGGGTTCTTGTTGAGGTATATATTGTTATATATGGATATTGATACAACACGAATACGACCTGCTGACACGAATTGTCATCCCTAATTTAGACATAAAATATGGGGTGTCAATGTCATTTTTTGATTAAAAAAATAGAAATTCTTTGTACTCCAAATAGGCATTATAAAATTAAGAAAACAAACAAAACTATAGGAAAATTTTTAGAATGAACCCAAGTTTTTTTTTTTTTTTTTTGGTTTTTGCACAAAAAATCAAATGTGTTCTGGAAATCATAATCCAAACAATTGAATTTGAATTATCTTCAATATCTCCTAGTAAATACAATTTTTACAAAATAAGTGAATGAAATTGAAAATTTATCCTCAACAAACACCAAAAAACTCAACCAAACAAATATACACATAAAAAATTATTGCAAATTTAAATAAATTTCTCATTTTTTTCACATTTTTTTCAGATTTATATTTATTTGTTTGATTTTTTTTTTTTTTTTGGTGTTTGTGAAGTATAAATTAAATTTGTGTTTTCACTTAAGTACATTTAACTTGTTGTGTTGAATTACGAAATTTATAGAAAATTTACACACATCCTTTTTTATGTCAAAATTCTAGCAACACTCGATGCACCATAATTCAAAAGAGATAAACAAACACCTCTTTTAGTTAAAATTTTGGCTAAACTTTTAGTTTGACCATCAAACTTTTATTTAATTCAAAATAGTTTTGTAAAAAACAATATTTATTTAGGGATAGTATCATTTTTATACTTGTATTTTGACACTTTGTTCGGTTTATACCTTCTATTTTAATTATTATCAACATTGACACTTAGATTCAATATTTGTTATAAATTTATACCCTGACACTGATTTAGAGCAGTTAATTTACCAAGATGATTTAATAAACTTATTCTCGAATAAATTTTTATGTGATTTATTTTCAAGTTTTTAGACAATAACTTGGTAAATTGTTCTAAATTAGTTTCAGGGTATAAATTTGTAACAGATTTTAAATCTAAAGGTCAATATTGATAATAACTAAAACACAAGGTATAATTCGAACAAAGTGTCAAAATACAGTGTATAAATGTGATAATATCTCATTTAGTTATTCAAAAAGAAAAACATAACTATATGGTGAAAATTTCATTGATTGTTTGGCTTTTTTTTTTTCTTTTTTAAACACAGGAGGTGTCACTGTTTATTAAGGGTGGCACTGTAATTTTGACACAAAGCATAGAGTTTCAGTGTCATTAATCCAAAAGAACGAAAAATAAAATAAGAATACAATTTTTTGAACGAAAACATAAGAGGGTTTTCTTTTGGATCGAATTCAAGACCTCTGTAAGAAGTACATGGGCTAACACAGGATTATACATGTAACCAAAGTCTACGTTTGGTATGAAAGAAAGAAAAATGGAAGGGAAGGAAATATACGAGGGAAAGAAAATAAGAGTGATAGAAAGGAAAACATTTTTCTTTATATTGTTTGATATGTAAGAAGAAAGAAAATTAATATTTGGTGGAATTACAATTTATAAATAATTTAAAAATTGATACATTAGTAATTTGGCTTCAATTCCAAGAATGAAAATTTGTCTTCCCACTTTTCTTTCTAATTTGGAATGGATAAAATTTTGTGGATTCTATCCTTAAAATTTTGGGCATCTTAGCCAAATGACCAAATTTTGGTCAGTTTTTTTAAAAAATAGCCTCTTTTTATTATCAAAAAATGGCTGACTTTATAAAACAAATATCGAAATAAGTCAGTTTTATAAGAAATACATCAATACCAAACATTATCAAAACTTAAATGTTTTGTATAAAATTGGTATACTACTAAAAAAATAATTGATGTAATACACACAAAATTGATATACAAACATAAAATTAATCTATTAAAAAAACGACCGTTTATAATAGGTCATGTCATTTTTAAATTAATGTGAAAAAGGGACATTTCTTACAAATACTCTAAGGTGGTGTTTGTTGCTAAACAAAAATGGAAAAAGAATGTAAATGGTAATAGGAATGGAATAAAAGTAGGAATAGAATGAAAAAGAAAATTGATTGAGTTGTTTGATTGACATGTGTTCACACATTTGTATATAACCGCAAGTGTATGGTGCCAACTAGTAATAAAATGGAAGTATATTCTGGATTGTCGAACCACAGGGATTATATTTGATTTCACTAAATAATGTAATTAATTGCTCTCAATTTTATCTAGACAAATCAAATAGCTAGAAAATGTAAATAAACAAAAACTAAATATGCAAAATCAAATAAAAATAACTAACAAATGCAAACCAATAAGGAATCAATGTCAAACTAACTTAGAGAATTGACTTCACCAAGCTATCCACTATGTCCCTTAATTATCAATATAATTCTACTTAGTTTTTCCCTAGTTTATAGGCTAAAAACCTAAATTTCTCCTACTTCCTCTCTCGAGTGCCAAGTGAAGTCTAATCCTAGATTCCCAATTTCAATATTTCTATTCAAAATCAAGAACATAAAAATTCATTAAGCGCAAGGGTTCTTTATGAAAAAACTTCAAAGAATCTATATATTTTCTCAAACTATACAAATCCCAGGATGTATTATTCAAGGTCACAATTAGAATTCCTTTCTCAAGTGTCAAATTCTAAATACCCATACAATCAATTGGTGATCAAGCAATTGAAAGTATTAAGATCAAGATAATACAAATAAACTATGGAAAAATATTATAAAAATCATATTGAAATGCAAAACATAGTTTCAAGCAAGGTTCATTAATCCTCTATATACAAAAGTTTAGCTCATGTTTGAAATAAATAAAATTAAACTATAAATTATTGATATCATAGGAGAAAGAGAAGAAAAACTCTATTTGATTGATGAATTTCTCCCCAAGAAGTCTTCTCCTTCTTCCTTCCTTGATTCCTTGCTAGTGCTACCTTTTTTGAGGCTGAAAAGTTCCTTTCTTCTATTATAAAATGATCTTTTATATGTGCCATAGTGGCTAGGGCATCAAAAGATGTAAGAAAAAGGCATAAAAATGCTGATGTGGCAGGCCGGGAGTGCCACAGTGCTGCATAACAAGCGCCGCGGTGCTCGTTCGAAGTAAAAAACGTTACGCAGCAATGGCACCGCAGCGCCACTTGACTGGCACCGTGGTGCCACTTCATTTCTAGCACAGCACCGCGATGCTCCAAGAGCGGCACTGCAGTGCCTCGGTTCTGCCTAAATTTTTCCTACTTTCTTCTTCTTAGTCTCCTCTTCTAATCTTTCTCTTCTAAATACCGTAGTACTTCCATGCGACACCTAGGTGCTATAGCTTCTATTTTTAAGCTTCTAAAAGATTCTTTAGTACTCTCATTAGCACTCCAAGGTTCCAATAAATAACAAACCTGAAAATAACCAAATAAACTAAATAAAACTAATAAAAAGTCTTCGAAACTTAGCAAAAATCAAGCTTAATAACAACCAAGTAAGTTAATAAAATTCACTTATCAAATTCCCTCAAACTTAATAATTTGCTAGTCCTCGAGCAAGCCAAAGCTAAAAGAAAAGAACCAAAAGATATAAAAGGCAAGAAACGGACATAAAAACTTCAAGTATTGATTCAATTTGAACAATAACCGGCCTCAAAGATTGCTCATAATTGTAGCTCAAAAAGAATTAATAGACATTGACAACATTTAGAATTTCAACTCCATTGTTAGCCTCACCACCTTTTAATCCTTTGCGTGTATGTGTGAAAATAGCCAAAACACATCTAGATGTTTTTGTCCTGGATCAGTTTATGCAAACTAGTGAATGAAGTTTTGATTTCTTAATCAAGAATGTTCAATCTCCATAGGCTTATCTTTCCAATCATTCTCCACTAATGTAGACTATCATATCACAAAAGATCAAAATGACTTAAATAAGGGTTGTAACGTGAGGCTAAGGTAAAGGTAGGATGAAATTTTTTTTATTTTTTTTAGCTCAATTACCCTAAGTACACATGTACTATTTTTGGGTCTTTCTTTTCTTTACAACCTCTAATTTTGAACACTCTACAATTCTCTTGAGCTTATTTTCCACTCTATTGATTCACACCACAATTTTGAATATTTTTCAAGTGACTATACCCTTAAATTTTGATGCTTATTTTATCATTTTTACTTTATTTTTTTTCATTCATTTTTTTTCTTTTTTTTATTCGAATTTTTTTTATTTTCTATATTTTTTTTTGAAATAAAAAACTTGCATAAGGGTATAGTACTTTTCTTTCATCATACGCCTTTACAAAATTTGTTCTTCACATCACCCTTTCTCTCTTTGAGTCACAAAATACTAAATATGCGTAGCTAATAATACATGCGCTTAAGGTGCATAGTGGAAAGTTGAAAGTTCTTTTAGGCTAGGTTAATAATGTGGATGCAGAAAAAAAGGTCATTAGGCTCAACAGGGTAAACTAAGGTTATTCAAATATTAAAGGTGGGCTTAAAAGGCTCAATCGATCCAATGATGGCCTAAATTATTTCTCTAATAATATATAGCCTAGGATTTCGTCTCAGATAGTTTTCAAGCAAGTTCTAGAGTTCGATAAAATCTTAAAATAATACTTAATTCACATAAACTTTCTCTGAGAATCAAACAAATCGAATGTGCATGGCTAAGTGCTCAAATTGTGCAAAGAATCTCAAGAAAAACAAGAACCAACATCAAAGTCAAGCACACAGACTAAATCAACATCCAAAATTGTCCAAAAGCTATATACAAATCAATCATATTCTTATCATCGGCCAACAACAAACAAATCAAACCAACACTTGATTTTTATTGAACTAGGAAATGAAAAAGAAAGAACGAGAAAATATGAAAAAAAAAATACGAAAAACAAAGAAAAGTCAAACAAAAAAAAAGAAAAATAAATATGCATTCCCTCCCCTAAACTTAAATTACACATTGTCCTCAATGTGAGAAATGATAAAACAAAGATAGGGTATGAGGACTTCCCTGACTAAAGATCATCGATGAAATGTGGTAGGGTAAGCAGCTAGCTGGGTTGGGAAAGTTGTGGGAGAAGAATGAAAAGAACTCTGTTGTCACTTTGGAGCCATAAACAATAAAAATCAGCATAATACCAACACCAAAGCAATACCAAAGCCATCCCAATGCAATCATAGGTGCAAAACTCTCCCACAACATAATCACAACACAAAAGCTTGGTAGAGATCCTCCCCTTACACCCATAAGTTGAAACAACCTCACAGTTATAAGTAAAAATAGCCTCAAAATTCTTCAAAGCCACTTGGGGATTTTATCAAACATCTTATGAGCATAGAATTTTGTCTCTAAATCCAAGCACTATCAACTATCATTCAAGCCTCAAAATAACTCTAAAAGAACAAACATCACACCAAGAAGACTATGGAAGACTTACTTAGAGATTGATTATGAAGCTTGAACTCTCAACCCGTAAAGACAATTGGGGGCTTTAATGTCTCTCTCAAATTCTCATCCTTAATTGATAATAATAAAAAGTGTTGAGAAACAAGGATAATGGAGAGATTTTATGTGAAGATATGTTGTAGAATGAAAGAGATATTATAGGAAGCTGAGAGATGGGGAATGTATGCTTGAAAATAGGTAAAAAGGGGCCTATTTTTCTTACCAGCCAGCCTAGCACCGCGGTGCCATATATGTAGCACCGCGGTGCTACTTCATTTTTTTTTAAACCAGTGACGGGGCATCGCAGTGTTCTATGAGTAGCACTGCGGTGCCACAGTTCTGCCTAATTTAGGCCCATTTTGAGCACCATGGTGTCATTTTTTCAGCACTGGAGTACCCACAATCTGCCCAAAGCTCTTTTTAGCATTTTTCTTCCATATTTCTCCCAAGAAAAAACCATGGAACTCCCCCAAACTTAGTCTTTTTGACATCAACAACAAGAAAAACTTAACAAAATGCAAACAAGATGTGGGTTGTCTCCCGCATAGTGCTTGGTTTAACGTCCTTGGCCCGATGTTCTCTCATGCTCTAAGATGGATCTCTAAAAGAGAGTTCTTCCTCCTCCCGGTCTTCTTAGTCATTAATACGCTTCAATCTATAGTTATAAACCTGGAAAGCATGCCCGTCCTTCCATTTGATGTCGACGGTCTCACAAGGAAATACTTTCACCACAACGAACGGTCCCAACTACTTGGACTTGAATAACTTCAACCTTGATCTCAAGAGAAACACTTGTTGCCTCGGTAAAAACTCTTGTTTAATAACCTTCTTCTCATTGTAATTCTTTTCCTCCACTTTTACATCATCATCTAAACTTTCGATCTCCTCTATCCAGCTACATGAATTTGTATCTTCGGAAACCTTGTTGATATGATAAATATTGAACTTGATCTCATCCTCATTCACCCTCAAAGTTAACTCCCCTTTAGATACATCAATTAAAGCTCCAATTGTAGCTAAGAAAGGTCACCTAAAAATCAAAGGTATATCTTGGTCTTCATCTATGTCCAACATCACAAAATCGGCTAGAAATATAAATTTACCAATATTCACCAACACGTCTTCAATAGCTCCATGAGAATAAGTGAGTGATCTATCCCCTAATTGCAAAGTGATTGATGATGGCTCATCTTACCAAGTCCCAATTTCTGGAAAATAGATAGAGGTATCAAATTTATATTAGCTTCAAGATCACATAATGCTTTATCAAAAGAAATATCTCCAATTGTGCAAGGAATGATGAAACTTCCGGGGTCTTTGAGCTTTTGAGGCAACTTCTTTTGGATAATCGGACTACATTCTTTGTTACGCTTCACAGTTTCGAACTCCTCAAATTTCCTCTTCTTGGACATTATCTCTTTCAAGAACTTAATATAATTGGGCATCTTCTCCAAGGCCTCCGTAAACGGGATGTTTATATGGATCTTCTTAAAAATCTCTAACAACTTGGCAAATTGCTCATCAAGTGTCTTTTTGTAGAATCTTTGAGGGAATGGAAGAATAGGTTTGATGATCAGAGGATTATCGGAAAAGGTGATAGAATTAGGCTCCCAAGCCTTATTTGTTGACCGCTCTTGATTCTTCTCATCTTTAGCCTTCACTTCCACTTGGTCATGAATTGTTGGAATAGATGTGGAGGCTTCATCATTATGTGGCTTTGATCCTTCTATTTCTTTTCCACTCCATAAACTAATAGTATTGCATTGCTCTCTTGGATTCACCTTCGTGTTGGCCGAAAAAGACCTTTTTTGTTGGGCACTAATTGAAGATACAAGTTGGCCAATTTGGACTTTGATATTCTTAATGGCTGTCCCCATGTTACTCATATGAGTCTCCATATTGTCCAATCTTGCTTTACTCTTTTTGAATCTTGCCCCTGTTTCAACAATGAAAGTACTGAGCAAGTTTTCCAAGGAGGATTTCTTCTCAACACCTTGGTTGCCATAACTAGGAAGAGGTTGCAACACATTCTTCGTATTACCATAAGAGAAGTTCTCATGGTTACGAAGTTCTGGATGATAACTATTAGGCAATTGACTACCTTGATAATTGTGGAAGTTCCGGTTGTTAACATATTACAATTGCTCAATACTAGGCTCTGCTCTGGGATATAAAAAAGAGGTAGCTACCATGGTATCTATCTTTGGGTAATGCCCTATGAGTAGTCAATGTTGCCAATTGGCTAGAGAGAGAGGACACTTGTGCTAAAAGTGTAGAACTATGATTAACTTCATAGATTCCGGCAGTTCTCTTGATCGATGAACGCTCACAAGACCATTGATAACTATTAGTGGCTATCTCATCCAATAAAGCAAAAGCTTCTTCAGCGGTCTTAGACATCAAAGTTCCTCTTGAGGCAGCATCAATAATGGTCCTAGTCTGACCATTCAACCCATTGTAAAACACTTCAATTTGCATCCAACTTTGATAGCCATGTTGAGGACAACAACGAAGCAAATTTTTGAATCTCTCCCATTCCTCATACATTGGCTCAAAGTCCGATTGCTTGAATTGCCCAATCTCACTCCTTAACTGAGCAGACTTGGAAGGAGAAAAGAACTTGACAAGGAACTTTTACGCCATCTCCTCCCAAGTAGTAATACTTCTAGCCTGTAGAGATTGCAACCACACCCTTGCTTTGTCCCTGAGAGAAAAAGGGAATAAACGCAATCGAATGATATCTTCAGAAATACCATTCATCTTGATAGTATCACAAATCTCTAAGAAAATAGCCAAGTGGGCATTTGGGTCTTCTAATGGATATCCCCTAAACTGATTTTGCTGCACCATATTAATCAATTGGTTTCAACTCAAAATTATTTGTAGCAACAGTTTGGCGGGCAATGCCAGAGTAGTTGTCATTGATAATTGGCCGAATGTAATCCCGAATGGCCCTTTGTTGTTGATTGTTGACAGCCATTTCTCGAGCTTCGTTCTTCCTTTCAACCCTTATATGTCTAAGAGTCCACTCAATTTCTGGATTAAAAGGCGTTGTATTAAAGCTCTTAACTCGTCGTATTAACTGTCAACCACAAATAAATAAGTAATTAAATAAAATTAAAGAAGTCTAATCTAAAATTAAGATTAATCGGTAACAATATTAATAATAATCAAATTAAACAATCCTCGGCAATGACGCCAAAAATTTGTTCACACATTCATATACAACCGCAAGTGTACGGTACCAACAAGTAATAAAATGGAAGTATATTCTGGAATGTCGAACCACATAGATTTATTTGATTTCACTAAATATTATAATTAATTGCTCTCAATTTTATCTAGACAAATCAAATAACTAGAAAATGTAAATAAATAAAAATTAAATAGACAAAATTAAATAAAAGTAACCAACAAATGCAAATCAATAAGGAATTAATGTCAAACTAACTTAGAGAATTGACCTCACCAAGTTATCCACTATGTCCCTTAATCACCAATATAATTTTACTTAGTTTTTCCCTAGTTTATAAGCTAAGAACCTAAATTTCTCTTACTTCCTCTCTCGAGTACCAAGTGGAGTCTAATCTTAAATTCTCAATTTCAATATCTCTATTCAAAATCAAGAACATAGAAATTCATTAAGTGTAAGGGTTCTTCATGAAAAAACCTCAAAGAATCTATATGTTTTCTCAAACTATACAAATCCCAAGATGTATTATCCAAGGTCATAATTAGAATTCCTTTATCAAGTATCAAATTCCAAATACCCACATAATCAATTGGTGATCAAGCAATTGAAAGCATTAAGATCAAGATAATATAAATAAACTATGGAAAAATATCATAAAAATCATATTGAAATGCAAGATATAGTTTCAAGCAAGGTTCATCAATCCTCTAGATACAAAAGTTTAGCTTATGTTTAAAATAAACAAAATTAAACTATAAATTATTGACATCATAGGAGAAAGAGAAGAAGAACTCTATTTGATTGATGAATTTCTCCCCAAGAAATCTTCTCCTTCTTCCTTCCTTGATTCCTTGCTAGTGCTGCCCTTTTTGAGGCTGAAAAGTTCCTTTCTTCTCTTGAAAAATGACCTTTTATATGTGCCATGACGGCTAGGGCATCAAAAGAGGTAAGAAAATAGCATAAAAACGCTGATGTGACAGGCCGGGAGTGCCACGGTGCTGCATAACAAGCGCCACAGCGCTCGTTCGAAGAAAAAAATGGTGCATAGCAGTGGCGCCATAGTGCCGCTTTGTTTCTGGCACAGCACGGTGGTGCTCCAAGAGCGGCATCGCGGTGCCTCAGTTCTGCCCAAATTTTTCCTGCTTTCTTCTTCTTAGTCTCCTCTTCCAATCTTCCTCTTCCAAACACCACAGTGCTTCCGTGCGACACGTAGGTGCCATAGCTTCTATTTTTAAGCTTTCAAAAAGTTCTTTAGTACTCTCATTAGCACTCCAAGGTTCCAATAAATAACAAACCTGAAAATAACCAAGTAAACCAAATAAAACTAATAAAAAGTCTTCGAAACTTAGCAAAAATGAAGCTTAATAATAACTAAGTAAGTGAATAAAATTCACTTATCAATATGTTAGAATCAGTGCCTGAATGAGGATTACTATGTTTGGTTTATTATGGAATGGAATGAAATTAACATTATATAGATGAAAATACCCTTACTACTAGAAAATTAGTACAAATAGTTAAATTAGTACAAAAATTGATTCATTTATTTGTTTATGTATTTTTTACATTAGAAAATTCTTTTTAAAAAAAATTAAAGACAGATATATCATCTCCGTTCTTTTTTTTTTTAGTGTATAAATTATAGTAAAAATTACATAAATTAGATATTTATATGTAGTATATGAGTGTGAAGTGACATTACCTGGTTAATAATATATCATAAGAGTGTATTGGATATTCTACAATTCATTGAGATCTCTTTCTTCGTAGGGTCGTGCTTGGGAAGCGCCCTTTTCTTTTTTATTAATTAGATTCTCATTTTTAGTTTATAATAAGCAGACAAATATATAGTTATGATTGTTTAACATTCTATCATGGTTTTGGCCGTTAACTTTCAAAATACAAAACATGTTCTATTACCTTTCCATAGTACAAAACATAATATAATAAAGAGAAACTTGTTATTAGTTAGCTATTTATATTTATGTATACACCCATATAAATAGAATATTTTGATATAAAATCATATATAACCAACCGTTCATACAACATAATTATACATACTTGATATAACTCAATTAGGTGAGTAATTTAGGACACTTGAATTGTGAGCTGGAATGGAAAGCCTTTTTAACCCATTTAGTTTAGGAAAGACTTTTTAACCATGTAGCTAAAATATAATTGCCAATGGAATGTGTTTTACTCTCTTCATGATCAAACCAAATACTTGAATGAGCTTTTCTTAGGAATAACAATTCCATTCCTAAGTCCATTTACCCTAACCAAACATCACATAATTTCCTTACTTTTTTCTTTCTATCTTATTTTCTCTCCTACCAAACAAGTATTCTAATTTTCTCTCCATTTTTCACTTTAACCTTCAGTTTTCCACTCGCTTTTCCTGTCTAGCAAACATAGCCTTACGGGCCGTTTAGTATAGGGTAATCTCAGTTTTCAGATTAACGGGGATGCTGAAGAAGGTGATCTGATTGTCTGATATCCAGAATAACTGTGTTTGGTTGCACAAAATAATTTTGTCTATGATTCTCAGAGATATTAGAAAGCTGTGTTTGGTTGCGCATGGGAATGTATTATTTTTTTTTTATTTTGTCAAAAATACCTTATATAATCATTAAAAAAAATCATTCGGAAAATCAAAATGGAACTTTAAGAAAATGAAATATACCTATGTTGAATTGCATAACATGCTAGGTTGCGGCTGAAAAGAAGGGGATAATATATACATATTGAATTTTCATGAAGTTTTCCTTTTATTAAAAAAAGAAAAAAAAATGATTACTCCCCCCACTAAAATATTTCGACGGAGAACAAAGGCCAAAAGAGAAACTTGAGCCTAATTGTTGAAGCTAATAGATTTTTTTCTTAAATAAAGCTAATAGATCTTTTTACCGATCAATCACTAGATCTAATCTCAAGTTTTCCCCTTTATCTGATTCTGAGTTTTTTTTTTTTCCTTTTTGTTTTTTTTAAAAAAAAAATCATAGCACAACATTCATATTGAAATAAAAATAAATAAGAACTTGCTCAGTTTATAACAAACAAAGCTTAAAATGAAGACCACAAAAGAAGAAATTTCAAATCAAAAGAAAACAACTGAAAGACTAGAATCAGAAGAAAATCTAGAAATTTAAGAGAAAAAGAACAAATCAATGGAGATGAAAGTTCGTCGGACCTGTGGAGAGGACGAACGGCGCCGCAAATACGAACATCGACGACAAATGGCGACGACTAAAGCTGGGCTGAGGAATGATGGAGGGTGATCTATGACGAAAACCAGACTACAGAGTTTCTTTGTCGTGACTTTTTTTTTTCTTTTTTATTTTGTTGCTTTAGAGTGAGTTTTAGACGGGGGGGCCCACATAAAATCCACGTGTTTTGACAACTTTAAGAGGACTTCCACTTGAGATGATGTGAATCCTGAGGAGATTATATTACTAAGTGTTAAATGTGTACCAAACATTGGGATATATTGACATATCCATTCCTACAAAAGGATTACAGCATACCAAACAGCCCATTAGAGTTGATTGTAGAATTTGCTCAAAAACAAATAAAAAGCCCAAAAGGCAAATGTTTCAAAACTATTTTGATTAGCTAACGGGCAGCAATGTTTGAAATTTAAAATCACAATATCACATGGTGATAAATCTCTAGAACAAAAAAGTAGTACCATATGCTGACGATGTTTACCAAATAAAAAATAAAAAAAAAAAGAAAAAAGAAAAGTAGTACCATGTGCTAATAGGATCATGCCGTTGCATAGCGGATCCCACCGCCGGAAAGATTGATTCGCTTTCACTCACCCGTGTCCCGTTATAAGACCAGTAGACCACTACTCACCACTAAACTCAAATGTAACATTCAGATATTAAAACAAGATACAATACTTTATAAATAATTCTTAATCTCCAAGTAATTTTCACACACTTTCCTCCATTGATTTCTCTAACCCCAAAATCCCGATTTTTTCTACTTATCCTTTTAGGCTCTGGTTTTCAAAATCCAAAAACTTTAAATTCAAATCCTAGATTTGGGTTTTGGGTTAATAAAACAACAGAATTAAGTAGCTATAATGGCAGAAAATTCAGTCGATTTGCCAGAAGAGTGCTGGGAATTGGTGTTCAATCTCATCGCAGACCGCCATAACTTTGCGTCGTTGTCTTTAGTCTCCAAGCTCTTCTTCTCGATCACGAATCAGCTGATCACGACCCTCAGAGTCTCTCATCCGACGGTTCTCGTTCTGCCCCAGCTTCTTCGAAGATTCACCAGGCTCAGAACGATCGACCTCAGTGCGTTCCGGGGTGACATCAATGGCCTTCTTTGTCGAATTTCGGAATCTGGGTTGGAGCTCGAAGCACTCAATATCTCCAATCGGATGAGTCTTCCAATCCTGGGTTTGAGAGTTTTGGGCTCCAAAATGAAGAAATTGAGGTCTTTGTATTGCTCCAAAATCGTGTCTTTGCAGGATAGAGATCTGGGTTCGATAGCAAATGCGTTCCCGTTCCTTGAAGAGCTCGATATTAGCTATCCCGAGTATGAACATAGCTATTTCTCAAATGGGTTATTGGATTCGGGCAATTTTTCGAAACCCATAAGCGATTCTGGGATCTTGGCCTTGTCTATGAAGCTCAAGGGCTTGAGGAAGATCAATCTTTCTGGTAATCATTTCATTACTAATATGTCTCTTTCGTTTCTTGCTACAAATTGTGTGCTATTGAGTGAGATAGTGATGCACCATTGCCCTTTCGTGACCGAAACTGGCATTGCTTTGATGATCCTTCGTTGTGCTAATTTGAGTTCATTATCAGTAGCTGGAATAACAATCAATGATTCATTAGTTTCAGCTAAGGCTTTATCTTGTGTTGAGTTTACGTATTCGATTATCTCGGATGAATTGCTTTATTCAATCGCAGAAGCATATATTCCATTGACTAAGCTCGTTCTGTCTAATTGTGGCGGCTTTACATTTGATGGAGTTTCGTTTCTGCTTTCTAAGCACCAATCTCTTCAGTACTTTGATCTTGAGCGAGCGGGATTCCTCACGGACAAGTCCGTGTTTCAGTTAACAAAGTTTCTCCGAAGTACAACTTATATTAACCTTAGTATGTGTACTGAGTTAACAGATTCGACCTTCTTCAATCTCATTGAAAATTGTCCTGTTTTGAATGAAATCAGTATGGTTGGTACAAATGTGGGTGCTAAGGATCTTAGCACCAGATTTTTGGTCAATACTCGAGTTAAGTCTTTGAACTTGGCTCAAAATCGTTCTTTAGGCAATGAAAGTATCAAAAAGTTCGCATCGGTTTGCCCCAATTTGAAACTGCTCGATTTAAGCCGTTGCCAAGGGATTACAGATGAAGGCATTTTAGAAGTTTCGAAGAGATGCCCTGTGATTAAATACTTAGGAATGAATCAATGTAGCGGGATCAATACTTTTCTGATGGACTTTGAACTCTCTAAGTTGGAGGTGTTGTGTGTGCGGGGTTTGGGAATCAATGATGATGAAATGGCATTGATTGGAAATAGATGTCCCCAGCTGCTGAAATTGGACTTGACTGGCTGCTTGAAAGTGACGGCTGAAGGAGTGAAGGAAGTGGTAAAAAGCTGCAGAGCACTGAGGGAGATAAATCTGAAGTGGTGTAGTAATGTGAACATAGATATTGTTGCTTGGATGGTGTTCTCAAGGCCATCACTTAAAAGAATAGTCCCACCTTGTGGTATTATTAGTGAAAGCCAGAGGAATCTTTACTTACGCCATGGATGTTTTATTTGTGAAGGCTAGCTTATGAGAGAATCAAAATAGTGATCAAAGTTTTATACTGTAAAGATTATCTGAGAATATGTATAAAGGTTGTATTCACATTTTGATTGTATCTTTTGTTGTAAACTATATCGGTATGTAATTTTTCTCCCATTTGATCCATCATTGGCAATTGTAGAGATCATTTGGGGTATTTGAATGTCACATATCTTTGATTATAATGCTTTGTATTGATGTGAATCATCACTATCAATGAATACGCTTGTGTAAAAGTTCACAAAGTACTTGAAACATTACAAGACAAATTAAGAAGTTTGAACAATTACTAATAGTTGACTACAGGAAGAGATCATAGAAAAAACCAGAGCAAAAGATAGAGAGAACTATTTAGTTCCCAAACGGTGGAGAACCAAGAGAAGGTGGTGGAAGCTGGATTGGCGTCAAAAAAGGTTGTGGTGGTGGGAGCTGCTGCACTGGCTCATTGAAAACCATATCCGGTGATGGTGGTGTGGATGAAAACGGAAGTGGTTCCTGTGGATTTGCAGGAATAGGAGGTGGCAGAAAGATACTTGGCGACTGTGGAACCGGAATTTCAGGTGGTACAATCACTCCAGAATCAGGTTCAGTTGGTGTTAAAGAAAATGGCGGTTCAGGTGGTAACAATGGTTCAGTTGGTGGAGAGAATAGCGGGACAAGAGGAGGAGCTGGAGTAAACTCTTGCGGTGGCAAATCTGGTGTAGGTGGCGGAAGAAAGAAATCCGGTGCCTGCGGTGCGGGAAGAATTGGAGGGGAAAGTACTATTGGAACTGCTTCAGGAGGTGATAAGTACCATGGAAGTGTTGGTGATTCTATAATTGGAATAGGTGGAGGAAGGAGTAAGGGTGGTGGTGGAGAGGGAACCAATGGCGGGGGAGGTGAAGGTGATGGTGGTGGCGGTGATGGAACCAATGGTGGTGGCGGTGGCGGAGAAGGTGGTGGTTGAGATGGTGGTGGCGGGGGTGAAGGGGGTGGAGGTGAAGGAATTACTGGCAGCGGTGATGATGGTGGGGGAGATGGTGAAGGAAGAAGGGGTGGTGGGGAAGGTACTACAGGAGGTGGGGATGGGATAAGTGGTGGTGGCAGGACTGGGTTTGGTGGTGGTGGCAGGATTGCAATCGGTGGAGGAGAAGGAACAAGTGGCGGCAGAGGTGAGGGATTCCGGCGAGGCGATGGTCTAGGTGTTGGTGAAAATGGGTTGTCTTGGGAAGGAGAAGTTGGAAAAGGCCATTGGCCACAGGTTCCAAATAGGTATTGGAATAAAGGGTCACAGTCTGATCTTGTTCCTCCACTACTTCCTCCTCTGCTTCTGCCACTGCCTCTGCCTCTGCCTCTACTACCTCTACTACTTCTGTTGCTTCTTTGACTTGTTCTTCTCTTTTGTGATTCTTCTTTGACTTGTGATCCTCCGTGTTCATGTTGGTGATGGTTTTTTGCTTCGGTGATAGACTCAGTGACGAGAAGCAGTCCAAAAAAGATCACAACCACTATGTTTGCCTTCATTTCTTGTTCATATTTTCTCCCTCTATATCTCTTTCCATGTACGAAAGAATAGAACATATAAATGCGTATATATCGAGCCAATGTATTCTTGGAAACATCATTCACAGTTGGTCATCAGTGTGCTTATAATATGCATGCGAAATCGATGGTTTACTGATATGGTTAAACCCCCTATTTAAATGCATTACAAAATATAATATGCAACGCTAAGTTACATGTAAATTGTGAAGAGATAAGGCTTGAACAGGTTGCGACTTTCAAAACCATGAAGGATTGGTATGACTATATGGAGCTATATCGGCTCGCGCGCTCTTGTAATAAGTCTAGTCCATGGTCTGTGTGGTGAAAAGGTTGGAAGAATGGGGGATATTAAATGAGAGAGGTGAGAGTGCCTTGTTTAAAGTGCCATTTCTTTGACAAAATGAAAGCAATAAATGTAGTACTCCAGGTCGTTTTTTTTTTTCCTAATATGATATGATATAGTTGATTAAGCTCCATACGACACCAACATAAATGCGTTTCTATCTACGACATCATTACAGAGCGACCAGGTGTCTCTGCGGGGTCTTTTCTCCCGATCTGTGTCCTTAATTTTTCACTTAATTATGTCAGCATGACTATGAGATTAGCCATCGTCACTCTTCCGTAGCCAATTACTTGCAAAGGTTGATAAAACATTCAGAAATAACTTCTCTCAATTGAGTTTGGACGGAATGGTTTGGAAGATCGATGAAAAAATAAAATAAAAATTAAAACTGTAGTTTTATGAATTAGGGTATTTTCATTGAAGAAATTCGCATTTTATTACTTTTGTAATGACTAAAAACATTGGATTTTTCTGCATGTGGTACTGATACATTAATTATACAGGATGTAACATGTAGTTATTTATATAGTTTTAGCATAAGATATATTTTAACTTTTTTATAAACTCTTGAGTATATATTTATAAATTGTGTGTTAACTTGTACATCTTAGCGTGTCGCTGGATATATTGATTGTCACATATATATATATATGTATATATATTTATGGGACCAATTCAGTAGGAGTTTTTTACTTTTTTTATAGGTGTTATTTTACTCCATTAAAATCTATATTACACGTTTTTTTTTATGATAAAAATTTAGAGAAAAAACTAATTATTTTTATTCCAACTACTCAAATCATTATTACCTCAAAAAAAAAATCATTATAAATGTTTAGATAACGATTTAACGGCTAAAAAAATACTTATAGATAAAATTAATAGAAAAATACCTACTGGATTTGGAACCTATATATTTAAATAGGGAGAGTTTTTCAATAGATATTTTTGTTTTTTTTTTTTCCATAGATAGACACTTTTGACCAAGTCAGGACTTAGGAATGACTTACAATAATAAGTTATTTCCAATGAAATTTATGTCTGATTTAATTTTTTCTTTCTTTTCTGCCTCTTTCTTTTGAGCATCTAAGTGATGAACAGAAGAAATCATTTGTCTTTCATTTTTTCAATTCTTTTAACAAATAAAGTCTCATATTTTAGTTGTATCTAAAGTACCATTTAAAAAAAGAAAAATAATTCTAAAAAATTTGGTCCATATATATATAAAGGATAATGCCAGGGTCCCAAATAATGTACCAAATTTTTTTGTACCAACACATATAGCATATGATTTGTTACCATTCAATTAGTAGTAATATTTAATCTATTTATGGTAAATTTTGATACATCAATTACTTGGTAACAAATCACATATCACATGTATTGGTAGTATTAAAATTTTGGTAGAATATCTATTATCCTTAATGGGGTGAGGTGGGGATTGGGTAATAGTAGGTAATTTAAAAAAAAAAAAAAAGTTTTGGTAGAAGAGTTGGGACCCAAGCATTATCCATGCATAAATATTAAGAGCATTCTACGGATACACACACTTTGTTAGGGAAAATTTTATTTCAAACCATTATTTCTTATTTTAAAATTAAAGTTTTTTTTTTAATTACTTCTAATCTAAAATAATTATATTTTACTATATCGTATTTCAAAAGCTCGATTTTTATTTATCTTTAATATGGACTTATTATGTGTTTTCAAAAAAAGAAAATGACCTTATTACGTCTTATAAGTCAATTTTTTTAGAATATTACCTAATTTTCAAGTTTAATGTTTTTGATTACATTTAAAATGAATTTTTTTGAATTAATGATGTCAACTATAATTTTAAGTTTAACTTTTTAAATTTGAGATTGTTACGTGTTACCATGCCAATTTAAATCTTTTTTAATTAACTTTAATTTTATATTATTATGTATTGCCATGTCAAATTCAATTTTAATATTTAATCTTTTAAATTACTACATATTACGAGTTCCACAAAAAAAAAAAAAAAATACTACGTGTTACCATGTCTATTAATTTTAATTTTAAATTATAATTTAGTGAGAGTGAAAAAATGAAATAAGAATACGGATTTGGATTAGGAATCAATTTGTTGGATAAAATTGAGAAAAGAAAAATAGAACTGAACAAGTAACCAACAGGTTACCAATCATATAAAACAATAAATGACATTTTATATTTATATAAGCATTAAATATTATAGATTGTTTTTAGTACTACTCAATTCATTATAACTATCCTATCAAAATCAAACGATCTAAACTAGCTAGAATACTTATAGATTGGTAAATATTATAATACCTATGAAAGAAGCACTCATATATATATACATATGAACCATAAACCAAGAGTAAATATTATAACACCTATGAAAGAAGCACTCGTATATATATGAACCATAAACCAAGAGTAAATATTATAATATCTAGCACTCGTATATATATATATACATATATATAAATAGGGCTGGCAATTTTCTATACGACACGACGATACGACTCGAAAACGACACGAAATAAACGGGTTTGGGTGACCCATTTAATTTTCGTGTCAATTTCGGGTTGACACGTGTAACACGTATAATAAACGGGTGGATTTCGGGTCAACCCGCTTAACCCGAAAATGACCCGTGTAACCCGTTTAATTAAACGTGTCGTTTTCGTGTCATTTTCGTGTCGTGTCAACACGACACTAATACGACACATTTATTAATATTTTAATATATTAAACGTGATTTTAATTAATTCTAAGCATATTTATAGGAGTAAAATTAAATTAAGTAGTTATAATCATGTTAAATTAGAATAATCGTGTCAATTTTGAATAATCGTGTCAAACGGGTCATAATATGACACATGACACGTCTATTAAACGGGTTACACGTGTCGTGTCGTGTTACACGTATATTAATCGTGTCGTGTTCGGGTTTAAATTTTTGACACGTTTATTAATCGTGTCGTGTTCGGGTTAGGTGTTATCGTGTCGTGTCGTAATCGTGTCGACCCGAACACGACACAATAACACGAATTGCCAGCCCTATAATATGAACCATAAACCAAGAAAAGAAATAGAAATGGTGAAATACGAGAGGTGTCTTCTTGTATAATGCTTGTTAATATTGCCCATCATATATCTATTTACAGATACCTATAAAATATTTTATTACAAAGATGTATGTTCTACAAAAACTAAGCTATAAATAATAGCTTCAGCTGAATATTCCTATGGTTATGTATCTTATCAAAAATATCATGTATAAAATGTATGGAGGAGGGGCCGACCATATCATTCAGCTAATGGTTAACATGTGTTTAAAAGTTTCCACAAAGGATGATCAATTCAGTAGTCACTCTCTTTTACTTCATTACTATTATTTTTTATAACGAATTAACATTTATTTGAAAAAGTCCAGAAGTAGCCCTATCAAAATTGTTCACTTTTTTCTGTTTTTCTGTTTTTTTTTTTTTTTTTTTGTTCTTACAAGATAATGTTAAGAACTACGCAAAATACAGCTTAATTATTAGGCAACTCAATTAGCATTAGTTTGGCGAATTAGGTACTTTAGTTACAAATTTTTCAAAACCATATCGTTAATCCTTTCAACGTAGTCATCATAATTAATACATATCCTTACTGGATAGTTTTATTTGGCTAAGAGAGATAAAAACTTTGATCTGGAGCTGACAAGAAGTTGTTCTTGTACGCAATCAACTCCGCATCAATCGGACGATTAATGCCTAAATTAGAAATCTATCTCATTAGAACTTCCGAGTTTTAAGCTATTTTGAAATATTCCACGTAGTACGTACTGATCACTAGATCATGATTTGGATGTTGCTATAAAAACCCTCCTAATCCATAGACGAAAAATCCATAAAGTCACAAACAATCATAATTTTAATAATCCACCAACATTCACAAAACCATGGCTTCTCTAGGAAGCACTAGTACTCGAACTCATGAGATTCTTATTCTCATAGCAATGAGTTTAGCCCCATTACTAGCCCTATGCTCAGAAGCAGCACCAGCAACCACAGATAATAACGTCTCATACGACGCGAAATCGTTCATCATCAACGGCGAACGACGCCTTATTTTCTCGGGTTCAATCCACTATCCTAGAAGCACTGAACAAATGTGGCCAGACTTGATACAAAAGGCGAAAGAAGGCGGCCTCGACGCCATCGAAACCTACATCTTCTGGGACCGCCACGAGCCTGTCCGGCGCCACTACGACTTCTCTGGAAACCTAGACTTCGTCAAGTTCTTCAAAATAGTCCAAGAAGCCGGGCTGTACGGCGTTCTGAGAATTGGCCCTTACGTGTGCGCGGAGTGGAGCTACGGTGGTTTCCCATTGTGGCTAAAGAACATGCCCGGGATACAACTCAGAACCAATAACGAGATTTACAAGAACGAAATGCAAACCTTCGTCACCAAGATTGTCAACATGTGCAAAGAAGCCAAGCTCTTTGCATCCCAGGTAATTGAAAATTATTGTCTCAAAATTTTTCAAACATCCCTTATTAAAATAGAAAAATTGCTAAAAGACACTTGTATGTCATCACCAGTGCTAATAGAAAATAGTTTCACACATTCAATATAATATGTGTGCTTACCACACAAACGCCCATAATATTGCTCAAAATGTATATATGACGTGCTGTAAAAGGTCGTCGAATTTCTAAATATTGATAAAATCATATAGTTGAAAAACAAGACATTTACTATAATTTACTATAGAGAAAAGTATAGGACGAAATTAATGTTGTGAGAAATATATATGCTCTCAAGTCTCAACTAGCAAAATATTTAATTATTAATGTAACTGCTTTTACTTTCTAATTGATAATTAATGTAACTGCTTTCACCTTTCATATTAATTAATGCAACTAGTAAAATATGCCAAAAGATCTTTTCACGTAGACTGTTTTTGGAAGTAAAATAAGGGGCAATCTTATTCATCCTATAAAATATTGGACGTGTCTACCGTAGGTATAAACAGATTTCTCACAGATTCCCATCAAACAGTTTTAGGCCTTATGTAGGGCGTTCCTACTATAGCCGCCGCATTAATTCCTAGCTAGAGTTATCATTAAATTCTATTATAAACAATCAAAATACTATTTCCGTAAAATCAGTGATTTATTCGAATTTTTTTAAAAAAAAGAGAGAGAAAAGAAAAAGCATATCGCAATCCAAAAGTAGCGAATTAAATATATAATTACCAATTAAATAAGTTAAGACTTATAACCATGTGATATTTATTGTTTATCCTTTGGTCACGTACTAGGGAGGTCCCATTATCATTGCCCAGATAGAGAACGAGTACGGAAACATCATGGGCCCTTATGGCGAGGCAGGGAAGGCTTACATAAACTGGTGCGCTCAAATGGCCGTGTCTCAAAACACTGGCGTTCCGTGGATCATGTGCCAACAAAACGACGCGCCTCAGCCCATGATCAACACCTGCAACGGCTACTATTGCGACTGGTTCACGCCCAACAACCCCAACAGCCCCAAAATGTTCACCGAGAACTGGGTCGGGTGGTTCAAGAAGTGGGGCGAGAGGGACCCACACAGGACGGCCGAGGACGTGGCTTATTCGGTCGCCCGGTTTTTCCAGCGTGGCGGGGTCTTCAACAACTACTACATGTACCACGGAGGAACCAACTTCGGCCGGACCGCCGGTGGGCCCTACATCGCCACCTCGTATGACTATGATGCGCCGCTTGATGAGTACGGCAATTTGAACCAGCCTAAGTGGGGCCATCTCAAACGGCTCCACGAAGCTATTAAGGTCGGGGAGAAGATTCTCACTACCGGAAATTGGACAGGTAAATTAGTTAAAAACATAAGATTATCACATTTCACAGGCACTCCTCTACAATTCTTTGACAAATTATCTGTGAGGTACTAAATTCACCCTCTTTTTTTATTGCGATCATATGGAATGCACTATGTACGCCAAGTTTACAGTTCAATAATATTACAAAATATAACGCTAAAATATTCGTAGTGAGATATGAGAGTATAAAACGTCATACATAAATTGGTATTCGGCTGATGGGTGGGATATGTCTTTCGTCTTCCAGGTAAGGAAATTGTTCCAGGCGTCAATCTAACGACCTACACTGATGGCGTCACCGGTCAAAGATTTTGTTTCTTAAGCAACACGAACAACAGCGGAGACCCCATCACAGTCGACCTGCAAAACGACGGTGTGTATTGGCTCCCAGCTTGGTCCGTCAGCATCCTCGATGGGTGCAACAAGGAGATCTACAACACCGCCAAGGTCAACTCTCAGACATCTCTGTACGTGAAAAAACAGAGCTCTCAACATCACAGCTATAATAAACATAACCATAATAACCATAGAGGTAACGATAAACTCACCTGGCTTTGGGCTCCGGAGTACATTAAAGACACACTCCAAGGTAAAGGAAGGTTCAGAGCTTCTCAGCTTCTCGATCAGAAACTTACGACATCCGACTTTAGCGACTACTTGTGGTACATGACCACAGTCGCAGTCAACAAAACACAGAGTTTGACTTTGAGTGTCAAGACAGCGGGTCATGTTCTCCATGTCTACGTTAATAAGAAGTACGTGGGTTCTCATCTGGGCACGGCTGGTCAGCTCGGGTTCACGTTCGAATCCCCTGCTGTTTTATCACGCGGGGAAAATACTATCACTCTGCTCAGCGCCACCGTTGGATTACCTAACTATGGCGCGTTCTACGACTCGGGACCGACCGGCATTGTCGGGGGACCGGTCCTGTTGATCAGAAACGACAACTCTACTCTAAACGACTTGTCGTTTAACCAGTGGTCGTACAAGGTTGGGCTAAATGGTGAGGCGAAACCATTCTTTTATCCCACGACGAGCCGCGCTCCGTGGAGGACGTCGAAGTCGAATGAGCTACCTACTGGACGGCGAATGACGTGGTACAAGGCGAATTTCCAGACCCCTTCTGGCGTCGACCCAGTGGTCGTTGATTTGTTGGGCATGGGCAAGGGACATGCATGGGTCAACGGCCATAGCTTAGGCCGAATATGGCCTTCGGTTTTGGCCGACCCGAATGGTTGTGGTGGCGATTGTGACTACCGTGGAGACTACAACCCCGGGAAATGCCCCACCAATTGCGGGAACTCGTCGCAGCGGTGGTACCATGTTCCGAGGTCGTTTTTGAACGTTGGGAAAACCAACACTTTGATTCTATTTGAAGAATTGGGTGGAAATCCTCAAGGAGTGTCGTTCCAAACCGTTAGTGTAGAAACTGTTTGTGGAAATGCCTACGAGGGAAGTATGCTGGAATTGTCGTGCCATGGTGGGAAAACCATATCCGGCATCGACTTCGCCAGTTTCGGGAACCCAGTTGGGAAATGTGGTTCTTTCAGTAAAGGGTCGTGTGAGTCAAAAGTTAGCATTTCAGAAGTGGAAAAGGCCTGTGTGGGAAAGGAAGCTTGCACCATTGTTGTATCAGATGGAACATTTGGATCAACCAGCTGTGGGAATGTTACCAAGAGATTAGCGGTGCAAGCTTCTTGTGAGAATTGATAAACTTGAGTCGGTCCTAGAAATTAGCAAATAAGTAGGTTGCTTATAATTTGATGACGTAAATTTCGATCGTATATGATATTTGTCAAGTATGAATGAATACATGTGGTTGTTCACTGAATCCTCAAACGAAGCTAATCCGTAGGTAATTAATTAGCAAAATAAGAATATCATTTTGATATCGGGTTTATAAAACAACTCTTCGTCGCATTTTGTTGGCTGCTTATTATCAGCTTGAAAATTCAACAACAATATTTTGACAGCACATTGTAAGGAACATCCTTGGTCGAAAAAAAGGACCAAAAAGAAATTAAGCGACCAATCAAATACTGATATAATTTCATTTCCACCCTCGCTCAAAAACTGGAGTCAGCTAAGTTAGACCAACATGCAAAAAATATGAACAAAAGAAAAGGGGAGATGTAGAGAAGGATGACACCGTATATAGTCTTGTCTAGTTCTTATAATCTGGGTTGTCTCGGAGCCCAAGTTTAGAGAGTACGAAACAATAAGATTCCCAGTCAGTTCTTCGGAGATACTTCAATAAACTCTTCCTTCTTTGCACCATTGCTACAAGACCCTTCCGAGAATGGTTATCCTATACCATATATTAATAAATAAACAGGTCGATGTTCTCGAACAAAAATTTTTTTGCAAGGGAAAAATACAGAATTCTAGTTTTCCCACCTCACCTTTTTGTGAAGAACCGTAGATAAATGTTTGATCTTGGTTGTGATCTTGGTTGTGAGTTGTGCCACTGCCAAGAGCAATCAGAAAAAAGGCGGTGAAGAAGTTAAAAGTACGAGGAGAAGTGACAATTCCAGTTACCAAAAAGTTTTTACTTTATTTTTTATTTTTTTGGTTTTCTTTTAGAATAAACAATCACCTGCTAGTTTAGTTCAATTTCTAAACACCATCATGTTGAAGATGTAATAAACAAGAATGATGCTACCAGAAACCAATACCTTGTACTCTTGCAGACCCACAGTTCGAATCCGACATTTTAAACTCATCTCTAACTTTGGGAAGCTCAAGTTTCATTTGTTCTGCTGAAGACGTGTTATCTGGATGGACATACTCTATTAATATTTCAAAAGTCAATAGGAAATCAACTCAATAATCGAACTTCATCCACAAAGTACTACCAGTTTAAGGAAAGAGAATTCAAGCCCCACACCAAGAAGTTATACCCAACAACTGATAGGTAACAAATAATAAATAATCATGCCTGTAAATGACAATCAGGACATTTGTGAAGTATTTATTACAAGACTCGGTTTAAGTAGTGCAACGAAGATATCTGATGCAGGAAATTAGTCCATTTATTTCTTTGGGCCGTTGTTTTACTAGTTTAAATGTAGTTGTCGTATTGTTTGTTTACTTATTTTCAAACTTACTGTCCTTTGTTTGTATAAGTCTTGCTTTTGCCAAACGGTGAGTTTTGGGACAGTGGACTTGGGGATATTTTAGCTTGTGTCTTCTTTGTAGTGACAGATTTTTACGAATTTGAGATTTAGAATTCGGCCATGGATTTGGCCTGGGTTTTGGTTCGAAGTAACCTTCCCACTTTTATCTAGATTCCGCTGCATCATTTGGTATCAGAGAGCCTAGGTTTCTCCTTAGTGAAAATGCTCGAATCTGAAGTAATGGGTCGCCGTATCATCGACGATGTTCGTGGTGCGAAGGATCGAGAGCTCCGATAGAACCGAGAGGATTCAAAGGTTACTGGAGATTGGGTGCAACAAAGATTGACGATGTCCGATCTGTGTAGCAGCCGTTCTTGCGATAAGAGAAGCTAGACCCAAGCTTTAGTGGCAGACGGTGGATGGAGTTTTCCTTCGACGACATTGTTCAATGATCCTAGAGCGAACAATCAATGTTGGAGCATGGTAGGAGACATGCTACCACCGATTGGAGCTTCACGATCAGAACTTCAGTATCTTGGCCGAGACAATTTCAGAGATGTCCCTCATTGTCCACACGGCAAATACAAATACTTTCTTGTTGAGCAAAGGTTAGATCATACTCACTCTAAGGATTCTACGGATTTACACCAAAAGTTTGTCGAGAGAGGAACTGGATACAGAATCCCCAATTTCCATGGAGTATTTGACAAAAGGAAATTTCGGGATTGGCTTGTTAGTGTTGATGGAGTTTTTAACGATACTAATGTAGACCCAACAAAACAAGCCCTCTTAGTACGTAGCTTACCAATTTAGAGGTATATGGTTTACTAGTAGGAGAGAATTCAATACCAGAGATTGTCTTATGGGAAAGAGAAAATCATGACATGGGGAAAGATGAGAGACCAATTAGTTAAAGAATTCTTACACCAAAAGACTTCCCATAGAGATGATTATCAAAGTTATTAGTCATGGAGACAAGCACAATTTCACCCAACAACATGCTGCAATGCTTGATCCTCAAGTGACAAACTATGCTGAAGAATCTCTTTGTATAAACGAAGATATAAAAGTAGAAGTGGACCCATATGGAAGGATGTGAGTACGAAGAAGACTTATCCAATGTTGTTGATTGTCCAAACGACTAATTGCCAGAGAAGTTGTCAAGCTTTGAAGCCACATTTCCTCAAATTTTGGTAACCAAGGAGAAGCGCAATAGCAAGGTATCAGATTGTGCTTCTTTCAATGTTATGTTATTGAATGTTATAGCTGATCAAAGCAAGGACAAGAAAGAAATGCACGAAGCCTTTAATGGGACATCTATCCTAGGAAATGAAGTTGATAAAAAAGAGCGACAAGACTCAACATCAGAAAAGAAGATCACCTTAAAGAATAAAATGGTTGTTCAGAGTTGTAGAAATTGTATAGAAGATGATACTTGGAAAATTACTTTGAAAAAAAATGTCTGGAAATCAAATATAGACAATAATTATGAGAGTTTGAACCGGTTTTGAAACCATTGCTTGTGTTGAAGATCCTTCAGACAATCACTATGAAGTCAAAGTTGCAAATAAGTTAGCATTTATGTTGGAAACTGGAAGCTTTATAGTTGCTACTCTCAAAGTTCTAACAGAAACTTTAGATCTTTACAGTAGAAAAGCAAACACAAATTTTGATGACTTATTTATTATTCTACACCAAGCATTCACCACAAAAGCTCTGGAGTGGGTGTTGCAGTTGCCAAGAGGTTAAAATTTCAGGATGGCAGATCCAAAGATGTTGTTTTATTGCATCAATGGAAGAGAGGTGAAATTAGGAAAAGTTTTCTGGTTGGACCTTATTAAAACTATAGGAAATGAGGAGGTAGATATTTTGCATTGTTGCTACTAGATTGTGAACAAAAATTTATTGATGGTCCTAATCAAGTCTTTCAAAGCTTCCTTTAGTCCCAATAGCTTGTTGTTTAGCTTGGATGGCATACAAACTTCAATCCTCTAGAGTCAAAGAGTAAGAATTGTCAAACTTGCAAGTTTTATTTAGGGTTCGTATCAATTTGGAAAATATCTTTGCTGCTTTTGTGTATTTTGGAAGCATGAAAGAGAATATGTTCTATTGGTATTTATTAAAATCACAAAAAAATAAATGTTCTTGTCCTTTTATCTTTTATCTTGCATTATGTGCTTTAAAAAGGAGACTAATGAGCGATCTGAGACAAAGGCTTGGTGTGCTTAATATTGCTGCCATTGTAAAAAACAAGAAACATGTACTTGTGGAAGATAAACAGAGTCCTGAAAGAACGTTGCACCAATATTTCAAGGAGAGCTGAGTTAAAGAATGGGACTATTGCTCAAATCATTGAACTACCAGAGTTGAATTTCAAAGTGAACTTGAGGGCAAGTTCTTCATAAGCAGGGGAGAACTGATGTAGGAAATCAGTCCATTTATCTCTTTGGGCTGTTGTTTTACTAGTTTAATTGTAGCTGTCGTATTATTTATTTACTTTTTTTCAAACTTATTGTCGTTTGTTTGTATAAGTCCTGCTTTTGCCAAACGGTGAGTTTTGGTACAACGGACTTAGGGATATTTTAGCTTGTGTCTTCTATAATGCAGGTTTTTACGATTCTGAGATTTAGAATTTAATAGAGCCTTTGCTCTCTTCATCTATCTTTCGGCCATGGATTTAGAAGGGTTTTGGTTCGAAGTAACCTTCACACTTCAATCTAGATTCCGTTGTATCAATAGCATCATATACTCCTGAGTTTTATGAAGAAAAAAATGAGTCTCGAGTTCTTTCATTTCTAAAAAGGATATGATTGAGAAGAGAAATTGAAACATAAGCATTGAATTTTAAACTATTGTTTATCTTGTCAACATGTAGGGGAAAAAAGAAAGGTTTCCTATTTCAGAAAGTACAAGACCTGGGAAAAGAAGTTTATGTAAATATTCAGATAATATTTCATCAAAACTATTTTTGGATACTCTTATCTTGACTCAACTCTCAATACTTGTATAAAATATAACCAGTCTTGACCCTGTTTTTAAATTTGACGTATGGTTATTTGTTTAGCTCAAAAGTCAGATGGCAATTATCCATTATGTACTGAAAAGATCGACTGATTCACTACATAAATTAATAAATACAGTTTCTCCTAATTATATTCAAAATTAAATGAATATAAAATAAACAAATCAACTCAATAAATAAGAAGATGTTCAAATTAGCTTCACATACATAAACAATAGTTAAACTCAATTTTCAGCATCACGTAAATCAAAGAGACACCTACCTTCTCAACCAGGTGTTCCTTTGGAGGTTGTATCATAATAAAGGTTGGAGTTCGACCCAACTGACCCGATATATCGGGTCTCAACTAAACAGATAAAATCCAATGCCATAAGTGAATATTAATTATATGTGTGTTCTAGTATCTAACCTTGAATATTAGTTATATGCATATTCTAGTATCAGCTTACGGCAAAAACCACTTACTTACTGGTATTTTTCTTCACTTTTTCATCATGAGATAACCTCAACTTTACCAAGCACTCCCTCAAATCCTTGTATGAAATGCCATGAATCCTGGGCTGCATCTCCTTCTCTTTAACCTCCCTCAATTTCATCAACTTATTATTCAACTCTTCCATTGAAAACCAGCCTTCCTATTTCACCTCCGGCTTTAACTTCCTCAACTTCTCTCCTAATTCTCCAAAGCTATACATCTTCACAAACTGTGTCTTCATTGTATTCGAGCTATCTGTACCTTTCTTTTCCTTCATCTCTCTCACAAACACCGATGTTGGCAATGCGTCAGTCCCACCAATCACCACTGTCCACCACGGCGAATTCAACGGTTTCAATCTCAAACTGTTCTTAAATGCAGAATGTGACATGAGGTCCATATAATTCCTCTCATCGAAATTTTCGAAGTGGCCTTAGCAGCCTCAAGCTCTTCCGAATTGCACCAAATGAAAGTCGTCAGCCACCGCTGCCACTGACGCCTGGTTTGACATGGGAAGTATCCTATGCCTTATCAAGCACATTTCTTCTATACAGCTTCTGAAATGAGATGCTCTGGGACCCACCTGGGGCAGATGGTGACGGTACAGAATTTGATTCTATGGGGAGCGATACAGCGGATCTACGGCGAAACTTGGAGAGGTTCTTGTGGATTTCTTCGATAGACGCGACTTTGGAGGGCTTAGCAATAGAGAAAGAGGGAATAAGGGAGGGGAGCTTAGTGGACCTGAGTTTCTAGCGGAGTTCTTCAATGGAAACAACTTTGGAGGGCTCAGTGGTAGAGAAAGAGGGATCAGGGGAAGTAGGTATTTTGAGTTGCGGGGGTGAAGTTGATTGTTGCTGCCTGAGACTGGCTTCGACATCGCAGAAATATGAGGAGAAAGAAGACTCAGACGTGGACATTGATTGGTCAGTTTGGTTTTCTGGGTCAATTATACTTGACAAAGTAGTGGAGAAAAGTTGGATGAGAGATGGGTTCATGAGGGTTTAGCGTTTAGGTATCAGTTGGAGCGCCATGAAAGTTGAGGATTTTAGCATTTGAAAGGTGAAGAGAAGGAAGAAGAAGGTGTGGGTTTAGAGAATTTGGGTTTATGTACTGGGCCTAGGTTTATGTACTGGGCCTAGATTTCGGGTTAGACAATGGTGGAGGCTACGACTGCGATTAAAGCTTAGGGAAATGGGTTTTAACTAAAATAACTTTTTTTTCCACACTAACGTTCTAAAGACTTTTAGAGTATTATCACATACATATGTGAGGAGATCATACAAATCTTAAAAAAGCTATTTTATTTAAAATTACTACTATTCATATTAAATTTCCTGAAGTTTACATGCCAAGGCCTTTTTTTTTTTTTTTTGGCTAAGGGAAACAAAATTTAAAAGAAAAAATGTCAAGAAAAATTGGCGGCCACATGAGGGGGCACCTCCCAAACAGCAAAAGTACCAGATTTTTTTTTTGATGAAAAGGCCCATTTTGCAATTGAATGAGCAGTGCTATTCATCATCCTGGGAATCCAAAACACATTACAAGTATAAGTTGCTAACAGGGAAATAACATAAAAGGAAATATGAGTAAGGCGTCAAGCCAGGGATCTATGATTTACTACCGCTGAGACCATCTCCTTGGAGTCAGAGAACAAGTGTGCACTATACCAATTCCTTCCTACACAGTGCAGTAATCCTACTTCGAGAGCCTGAAGTTCAGCTTCAAGTGGGCTATTTGCTGAGAATAAAGACGTTGCTAGTAGTAGAATCTGATCATTTTCTCCTCTGGCAACAATATCCACCGCACCTTCCCCATCTTTAAAGGCTGTGTCTATGTATACTCTGATCTGTCTAGGAGACTGTGGCAAATGCCCTGGGGGCACAGGACTCCGTGTAGCATGGTGAGCTATGTCATTAATAGGCATAGCTTGGACTTGGTGGTATTCCTTCACGGCCGCATTCACCATCGTGAGAATAGTAGCTGGGTATACCTGAGAGCCTTCATGGAACTTTGCATTCCTAGCATGCTAGATTTTTTCGCAAACCACCGTAGCGAAAGTTATAAATTCTTCTTTCAGTTGTTTCTCACAATTGCTGAGATGGTGGGGACTGAAAATCCATTTCACCACTTCTGTCCTATTTGTCAAAGACAGTTGGTCCATGCGTAGATTCCATTTACTTCCAAACCAGATAGACTTAGCAAAAGGGCATTGAGTAAATAAATGGACAATTATATCCTCAGAAGATGAACATAGTACGCATTCATTATTAGGTCTCCTAAAGATACTCCTAAGTCTCTCACTTGTAGTGAGGGATTTCTGTCCAATTCTCCAAAGCAGTAGCTTTAGGCGCTCATGTAACTGGCTTGACTAAATAGTCTTCCAAATCGGTTAGAGGTCTGTGAATCTATATCGATTTAATCTCTAATAGGCACTTTTAATTTTCAAATCACCATTCTTTGTATCCTTCCAGATAAGAAGGTCTAATTGGTAGTTAGGGAGGAGTTGGATCTTCATATACTCATCAATGCAAGATGGCCTGAACCAAGTTGTGAGTTTATTTCTATCCCAATCACATCTATCAGCTGTTAGAAGCTCCCGTATCTTAATGTTGTCCACTCTCTGAAGGGGATTGAAAGCCCATCTAGTATTATCAAAATCCGTCCAAAGGACCCAGGGTGCATTCCAGATGTCTGTAGTGTCTCCCTTGCCCACAAGTAAATAGCTCCCATTACCTATAAAGTCTTTAGTAGCCCATATACCTTTGGCCACTATTGATGCTCTTCTTGGTAGTTCAGAATTCCAGAAACTCCCAAGTTTACAATATTTTCTTCCGAGTGTGGTTGCCCAAAGTGAGGTTGAGCCAGAGGCCAACAACCACCCCAGTTTGGATAAAAGGGTAAAATTAATATCAGAGAACCGTCTAAGACCATGACCACTGCTCACTTTTGGCTGGCAGATTGAGTCCCACGAAGCCAGAGCAAGGAAGTGTTATTTGTCCAAAGCACCAGTCCACTAGAAATGCCTTACCACCTTATCCAAATCCTCACAAATGGCTTTAGGAAGTAAGAAGGTAGACATAGAGTATACTAGGATACTTTTCACCACAATTTTGATGAGAGTTGTCCTGCTCGCTCGTGATAGAAGCTTGCTATGCCACCTTTAATCTAGCATAAACTTTAGCTTTTAAGTAATTGAAGTCCTTGGTGTGGTTACCTGTTAACAATAGAGGATTACCAAGGAATGTCTCAGTTCCTATCATCACTTTAAAATCCAAAAGATTAGTAATGCCCACTCCGATCACTTCATTTGTATTCTTTGAAAAGAGAATAGAGAATTTCTTTACATTAAGCTTCTGTCCTGACTAGGCCGAATGCTAATTTAGACACCATACCATTTGGTTTACCTGTTGAAGATTAGCATTGTAGAAAAGAAAAGTATCATCAGCGTACATTAAGTGTGAGATTGGAGGGCAGTTCTTGCCTACCCAAACTCCTGAGATTTGTCCATTTCTTTCTTCTCTAAGGATAAGTTTAGATAGTACCTCACTACATAGTATGAATCACCTTGTCAGAGACCACACCTCGGTGAGAAACTAGGGAGAGGGCTTCCATTAGGCAACACAGAGAAAGAGACCGACTTAACACACATTATCACCAAATTCTCGAAATGGTCATCAAAACCAAAGGCTTGCAGTACCCTGTCAAGGAAAGATCACTCAATCCTATCATAGGCTTTGGACATATCTAATTTTAACCCCACCATACCCATCTTGCCTGATCTTGTTCTCATGGAATGGATTATCTCTTGGGCTAGAACTGAATTCTCCGTAATCCATCTTCCAGGTACAAAGGCCGATTGGAAAGGGGATATCAAACTGCTCAGTACCCTGCGAATCTGATTGGCTAAAATCTTGAAAATCACTTTGTAAGTTACATAACAAAGGCTGATAGGTCTGAAGTCATCAAAACTCTTAGCATCTGGCCTTTTCGGTATAAGGATGATGAAAGTCCGATTTATACCCCGGGCAAATTTGCCTGTCAGGAAAAACTCTTGAACAAAATATATTACATCCGTACCAATAATATCCCAGTAATCCTTGTAGAATTTTGCTGGTAGTCTATCAGGTCCTGGCACTTTGAGGGGATTCATATTTCGTACTATGTCCCTTATTTCTTCCCCCGAGGGCATACGACATAAATCAATGTTTGTTTCAGGAGGAATTATACTCAAAAAGATCATCAAATTTTGGACCAATCGTCGGGTTAGAGGAGGTAAAAACTTGCTTGAAATTTTGGATAAAAAACTGCCCAATATTTTGTCTGCCTTCTATCCAGTTTTCTCCGTCTTCCGAGATAGCCCATATGTGGTTTCTTTTCCTCTGAATAACTATCGAAGCATGGAAAAAATGAGTGTTTCGATCCCCCTAAGTTAGCCATAGTTCTCTTGATTTCTGCCTCCAAATAAGTTCTTATCTATTCCAAATTTCTTCAATCTCTAGTTACACTGAGGCCTTCAACTTGAGGTTCGATTGGGTTGGTGTTTTATTTTGGACTTCCATCAGCAGGAGGTTGAGGAGTTTGAGTTTATCGTGACAAAAGCCAAACACTTCTCTATTCCACTTCTTCAGAGCACGCCTCGTATTGTTGATCTTTAACAAGAGTTAGAAGCTTTTAAACCCAAAGAACTTAATCTTCCATGCCTCAGCTATCACGGCTCTACAGGATAGGTCTTTACTCCATGCATCTAAGAATCGAAAAGGGCTTGTTGCCTTCTTGTTCTCCATCTCTGTATCCACCACAATAGGACCATGATCTGATTCTAAAATTGGGAGGTTTCGTACCCCCGCTTTTGGAAAATTGATTATCCATTGGGGATTACATATAGCTCTATCTAACCTTTCTTTAACAAGATTACTGACGTCTCTACCATTGGTCCACGTGAAATGAGCTCCTACACAGCCTAGATTAATTACTCCAGTGTTGAACAAAAAATCAGAAAACCATCTATCCCCCCGTTCTTGAAAAGGCCTGCCTCCAAACTTATCATTTGCCGTTAAAACACAGTTCAGTTCACCCATACAGACCTAAGTACCTCCCCTGGCATTGACTTGCTCTGCTAAGCTTCTCCAGAAGCTTGATCTTTGCCCTGCATAAGGAGTTGCTTCTAAAATCTCGACTACAATGACTGAGCTTGTGGCCGAAACTAGATTGATACCAACTCTCAATTTCCACATCAGGCATAGCCCTCCTACCAAGCCAACCGCTGGGATAGCTATTGCATTAGAAAATCTCAAATGCCTCTAAAGTTTATTGCTAGCCACTGAATTCAACTTTGTCTCCATTAAAAATACCACATCATGGTCCTCTGCTCTAATAAGAGCACGTAAAGCTTGAATTGCATAGGGTTGGCCCAGACCCTGACAGTTCCAACATAGGTTTTTCATGAGGAATCTGGGGGCATGATATGTCCCGCCTCCTCGGCCTCTCCAAAATTCTGATTGGGGAAATTAGGACTGGTAGAGTTTGGTTGTATAACTGCCTGCAGTTTGCAATGGGTCATTCTCTGGTATTTGTGGCTATTCCCCAGGGACCTCCTCAACTGGTTTCTTTTCACAGAGGGGTACAAGCCCTGCTTTGCTCTCTAAATAGCTCCTCTTAGGGGGCGAAATATGCTTCCGATTGTCACAGTCAATAGCTTTGTTGGCCATCTCTTTTGTGTGGTCCATCTGTTCAGAGGTTCCTCCTCCGGAGTAGTCAACATCAGATCTTGGCTTTTTCCTCTTTCAGCTGCTTTCATCGTGAGACTCATTTTTTTTTTTTGCCCATATTTGTCGGTATGTTGGTCTAAGGCTCATTCCTTTCGTATGCTTTTCTTTGGACTTTAGGTTTGTGGGTCCATTTCCCGTATTTGGGCATAAAGACCCTTTAGATATTGCTGTCAGCTTTTGAACCTTGTTTACACTTAAAAAACTATTAGTTCTGTTCCTCTCCATGCTCCCTCTATTTTGTGATACTGAGGAAAGTGTTGAGCCCATTCTTAGTTGTTTGTCATGCTCATTGTCAGGCGGGCCATTGACTACCGTTTCGCCAAGGGCTCCGACTTTGTCAGAGATGATCGATTTATGGGTCTTAGTCTTTCCCATATCTGACACATCTCGTGATTCCAAGCACTTTTTTCCAATTCCTTACGTGAACTAACCGTAGCTGTGCGTTTATCTCCTGATAATTCCGTCACCGACATCAATTTCATACTCAGCAGCGTGCTCTGCATGTTCCGCTTCGGTCCCGTGTCGACTATCGGCACTTCATCCATTTCATTTCTCTTTTCCATCCAGATCACCTTACTAACTGAGTGGTCTGAAAAATAATGTTCTACCTTGCTTCCCCACCTCAACCAGGGACCATACAGGGGCACTGTCTTGCAAGCCATCGTCATTATACGCTTCACCGGAAGGTCGCAAAAATCATCCTCATGTCCAACTATCCCACATTTGAAGCATATTATTGGCAAATGTTTGTACTTGAGGTAGACCCAGGTTTAGCTCTTGTCTCCCTTTGGTAACATAAAACTCGCTCGTAGTGGCTTGTCTAGTTGTATCTCCACTCTGAAATGCAGGTGGTTACTGTTCAACATGTTATTTTTTAGTACTAGTTGTACTTCTAGCACCTGACCACAACTTGCCGCCAACTTCGTAGAATTTTCCTCTGTTAAGAACTTGATTAGGCATCTTAGAGCTCGAACCCATATTAATGTAGATGAAAGATCCGCTGAGCTCCACAGCCCATCTTCTGGCATTTGCTTGATAAGGAGGAAGCCATTACATAGGGACTATGGGTAGTTTTTCAGAATGAAATCCACCTTCTCCTGTTTAGTGAGGCGAAAAACAAAGACAACCTTCTCCACTTCTTGCATCTTCCACCTTGGGGTGAGTCTCTATATCTTCGCAAGAACCGTTCTTAGGAGGCCATTTGAAATGGGTCTCTTAGATAAGAATCTCCCCACCATTGACTTTTTGATGAGTTCTGTTGCCGTGGCTTCACTCGGTTGTAGATCAATGGAGAAGTCATCAAGGGTAAGATTGTTCACGCCCTATTCTACTTCGTCTATCATATCCATTTGTGCTGCAGCAGCCAACTCTTCTTCGACTTGGTCCATGTTTGCTTGGTGAGCAACGTTGAACCTTGACTAAGAATGGGTTTTAGATCTTGAAACAAGGGTTGTAATCCCACCCCAGACTAGCCAGCTTCGTGGCAGTCATCAAGTCCTTCAATTTCAATCCTCTTAGTCGTCTCATTCAAAAAAAGTAAGAAACGAAAAAAGAGACTATTATGATGTACTAGCAACTTAGTATACATGACAAGGCTTGAGTGCTTAGGTCAAACCACTATAGTTTTGAATGGAAAAAGTACATAAATACTATTTTTAAGTATATTTTAATAAATATTCATTTTTTATTTCTATTTCATAAATCTATATTTTTATACCCATTTTTGAAGAAATATATGTCACAAGTATTTTATATATGAAATGTATACGTTCATATACACCACAATATACATTTCATAAAAAAAAAATTATACCAAAAAATCGGTATATATTTCAAAATATATATTGTTTAATAGATTTACATTGTACATGTAAATCGTAGGAAAAAGTTTACATTGTAAATGTATAACACACAAATTTTTTCATGAAATATATATCAAAAAATGAGTATTTGTGAAATATAAGGCACAAAAATGGGTATTTGCAAAATATAAGACATAAAAGCGGGTATTGGATGTAAATTTCTCACTTTGAATTTATGTTGTATGCCTATTTTTTAAAAAAAATTGGTATTAGTAAATGACCACGTTTATTAATTTATAGCTTAATAACATTTGTTTATAGGTAATTATAAAGATTCATTTGTTAGTTAGGAGATTTTAGTTTCCTTTTTTACCTTTTTTTATTTTTCTTATTTTTTATTATTGTCATTTATAACTATCAATGGGAAATAACAATTAAGTAGTTCATTCATTTTTACTCTTGATACATCAAGTTGTTTACTCGTTATATTTTCATACATACTATATTGTGATCTTGATTTTTAGTAGATATCTTTCAACTACATTATATATATACATGTTATGATATTTGTATATCTCATCATTTTTTTAAAAAAAGAAATATATTTTGCAAATTGAGTCTTTCAATAGGGGTGATAATTCATGTCAGTGGGTCATATTCGTATCGTATCAATGTCCGTATATAATGGTATATACCTCAACCTGAGCCTAGCCCATTTTATAATTGTGTCAGAAATTCTAACCTGAATCTGACCTATTTATAAACGGTTTGATCCGATACAACCTGTGTAACCTGTTTATTCAAATAGGCCATATTCGGATCAAGTTAACCTGATACGATCCGTTAACCTGTTTAATCTAAATTAGCTAAAATATATTTTTTTTAACACATTTAACATGAATTCATACATATTTTATGACCTTTAAACACAAATATTTTCCAAAAATAAATTGAAACCACATAAATTCTCAGTATGTATGTATAATAAAGTCTTATAAAATACAAAAAAATTCAAACATAATAAAAATATTATAATTTTCAAATAGGTACTATATGGGTCATAAACGGGTTGACTCGAAATTGATCCATTTAATAAACGAGTCATTATGGGTTTATTTCAGATTGGTAGGTCAACTTGAACTCAACCTTTTAAATAAACAGGTTCGCAGATTTAACTCGATTTTGATCCGAACTCGTTTAAGGTAAATCCAAACCTGCTATCTTTAAGGCGAATATGATTTTGAACCGGATCCATCCTGGTTTCAAATCGTGTTGTCGTGTCATATCATAAATTGCCAGTCCTATCTTTAAATTTAGTAGATATCCACTTAATCGTTACATATTAGTTTATAAGCTTAGTGCATCTAATTCCAAAAATGATATATCACAATAATTGAATCATTATACATAATAATATAATGAGTATATAAATTAATATAGAGGTAATTAGGCTAAATAGCAATTTTGGAGAATTATGTAAGATTCATACTAGTTTTTGACAATTTTTCTTAAGAAAATTGCTAGAAAACTAAAACTTTTTTTTAAAAGACTATTATCAATGAAAAAACGCCATGGATATACCAAGAAAAAAGTAAAATGATCATATATGTGAATTTAATGAGATTCGATAGAATAAATTCCAATAAAAGATTTTATTTGATATTAACAAGAATATTTGGATTTTTTGAATAAAGGCTAAATTTCATGAGTTTCATTTGATATTATCTCGTATTTTAAATGATCAAATACATAAGTTAATATACTAAATATAAAAATATATTTACTCAAATTAAAAAGTCTTTTTAATACAAAAATCCCTTAAACTCATAACAATTTAATAAAATTAACTCTGAACTCAATTTTTTGGAATAAAACCTCCTGAAGTCTCTTAATATTAGTTATGTTAGAAAAAAAATGGTGTTTCTGTTAGTTTTTTTCTTTTTATGGTTAAGTTTTCATTATTTTATTTGTAGCTTTTAGGTCCTTATTCTTATATTTTTATTTTACGTTAATTCTTTTTAATATTTTCAGTCCAAAATTGCCGTTAATTGACATTTATCCAAAATGTGTTTATCTCAGGGGTAAAATTAGAATTAAAGGAAAATTATTATTTGTTTTTTGAAAAAAAAAGAGTTAGGTTATCATTTTCATTAAAGACTGAGGGAAGAAATTGGAATATTTTATATGGTTCCAATATGGATCTACTTTGGTCTAAGTATCTATATATTTAGAAGAGAGGTATTTGAATACTTGGACCAAAGTAGATCTATATTGGAACTATACATGTTGAAGTATGATGAATTTAAGATAGAAGAAAAGATGGATGAACAATTAAGCAAGAATTTTCCCTTAAAAGACCAATGAATTTACTAGGCAAAGGCCCTTTCACAACAACGCAGTTAGGATAGAGTCAAGTGATCATAGGAAGCAATTAGTTACTCGAATTTTTTTTGTCCTTAGGGAGATGTCCCTCAACTAGGAGGAGAGGTAAATTATTCTCTTTTTTGAAAATTATTGTGAGCTTATTTGATTTCTTGATTTTTTTTTTGGGAAGGTAAAACCCTTCAAACTGAAGGGGAACAAGATTTTATTAATCTAAATCATCAATAACAAAAGAAAAAAAATACAAATTTGAAGCGAGTCGATCCAGAACATGTCTCTAAGAAGACTAAAAGATCAAGATGCTAGAACATGAGCTATCCTATCCACAAGTAGTTGACATAAGCAACGAACGAAGGTCAGAGAAAATCTCCGCTAACTTAGCTAACGGAGCAGGCGAATTCAGACCGTTAACCACTCTGAGAGTATCACACTCAATTTGATGAAGGGAAAAACCAGCAGTAATGGCAAAATTTAGAGCTTCCCTAAGGCTAAAAATTCAGCACATTCAGCAGAAAAAAACACTTGGTATGCACTTACTTCTGGATGCCATAACTACTCTATCATGATTCCGAATCACAAAGCCAAACCTAACTTTTGCTTCTCCATTACGGATTGAAGGGGATTTTTTCTTCTTGAAAAAAAGTTTTTTTCTTACCATTAGACTTGAACTTGCTTGAAAACATGGGTTTTCATTGAATATAAACAACAAATATTGACTAACGACAATGCTAATATAAAACAACATCATAGGGAAACGACAACAACAAAACACAATTGGCGCAAGTTATCTTAAATTGGTTAATTTATTTAGGAAGGAATCAACATTTTTTTTTTGACTCGAGTAATATTCCCACTTCATTTGGCACAGGAAAGAAAAAAAAAAAAAAAAAGACAAGGATTCCATTTTTTTCTCAAAAAATGATATAAACTTTTTTCCCAAAAAGAAAAAAAAGAAAAAAAAAAACAAAAGTTAGAATTGATGTCATTTTTGATAACTTTAAGAATTGAATTAGAGAAGAACAAACAAACTAGGGTTTCTTATTGCATAGTACTATGAAAATACATCAGAAAAAAAGAGTTTATATAGACTAAAAAATAGATAATAAAAAGACTAAAATACCCTCACTAAACATAAATAATAAAAAACTAAGTATAATCTAACATCCCCCCTCAAACTCACAATGCAGCTGCAAAAAGCATCGAGAATTTGTTGAACAAGAATAAAGAACGTGAGGTCATATGTGCCTTTATAAATAAGTCAGCAATCTGCATAGTAGATAGACAAAAGGCAAAATGAGTGTGCCAATCTGATAGTAATGACAAATGATATGACAATCAATCTCGATATATTTAGTCCACTCACGGAAGACTGAATTATATGTAATCTGAATAGCACTCTTATTTTTACAATATAATAGCGTAGGACGAGACAGAAAAACACCCATATCAGCAAGCAACCAAAGTAACCAATCTCCTCTTCAATTCTATGAAAGCTACTTCACAATCATCATTCCACGCAAACTTGATATTCTTTCTCATCAACTTTTTCAAAAGCATAGCAATTCTCGAGAAGTTCTCAACAAAGTGATAGTAATAACCTGCTAGACCAAGGAAACTTCTAATCTCAGTTATACTCTTCGGTCTCTCCCATTCTAGAATGGATTCTATCTTGGAAGAGTCAACCGAAATTCTTTCATAAGATATAACATGCCCAACGAATTTCACTTCCATCATCATGAAGTCACATTTGGATCTCTTGGCATAAAGTTGATGGTCTCTAAGGTCTGAAGCACAATTATCAAGTGCTTAACATGTTCCTTTTGAGTCTTAGAATAGATCAAGATGTCATTTTTGCTCTTCCAAGAAATAAGAGAATTACCCAAAAAGACACACAATCCTGTTGTAGACTTACGATCAGTAGGATCACTCGCCCAATCAGCATCAGAATATGTACGTAGTTCCAAGAAAGAGGCAGACGGAAGCAAAAGACATTGTAACTGAGTACCGCGAAGATACCTCAAAATGCGAAGAACAGCTGCCCAATGAACCGAAGTAGGAGAAGTAACAAACTGACTAACTATAAGAACAGCATATGCAATATATGGACGCGTGATAGTGAGATAAACCAAGCTGCCAATAATAGTACGATATAAACTCAGATCTAGTAGAGGAGAACCATCAGAGAAAGAATACTGAGTATTTAATTCAAGGGGAGTATCAACAATCTTATTATCAGTAACACGAGCACACTCAACTATGTCAGCTATGTACTTAGACTGAGAAAGAAGACAACCTTTTGAAGAAGAAACAACTTCAATACCCAGAAAGTAATGCAAGGAACCCAAATCCTTCATTGCAAAATAACGAGCTAACTCTAACTTTAAGGTTGCAATCCCATTGACATCATCACCAGTAATAATCATATCATCACAATATAAAGAAAGTAAAATACGCCCAGTTGAAGTACATCTGACAAACAAAGCTGAATCATGATAACTAGAAGAGAAGCCAAGGGAAGTAATCACAGTAGAGAACTTTTCAAACCATGCTCGAGGTGCCTGTTTGAGATCATAAAGTGCTTTTCTAAGCTTGCAAACTTCACCAGGATTATGAGAAACACCAGGAGGGGGAACCACATAGACTTCTTCTTGAAGATCGCCATTTAAGAAGGCATTTTTCACATCCATTTGAGTAATATTCCATCGACGAATAGAGGCAATTGCAATAAGGGTGCGAACTGTCGTCATTTTTGCAATAGGGGCAAAAGTCTCCTCATAGTCCATACCATATTCCTGAGAATAACCTTTAGCAACTAATCGTGCTTTGTACCGTTTAATAGATCCATCTGACTTGGTTTTGATCTTATAGACCCAACGAGAACCAATGGCTCGTTTACCAGGTGGTAAAGGTGTTGCAAAGACAGAAGAATTGGGTGTTTGAACAACCTCTTTTTCTGCGTGAGACTTTAGGCGTATCTCCTCAGCCAATAATTCACTAACTACTGAATCAACAGAAGGAAGTAGACTGCGATGTAAAATTGTACCACGAAGCCCCTCAAAATCATCACGAAGAGCTATCAGAAACTGAACCAATCGTTGTTCTTCTCTTTGGGCAATATAAGAAGCAAATGATCGTAATTCAATTGATTCTGTGAGAACTAGTTGGTCCCATAGATCTGTCATAGTAGAATAAAACTCATGAATACTCATATTCTTTGTTGAAGAGATTGAGTATTAGACTCGAGTTGATATTATTTGGCAAAGTTAGACTGTGTGTACAATCTTGCGAGATGGTCCCAAACCTCTTTAGCAGTATCATATTTTGCGAACTGAGTACCTATAGAGTGTACGACAGAACTATTGATCCATGTAATAATCTTCGAATTATCTACATCCCAAATATCTAACAATTCTGCAAACCTATTCGTAGGCTTGACCAAGGTACCGGCAACATAACCCATATCTTTTTGCCTTTCAAAAATTTTTTCATCACATATAACTCCAATACGAATAATTCTTTCCATCTAATTGCACACTTATAGACTGAAGCGAATCATCTTTAGCACCAGCCATTGTGAAAACCCAGCAAAAGAAATTCTAAGCAGGAAACGAAGACGAAAAACAAAATAAATATAGAGAAGAAATCAAACCAGATTCAAAGGACGAATTCGAAGGAAGCCAAAAACGAAAAAACGACGCAGAAGCGATTGTACGGAGTTGGATCCGCAAATGAGATTGAACTCTCTACAAAATCCATAAAGACCTAGCTCTTGATACCAGGATAACTTTAAAAATTGAATTGGAGAAGAACAAACAAACTAAGGTTTCTTATTGCATAGTATCATGAAAATACATCAGAAAAAAAGAGTTTATATAGACTAACAAACAGATAATAAAAAGACTAAAATATCCTCACTAAAGATAAATAATAAAAAATTAAATATAATCTAACAATTTTTATATGGAATTTGTACATATTAATTAGTAAAGCCAAAAGTTTCAAGATATAGTTCTATGAAAGTGTAGAAAAAATATTTTCCTCTTTCTTTTTCTTTGGATTTTTTCTCATAATTTTTTTCCTTCGAAATCCAAGTTCCAAACGGAACTGTTTTATACCAAAATTTTCCAGATATCATAATGAAACATGATTTTCAACCACATTTTATCGAAGTGGCCAGTATCATTCAAAGTTAAATGATTACTACTTTATCTATGTTTTTTAATCTAACAAATATGATTTATCTTGTGTTAGGTTTTAATTGTAAAACTAAAGCACACCGCATATTCACAATTGATGCAATTGAATTAGTTCGATATAAATCGTAACCGTGCGAATAAAAAAACTCTTTTAACGGCATATACAACTTGATAACTTTTTTTTTCTCCCCCAGCGATTCACATAAAAACTGCACCAAAAATACCCTTAGTTTAGGGTAAACGACAAAAAAATACCCTGACTTTCAGGTTTTCTGCACAAAATAACCTCAAGTTTGAGTTTTGCAAATTAATACCCTGACATTTGAAATTTCTGTAAATATATACCTTACACTGACAAAGTGAGAGATTTGAATAGTGAAATGACCAAATTACCCCTCATTATTTAATTAAAGAATACCAAACAGTAAGATTAATTTTTAGTATTGTTTTTAATTAGTTTTATTTAAAAAAATAAAAACCAAAAACAAGAAAAAAATGAAACCCTAAATTTCTCTCTCTTAATTGGGCCTCCATTGTTTCGTTTCCTGGTTATGGTGGCGGCACAAAAAGAAGAGGTGATTATGGTGGTGGTGGTGGTGGTGACAGGGCGGCGAAGGGTTAGGGGTTAATCAGACTTTTTTTGTAGTTTTATTTTGCTCTAGCTGATTAGGAGGGAGTGTGGGAGAAGAGAAAGAGAATGAGGAAGTAAAGGAGCGTGTAGAGAGGGATGAGGTGGATGAAATTGTCTGGCCTGATCGAAGGAGGAGACGACAGCTGCTGAGGCTTCATCGCTTTGTGCTTGTCTTTGTCGTAGTCGGCGACGATGAAAGAAGAAGAAGAAGAAGAAGTAGACGAAGCGAAGAGATCCTTGCGCTTGGGGTTGTCGTCTAGCTCCGCTATGATCGAGTCTTCCTCGGGTCTACCATGGCCGTGGAGTCTCGAGACCGGCGAGCCTGGAGATTGTCTTTGCATTGTGTTGATAGACAGAAAGAGATAGCGATTTAGAGAGAAAGAGAGCATGAAAGAGTGAGTAATTATTGATTAGTGTTGATTGGATTTATATCCTTTATTATGGACGATCAGGATATTGGGTTTTTTATTTATATTCTTGATTTGGAGGAAGCCTTGGGGAAGAATAAACTTGAAGGCATGACTTGGATTTATTCTTTTTCGAAGCCTACAAGTTCCCCTATCAGACATGGAATTAGTTAAGATTTCAAAAGAAATTGATCTGGGTTTTATTTTTGGCCCCAATTTATTGAGTTGTTCATTATTTTTGTTAACATGGGTTTGCCAAAATTATTTAGTTTCCTGATTGGAAGTAGAGCATTTTGATGATAATGTTTATATACATATATAACATATATGCTGATTTAATATAAATGAAATCTGGGTTTCCTTTCTTTCTTGTTGTTCTTGTTATTGTTTCTGTTTTGTTTCGGTGTGAGAGAATTTTTTTTTAATTTTTATTTTTCTGTTCTTGTTTCCTTTCTGGTTTTTATTTCAAATAAAAAATAATTTAAAACAATATAAAAACTGATATTAATATTTGGAACTGTTTAATTAATTAATAAGGGGTACTTTGGTCATTTTACTATTCAAATCACACTTTTTCAATGTAAGGTATACATTTGCAGAGATTTTAAATATCAGGGTATTAATTTGTAAAACTCAAATTTGAGGTTATTTTGTGCAAAAAACCTAAAAATCAGGGTATCTTTTTGTCGTTTACTCCTTAGTTTATCATAAATTCTTCTTAATTTGAATTCCAAAAGGTTCAGGTATGAAAAACCACAAAAACAATAGAATAAACGAATTCATAATATAAATTCTCAACAAATTCAGTAAAATTTCACTAAGCATTTCCTACACTACTTCATATACAGTTGTATGTATAATATATATATATATGTATAACAATATATATATTAATGATGAGTAAGAAAAAAGAATTCGAATATGATGCTGAAATTTCCACAAGAATACCCACCTAACCGTACCAAACATGGCGAAGTCCATTTGGACAGAACAGTGGACGATTTTAGTCTCTGGAGAGTCTGGTCGACGACGCTCGCCCAATGTCTTCCTCCCCTTCTCCTTCACGCAAGCCAAAAGCCAATACTATTATTACTCCACAATTGTACTCGCATGATGAGTAAACCAAAACGACCACACGTGTTAGCTAGCATTTCGCCGTTTTGGCACGTGCGATGAGAAGCTGAGAGATTTGAGTTTGAGATGGCCCCCCAAAAGCGGAGCGGAGTGAGGGGATAACGGAGTGAAGTCAGGTTAGGCAGCGAGTCACGCTCTTCATACAATAACGAACTAAATGTGAATCCATCTTATCTCTACGTGATCACGTCGCGCGTCATCTCACGCTCCAATCTGGATTGGGACAGCTGGTACTTTCTGATTTCTGGCTAAATCGAATGATAATTGGATCGATCTAAGTGGCCATGGATACTGGATCCGATCCAAAGTCCATTCTTCTCAGCTCAATCAATTTCCTGTTCAAAATCATGCTCTTCTAAAGCCTGTTGACCTTAGTTAAACATCATTATTCGTCTTTTATAGACTTTTATATTTATTTTTTTTTTTTTCACGACTTTCAGATTTATGTTTCAAATATTCAAATGCTGCTTTTGACAACGATGACCTGGAAACTTTTATAAATTCTGTATTGGTAATTCCGAAATATCATCTTTTTTAATAGTGGTTCATAAAGTAATAGTTATCCTACAAAATTCAATAATTACAAAAAACTAAGCAGGAAAAAGTTTTATTCTTCTTTCTTTCTTTCTTTCCTTCTTTATTTATTTTTTAACAAAAGAGAAAAAAATAAAGCGACAGGAGTGTTATTATAGAAAACAATAGAGATCTTACTAGTACACAGCATGGGCTTGCATTTACTACAATCGATTCCATTCGCTAGTGTTTCATTGATTGTACCATATATATAACTTCTGAGAATAAGAAATGTTCCTAAATCATAAATCTAATTTATTGAATTTACCTAACAAATTATAAACATGCATATATAGCATTACAATGCAAGGACCAAAAAATACACGTAGCAGTCCCTATTTCAGGAAGGTAAACTTTCCTTTCTTTTTTTTTTTTTCCTTTCCTTAGAAAGGCCCCAACATTTTACGAGAGTCTCTTAGTACAAGCCCATAGTATCCCTACATTATATTAGCCCGACCTTTAAAATAAACATAGATATTCTAACTACCGGCCGAAATTTTTGCAATGTTATTATGTTACTCTATAAAGCAAAATGGTTCTTGTCTTAATTAATAACAGTCGTTTATCAAAAAAAATAATAATAATAACAGTCATTTATTTTTTTCAGAAAAACACACCTTGTATAAAATCTAATATTATTTTATTATTGTCATTTTTTTTTTCTCGAATATAAGGTGAGTTTTATTTTATTTAGTTATAAGGTGAGTTGTACATAACTGAAGCATCTCCCATACTCATAACTCATACGTGCCACGTCATTAACTGACAGTATCAACATCTGGTCCAGTTGCCCTTCTCCATCCCCACATTCTTCCGTAGCGCGTAAGCTTCACCTTCCATAAACCAATCCAAACCTAAAAAACCCTATCTAATCTAAGCTAAAGCCAAAGATAAAAATAATTCTTTTTCTTTTTTTTTTTCAAAAAGGGTAAGCCATTAAGCAAGGTATATAGCTCAGTCCACCATTGCCACGTGTAACAAAATAGTGGACCACACCCGGAGAAATCCACACAAGGAAGAAGGGGGTCAGTTTTTAATTTTTTTTAATTGTTTTTTTGGGTTGAAAAAGAAGAAAAGGGTTGTGAATGAGCATCTACTCCCCCCACCAGACACACACAAACAGTGATACAGACCCACATATAAAAGCCAACCCAAAAACCCACCATTATATTCTTCCTTACACACAAACCCATACATGTACAATTACATACACACACATATACATACAAAAAACCACATCAAAACTCTCTCTCCCTCTCTCTCTGACACTCTTGCGAAAAACCTGAAAGAGATGACTGACGTTGACGATTGGGTCAAGCTGGCCATGAACGACGACGTCACGGTCGCCGACTTTCTCTTCCGCCTCAGAAAAGCCGGATATCAGCGACGCCGCCGCCCTCCGCCGCCGAGCCCAGCCTCGCCGCCTCTGGAGCTTTACTGGAGCGTGAGGCAGCGCCGGTCAAAGCCCCTGATCAAGAAGAAAGCCGAGCCGACCAGAGCCAGCCCCACCACGCCGCTTTCCTGGAGCGGTGGCACCTCCGTCAGCGGCGGCGGTGCCACCATCGACGGCTTCGAGGAGTCCAGCAAGCCGGCTAAGCCCACCGGTGGCGCGAGATCTAAGGTATGTGACGGCTTTGGTTTTACTACCAAGTCATGAGTCTCTCTCTCTTTGTTTGCGAGTCGAGTCAGTTGAGTTTGAGTACGGTGTCGTTTTTATGCTTTTTGTGGACGGACTGAAATGCCCCTGGTAAAGTACGGTATTTCTGTTTTCCACCAAGATTTGGGTTCCTGTGAGAGAAGAACGATGGAAAGTCAGATACGATGGATTTTCTGGTTTCCAAACCTGTCAGATTGTTTTCCTTCTTTTCAATCTTTATAGGAGCTTCTCTAAATGACCATTTTGCCCTCCTTTGCATGGGCCGATTCGGTCCCTCCCTCCACCGCGGTCCATAGATCGCGCCTTCGCTGGTCATGGGTACGACCGGTGTCATTCATCTCCTTCAAAACCCTTTTGACTAAAATACCCTCCTCATTTTAACTGAATGACTTTATCGGTGTCTTTTTTGGTTAAAAAGAAAAAAAAAGAAATCGTCAAGGGGAAATTGGTGACTTTCGTTCAACGCATGGAGTCAGATGTTGTGAATGATTCTTCTTATCACGTTTCTTTCTTAGTACTTTTCCGCTCGTGGTCAAAAAGACTAAAACACCCTTCAAGTGGCTCTGTTATCGCCACGGTTGCCTAGTCGGAGCCACCACTCGCTCCGCCGGATTAAACGGCGGAGCCACCCATGCCCACGAAAGTCAAACGTCGTATGGTCACTGGAAGGGCATTTTGGTCAGAAGGGGGGAAATTGGTCACCTGCTTTATCGGTGGCGTGTTTTCGTGGCAAAATAGGTCTGCGTGTGGTTTGGTGTAGTGTTGGTAGTGGTTGTGCACTTTATGTTGCTGGAATGGGGAATGATTCGGTGTGGACGCCGGAGTTTGGCGTACTCTGCGGGCGCACAGTTAAAAAACTAAATTTTGGGTTGGGTCCCGGCAAGCGTCGTCGTTTCACGTGAGAGACCCCCTGCTTTAGTCGATCCCATAAAAATAAGACAAAAATATCAGGAGGATTTGAATGACAGCTTGATCTTAAGCTTTTGGATCCCTTTAGGCACGGTGAATAGATTTTTTTTTTTTTTTTTTAATTTCTCTGATTAGGTTGTCATTCCTCGTCGTATGACAGCCTGTCATTTTAGCTTTTTGTAATTGGGGTTCCAAAAAGGCGAGAGTTTTTGGGTCAAATTATTGTTTCATATTTGGGGTTGAAAGTTGGAACTTTGATGAAATATAATATCAAAATAGATAGGACAAACGACCTTTTTTTTTTTTTTTTTTGAGAGGGAGCTATATACTGTAGAATAAGAAGCTAATAGGATAGAGGTGGGACCAAATGGTGACCAACATTGTTAATGGTATTAGCTGACTTGTTGCTTATTGGTATTACAACCTCCAAATATTATCAACTAACAATATTAGGGTTCTTTCCTTCTTGGAAACCGACACTATTGTAAAATAGATAATAAAGTCAAAATTTGGGGACGGAGGAGTTGACTTGATGTTTGGGCTGCCCTCCCATTTGAAGTGGTCTGTAGTTACTGGTCATAGTGTGAATACACATCTAAAGCCCACATTAGTCACGGGCCATTGCATAATGTGTTAACAATTTGAATTAGTGGTTGATAGAAGTTCTGTTTTTGTGGACAGGTTTCTGTTAGGGGTGACGGGACTTCAAAAAGGCCAAGAAAGAAGAAGGTAGCATACTAACTTATCAACTAAAATTTAGTTCCGATTTTGGTTTTTAGTACGTGTGTGTGTGTTTTTTTTTTCTTTTTTTTTTTTGAAAAAAAAGAAAATGGGAATTGTGACCTTTTACAATCATATGTTTAAACTCTTGATGGGTTTTATCCGACACCTTTTGCTGTAAAAGAATTACTATGTTCTCTTTTCTTTCTTTTGGGTTTACTTTTCAGAAACCAGATTTGTCTAATATTCTTCTTGGCTGAACTTCCTGTTAAAATCCAAATGGCTAACTTTAGTACATGCAATCTCCTGTTCCTGACCCCATAATTTCTTTCCTTATTTTGGTTTTGTGTTTTTTCTCTTTTTCTTGTGGTGATGACTGGAATGAGTTTTATAAAATGTCTATTTTGTTTAATGTCAGACATTAGCTGAACTTAAAGAGGAGGAGACTTTGCTGTTGAAGGAAAGGAAAAAGTTGAGAAGTGTATGTTTCTTTTAAACAATAGACCTATTTATATATATATATTAATACATATATTTAATGGTTGCCAATCCAATAGATACTTTTTTTATAAAAAAAAATCTATGTGTAGCTATTTTTTTTAGTCTTTGGATCATCATTTAATGGTGATCCAACGGCTACAATAAGATGTATGAAAAGATGTGCATCGTTTATATTATTTCTCTCTCTTACTTTTTATTATAAAAAAATGTGCATTATAAAAATCTCTATTGGCAAAAATGATATCTATGTATAGGTAAAAAAAAAAAAACCTATTGGATTGATGCCCTATTTAATATGGGTACCAATCGAGTAGGTTTTTTTTTTTTTTTTTTACCTATATATAAGTATCATTTTGGCAAATAAAAATTTTTATCATGCACATTTTTTTATAATAAAAAGTAAGAGAGAGAGATAATATTAATGATGCACGTCTTTTCATACACTTCATTATAGCCGTTGGATCATCATCTAATAATGATCCAATAGCTAAATTGGCAACCTATATATATATATAGATAAATACACTATGTTTACTATTTCTAAGTTTGTCTGATTGGAGATGCCTGAATGTCGTTTTTCTCGTATTATTTCATTGAGCAGGAAATAGCGACTATGCGTCTCAATATTGAGAAACAAAGAGCCACAAATGAAAGCTTGAACAGATTGAAGGTGAACCTTACACTCCGATATTCAAACTATTACAACTACTGTTGTGATTGGGAACTATAGATAAAGTCAAGAAGATACCACAGGACATTCTCATCGTTTTTATACATTATTTTCTATTCTAACTTATCAATGCCAAATATAGCTTCGTATAGATTCAGCTCTATGAGCATTTATTCTTATATGTAGAGTAAGTGAATAAGATTCTAACAGTTCTTAAAAATTTCCATTTCAGCGTGATTTGGATTCTCCGCAGAAAATGAATACATCAATTATTGATCAAGCTGTGCAAGTAGACGCAGTTAATAAAAATAATTCAACCTCGCCAAAGGGCATTGATTGCAATGATGTTCACGCCGTACAACATTCGCATGAGTCGAATCCGCCTCACAAAGTAAAGGAGTTAGAAAGTGAAACAGAACCTGGGTTCTCCCTTCCTGATCTTAATCTCCCGGCTGAGGGGGATTTCAGCTCTTCTGAGGTATTATATGGAATAAGCTCAAAAGAAGCAGAGTTATAGAATCAGATGTATACTGATATTCAGTTTGATTGTTTTCTTAAGTTTTATTTTTTAATCTAATTATGGGGATGAAGATTGAAGATCTTCAAGGGCCATTTAAGGTAGAAATATCCTTTTCATCGTAATTTTTCTTTTAGGTTGGGGTATTGTAATTGTAAAGTAGAAAAAAAACCAGTTACTTCAACTGCATCTTGATGTAGTCAGATGCGGACATTTGTTTACTTTTTAATTTTTGTTTTTCTACACAGATGAAGGTACTGAGGGGCTAGTGTAGAGATCCTCTAACCCATTAGTTCAATATAGTTTCATTCGTCATGACATGTTTCTACATTTGTCCAATACTTTTTTAGGCAACTTAAGTTTTATTAATCATTTTTGGTCACTTTGAGTTTGATTGAAAATTGATTCGTCATTTTTTTTTTTTTTTAAATTTCATTTGTTTAGTTTTTCTTCTTGGATGACTGATGTATGCCAATTATATTTAAATGCAGTTCTTTCCTTTATTTTTAACAAAACAAGACCTCATCAATTGACAAAAATGAGACCCTGTGAGGAAAGGAAAAAAAATGTTTATGTCGTTCGACGTGAAACACAAATGAAAGAAATAGATGGAGCCAATTCTCGGGAAAAGGGGAAAAATCTTAAATAGAAAAAAAAAAAACATGAGTGCAATAAATTCATTCTATAAACTAATCAAAACTTAATGCAAGTCTTCATACCAGCAAGTCACATTATTAGCAGCATTGTCACTTTCATATTTTAGTAGAACCCAACAATAGTCTAAGATTAAAACTTTCGGTTACTAATGTCGCCCCCTCACTAATTTTAACTTAAAACTATTTAAAAAGTGAGAAGAAATGTTTTTGTTCTTATCGGTTTGATTAAAGACGTGTACAATTGTTTCGATTTAGAAACTCATTGCTGTGATCAAGGGCTAGCGACTTCGGTCATTTCTCAAGAGCCGCTACCATATGGTAACTTTTCAATATTCATATATATATTTTGAAGTTCCAACATTAATTAAAGCCTTCTAGAGAATCGTAACTCAATTGTAAGCCTAAAATAAGCAGTGATATTTGTTAGCATGACAAGGGTTTCGTTGACTTTGATTATACTCGCAATCTTCGCAACACTGGGTTCTCCACTTTCGATCGGGTTCGTCTTTGAGCAAATGTGCTTTGGTGACTGCAAGCCAAAATGCGATTTCTTCAGATATAAGACAAAATCACATAATCGTTGTTTGTTGTCATGCATAATACATTGCCGTAATGCGATTGACCACAAATGAATCTTATGGTTATATTGCGGTTTGGCTAAGTCTTGGATGTGGTAAGACTTGTGATGATCATATTCATCTGATCTCAATTAATTTGGATTAAAATTTTCTTTCTTTATGTCTTGATCAATTAATTTGTAGATGCAAGTAAATGTGCGAATAAGGCTTATAAGGGAAAAAAAAATGAAAGAAATTATTGTGTAATTTTTTCCTTTACATTTTTTTTTTATTCTTGTAAAGTATTATTTGTTAAGTCGGATCAAACTGATTTGAGCAGTTATTTTTTAACGATTATAATTTCTATATGAGTAGTGCTACACATCTTGACAAATTATTATAAAAAAATAACTAAAATAATATGACATTATTTTATTCTCTTTCATTCTCTTTCCACTTATTCCTATTACGGATTAGTAAATGTGGCCTAAAAAGCTTGAGAAAGCAAAGAATATAATAATTGTGAGTCTTAGTGATCAAGGTATTGAGGAAAAGTATTCAAGGAAATTGTACCCTCAGCCATTTGGAAGAAACTAGGAGATATTTATATAGTAAAATCACTTCCTAATATAATTTACCTAATTGAACATATTAACCTAATTCGTTTTTATGATGCATGAAGGGAAGTCAATTCGTGCGATTATAAACGAATAAGCTTATTCTTGATCCTGAAAGTCTGGGTGTTATGGTAGAAAATGAGGACCAACTTGTGATACACTTGAACTCATTATCTTAAGTATCAGTTACAACAAAGATCCATTGTCTTTAAAAATTATAGAAAGTGCAATTCACGCTTAAGAAGTAGACTTAGACTAAAAGGAAAATATAAAAACTCTATTGAAGGTCGTGTTGTATGTGGAAGGCCAGAAAATAGGAAGAATGACCAAAAAAGAATCACAGTAGGTATTAAGAATTAACGAACGATGAAGGCAATAGAATGGTAGGTATTAAGAATTAACGAACGATAAAGCAATAGAATGAAAAATAAGAACACACAAATTTAAGTGAAAAATTCTAATCGGAAAAAATCACTGACAAAGGAGAAGAAATTTCAAGATGTTGAAAATCTGAGTACAAAAGGTTGAGTCTTACACGGCCAAGTTGAAATATATATAATTCAGAAAAAATCTTAAAATACATATGTGTACGGACAAAATATGTATGGAAAAATCAGGTCTATATCGGTCCGATCCCTCTCCTATCACCACAGACTCCTAAAAATTCTCCCAATTACAAAATTGCGTTCGGGTCAGGTCAAACAGAATTCGAATCACGAATTCTAATAGTAGGTCTAGATCAAAATCAAACTTTAGATGAAAGTGTTTCTAATATCGCAAGGAAGGACACTTCAAACGTGAATGTCCAGAATCAAAGAAAAAAAGAAAAAGAAAAGTAATTTGTATATGTTAGAATAGCTTCAAAAGCTTATAATGGCGCATATGTACTCTTAGTGTCTGAAAAGAAGATACTCTTGATATCTGAAAAGGAGACAACCAATTAATGGATAATATATTTAGGCAGGGACAAAGCTAGTCAAGGGCGAGTGGGGGCTCAAGGCCCCCTGAAAATTTGGGAAATTTGTTTTCATTTCTAAAAATAAAATTATATTTTAATATATATACATATGTCTAACACCATAAGCCCCCACATACATATAACTAACTTTCACATATTATTTTCGATTTTGTTTTTCTTTTTCGAAAAAATAAGTTGAATTAATATTTTTTGTTTTTTTTAATAAATTGTATTGTATTTCGATCAGTTAAATAGAAAAAACTAAAAAGCCTAAATTCATATGGGCTTTTACTTAATAAAAATCATGAATTAGCAAAGTAAAAAAAAAAACAAAATTTTATTACTAATTGCGCGCTTCCCCAAAATAAGTGGAAATTAAACCTAAAACTTCTCATTTTTTTAATCTGTTGGATATGCATAATGGATTGTTAAACCAAATACAATCCAAGAATCTATCATGCCAAATTGTCAGAAAAAGATTTGTTGAGAGAAAACCCGTGACTAACCTGGATCCGTTGTGTTTGCCAGCTAAGGATGTGATCATGTAAGTGGAAGAGATGTATTGATTAGAGCCTGAGGGTAGAAAGACTTCCACAGCCAGAATACTCTATGTATGCTCAATTGTCTATTGATAGAGGTAGAACGTATGTTCTATCTAGCTTGGGGACCAAAACCCTAATAGTTATGTCCTTATATACTGACAGCCAAGAGAGACCTATTAATCCTTATTGGTCTAGTATTCACTACAAGAAAAATAGAATTTTACGTCACTTTTTTGGTGACGTCAAAGGCATGTGACATCGCCCACCGACGCAACGTCTATTCAGGCACCGTTAAAAGTCTTAGATTTCATCTCACTAGAAAAGTGACGTCTTAGACATATGACGTCACCAGAAAAGCAACGTCATATGTATACGACGTCACCAGAAAATGGACGTCGTATATATACGACGTCACCAGAAAAGATACGAGGTCGCTTTTCTGGTGACGTCTTATGTCTATGACATCACTTTTCTAGCGACGTGGTAAACATTTTCCAGGAGATTTTTAATTAAAATTCATTCAAACCCCCTGGATTTCATTTACCAAAAATAGAATTACAAAGTCATGAAAATATACATATAACATCATATACACATTCGTAAAAGCACAATGTCTAATTAAGGTTTAGTTACAAATTTAACTACTAATAACAAACTAACAAGTCACATGCATAATCTAAGTTAACAAATTTAGTCAAAAATAAGAACATCAACCTAAAAACTACATACATATCTATGATAAGTCATGATCATGTGAGATAAAAGGATAACCTCAATCAATATAATCTATAAGCTCTTCAACTCATTGTTCACGAACTGTATTTATATCATCCGTCGTGTAGAATATTTGTACTTAGAACTATGTATTCAGAAAATAATAAGATTATTAGAATATGGAACTTTATTTTAAAATGCGTAATATTATATGTTAAAATTGAACTTGTACATTAAATTGGCATATACCCTTGTAGTGAGAAATGATCGAATGTTAGCTTGTTCAATGATCTCACGCATATATTTGCATATTTAAAAATCGCATTCTACATGTGATGGTTGTCTAGGATACTACATACAAATAAAAAAAATACATAACAAGTTAGAATGAACAACATATAATCAACAAATATGTATATATGTACATATATAAGACAATTTATTTATGTACCTTATTGAGATGCTTATAAATCGGACCATTAGCTCTATATCCTCTTGATCCTTTTAAGTCATTATACAATCGAAATGCCCTTTTGATTGATATATATAAAATTAGAAATACATATTTCTATTAGTTTATGTAAAATGTATAACTGTTTTAAACTATTAGAAAAAAAGACTTACTCTATCACGGTGAGACCAATTTCCTCACGAACGTCCAAGTTCAAAGGATCTAGAAACCAAATATATTCTTTGGGAGGATAAATAAGAAGTAACATCCAATGTTCCCTAAGTATGCAACTATTAATAAAAATCATAAATAAGTTATTACAGAGATTAATAAAATCAAAAGAAATGTGCAATTAGTAAGTAAGTTCTTAATCTTACGCATGATTTTATGAAACAACTAATATTTGCTTGTCATTTTCCATCATAAGCATCCGAAATGACAAAAATTCAGCACGAATCTCTCGTAGACCACTCTCTATAGCAATATTACTTAGATCCATGAACATATATATATATATATGTTGATGGCCAAGTTGTACCATAATGCGGTGTAATCGCCTACAACGTTATTTATAACATTATACAAACTACATAAAAAGTTTATGTACTACTAATGCTTATTATGATCATGTGTAATTAAAGTATTACCTCATGTATAATGTTATAGGAACAGCTCCGATCATCTCTAGATTGCAAAATTGTAAAATGTCATCTTTGAATACCGGCAATTGAAAAGCTTGACCAAAAATGTCCTCATCAAATAAAACATTGACGAAATCACATTCATCCCATTGGAGAATACTCTTCAATAGTAGTCTGATAGAAACTGGGTGATTAGCTTCACTTTATTGTGTTTGTGTAAGAGATGACTCTTTATTTTTGGGCGATGGATGTGTTTTCTATTGTGTTAGAGGAGGTGCTGGTTGAGAAGTAGATGTTTACTTTGGTTGTCCCCTATTTCTTTCATCAATAACCTATAAATAAAACGTAGTTATTCAGAATCTCAAAGAAATATTGATATACAATATATATATATGGGCACTAATCCAGTAGGTATTTTTTTTTTTTTTTTTTTTATGCATAGGTATCAATTTGGCCAATAAAAATTTAGCATGCACATTTTTTTATTGTAAAAAGTAAGAGAGAGAAAGAGCATTAATGATGCATGTCTTTTCATGCACTTCATTGTAGCCGTTAAATCACTATTAGATGATGATCTAATGGCTAAAAAAAAAATACATACCTATAGGTAAAAAAAAAAAATACCTACTGGATTGGCAACCTATATATATATATCCAAATATAGGTAAAAACTTACTGAATCATTGTCAAAAATGATAAGAAACTTGGGCCATTCAACATAGGATCCAAGTGCTAGAGCAACATTTGATGTGTCAGGGTCATTTGGATTTGGAATTGGAAGAGAAGCATTGTGGTTAAGCGCTATTTCTATCGATACACGATAGTTACTCTCTCCAATCTCTCTCCTGTGAAGAAGTGTCCCATCTAGTGAGTCTTGTACATGTCCTATAGTAACAATATTATTACGAGATCCCACTGCAAGCTTGCAAGGTCGATTCTGTAAAATAAAAATTGAAATGTACATTATAGTAATAAGTAACAAGTAAGAATCTACACTATAGTAACAAGTAAGAATGATATACCTTCTTGCCTTGTGTTGATATTCCCATACAAATATCTATATCCATATGTCTTTGCTCCCTTTGACATTCTGCTTGAGGAACTTCTACATCCATATGTGTTTGTTTCCTTTGATATTTTCCTTGAGGAATTTCTGGTCTTGAACGTGGAGTTGTATTAGAACCACCAACTCCACTTTGTTGTGCTGCACGAATCTCATTTATTTCTGCTTGAAACTTTTCTCGTTGTTCTTTTAATAGTTGATCCATCTTCTTTTCTTGTTCTGCTTGCCATTGCTTCAAATTGAATTGTAGTTTTCTTGATGGAGGAGGAGTGTTTAAAAATTGTGACTGAGTGATATGTTTGCCTATTCCCCTTACACGTCTAGATTGTTCAGGAGTGCCTAAAGCCATAGTTAAAATATCATTACTCCCTTCCATCTGAATCTTTCCCTCTCTGTATTGTTGAGTGTAATTCTCCCACAAAACAAATATAGAAGACAACTTATAGGTAATCCCAAGTAAAATAATTGAATTAAAACCATCTTATAAATATAATTAAGTGAATACTTACTATTCTATCAACGACCACTTTGACATTTTCAGCATTTCTCCTTTCTTAGAGATGCGCGCTTGTGACCAGAAATCAGCTCTATCATACTCAATTTTACCCTCTTTTTTTGAAGTTTTCCTTCTAGCGCAACGTAACTTCCACGAGACAAATGATATGGGTAAATATTTTTTGCTCTTCTTTCTTGTTGAAGTTTTCTGAGTTGCATCCATTCTTCTGATAGTCTACTTTTTATGAAATCTTTCCAAACTTCATCATCTATCCATTCAATATATGTTGATGGAGGGTGTTCCAATAACTCTGGGTGAGTATCTTTATATTTGTAAATCAATTCTGATATTATTGAAGTCTTAAAATCCCTCCACATTCTACCACAACTAGACATGATCTTCTGTTTACCTTTTTGTGATATTACAAATGTCTCCTGTAATGTACAAAAAATAATGTTACGTTAATCAATTAAAGTATCTCATAACATAACAATAAGATAGATTGGTATAGGTTTTACCAGGATTGATTCCCAAATTTTGTCCTTAATATCTCTTGGGACATGAGGCCAAGTGTCAATATTGATTGGCACTGTCGACAAACCATAAGACTACAAAAGCTTGATAAATGTCTACCTTCGTCTCCAGTTGGCTGTCCCCATTCATTGTATGTGATGATTTCCCTTTCATTATTATTTTTTTTTATCAACTCTTTCATTTGAGTTGTCCCCTTTTTATTCTTTGGTTATCTCTTGTCATGTTGTGATAGAGTGAATTCACAAAAACCATCATCTTGATCACTATCCATGTCATAAGTACCTAAACATAATGAAAAAAATATTTGTTAAGCACTCCAAATAAAAAATGAAATGAAATAGAAAATAAATATATTATAAACAATTTAATGCCATAAAAGTAAAATAAAAATCAATTACCTATACAATTAAGTTATTTTCTTTCCCTTATTATCAATCCAAACACCTTCACCGTCATCTCGTAAATAACTATTTTCACCATCTAAGGTGTCTTCTATCAAAGACTCCATCGATATTCTTTTTGAAAATATTTCATGTGAGACAAATGCTTCATTGTCATCTTCATCTACTCTTTTTGTGTGATATTCCTTTACTTTATTTGCAAGAACTATTGACCATCGAGCATCAAGTGGGTCATTGATGTAAAAAACTTGTTTAGCTTGTGTTGCCATTATAAAAAGATCGTCCTTGTGACCAATTCGGTTTAGATCCACTAAAGTGAACCCAAGCTCATCCTCCTTAGCTCTATTATTACTCTCCACCCATTCACACATAAACACGAGTAATCGAAATGCAACATAATCAATTTCCCAAATCTCTTTGATAATCCCATAATAGATCATATCACTCTCAATCGGATTTTTGTCTTTAGCACTTGAAAAATGCATGGTCTTGGCCATTACACTTACACCACTATTCTGAGTAGTTCTCATGTTATCGCGGTCTCTAGTGTTAAACTGAATACCACTAATTAGATAGCCAGAATACTTATACATCTAATAAAGGTCCACGTGATATCTATTTCAATGTATCAGATACATTATGTGTTGCCTTGTCCATTTCAACTACGATCTATTATAGATAAAATAGAGTAGTCAAATAAATATATAAACACCTATATAAGAATAAACTAAATCAAATATAGATCAAAACAATTTTTCATTTACCTGTTGCCTAAACTATCTAATAAAAGTACGATGGTGTTCGTCATGGATCCATTTCTCTCTTTTTGATTTAGTTGAGAAATTTGTCTTTATCCAATTAATATGTTTTTTTCATAAAAACATCAAAGTGTTAATTCCATTAAGAATAAGAAATCTTATATCTAATTAATTTCAAGTTAACTTACAACATAACTTACTCGATAAAAGGTTACACTTCTGCTATATTTTGTAAGACATTACGACGTGCTTAGTTTAGTTATTCATGCGTGACTGTACACACTACACCACCACTTGTACCTCTGTTAGCATTCATATTTTGAGCAACATAAAGAAGTCCGATTGCTGCTACTTCTGACAAGTATTCTGAACAAAACTCAATAGCTTCTTCTGCAATATAACATTTTATAATGCATGCTTCTGACCGACTTCGATTTCTAACATAACCTTTAAAAATCTTCATCTTTCTCTCAAATGGGTGCATGCATCGGAAAAGAACAGGACCAATAATTTAACTTCTCTCACCAAATGGACAATAAGATGTATCATTATATCAAAAAATATTCGAGGAAAATACTGTTCAAATATACACAAAGTTATGACAACATCTCGTTGTAATTCATCTAGCTTAGATACATCAACTACCTTGCAACATATAGAATTAAAGAACACCATCTTAATAAGAAATGTAGAGCTTTTTTTTCTGTTATATTTTAATATGTATCAGAGCAAACGCCAGTATCGGTAAACCTCTGAAATTTCCTAACCCGAATCCTAAATCGAACCCCTAGACAATACCCCCAGATTGAATCCACTAGAAGTCAGTAGAGAATCTGCCATCTTGAGCCATTTGAATTGGCTCCTTCCAATTCTGACTCTCCAGCCTACCATCGTGAAATACCCAGTAACGATCGTGGCCAACCGTCGTCACCGGTGATTCTGCCACTCATCGACCATCACATGGTGTCACTCCTGCTCTGCACCAATGCCAAGGCTTGCCGTTCAAATCTGGTTTGTCACCGGTTTCATGCCACCACCGTCACGAATCTATCACTGCCTTCAGTAACGAATCAACAAATTCCTATCATCGCCGCGAATAAAAATAAACTTTGAACACCACTGCTGCTAGCCATTGATCACAAACCAACGACTCCATGACAACCGTGCTTGCTCCAATCAAGCATCTCGTGCAACCCATCAGACCAGGACCACGTGGGCACAATTGTTCCAGCAAGTCCAATATCTCAACCAAATGGGCTAATATTGCTTCGGCCCAATTTAATTCTTCATTTGGATCATTCTTGTATTGGTGGCCGAAACATCATTTGATTTTATTTCTAACAGAGTTCTATCATCTCGGTTGCCAGTTCCTTTTTTTTTTTTCATTTAAATATAGGAATATTATCATTTTTATAGTCTGTATTTTGATATTTTGTATTTTAGTTGTTATCAATATTGATCCCTAGATTTGAAATATGTTACAAATTTATACTCTGACACCAATTTAGAGCAGTTAATTTACAAAGATAATGTTTAAAAAATTAAAAATAAACTGTATAAAAACTTATCCGAGAATAAAATTATTAAATTATCTTTATAAATTAAATGCTCTAAATTGGTGTCAGGGTATAAATTTATAATATATTTTAAATATAAAGGTCAATATTAATAATAACTAAAACACAAGATATAAATTGAACAAACTGTCAAAATACAAGATATAAAAATAATATTATCCCTTAAATATATATATATTTTATATGTTATATGGGCACCACTCCATTAGGTTTTTTTTTTCTAAACCTATTTTTAGATATTATTTTCTTCAATTATAATTCATCATACACGTCTTTTCATGATAAAAAGTATAGAGAAAAAGTATCTAATAATATGCATTTATTCTTTTTTTTCAACTACTCAGATCATTTTAGCTGTTAGATAATTGATCCAATAGCTAAAAAAATACCTATAGATAGATAAAAAAATATCTAATGGATAATGATCCATGTTATATATATATATATTTAAAAAATGAGTGAAAAAAATAGCGAATCATATGGATCAAAATCTTTCTCTATTGTTGTGCAATCTAAAGGTGTTTTAATGCAAGAATTATTCTTACTGAATCAAACTATGATGTGTGGTCCCAATTAATGGAGATGCATATTACTGAAAGGGAGAAACTCTCCTATATTCGTGGAAAGAATAAACCACATACTAAATCCAATGATGGATAGGAAAAATAGTATGCAGAACATCAAAAAGTTAAGAGGTGGCTTTTGATATCTATGACTTTAGGAAATCATGAAACATTACTTACGCTTATAAATAGCTAACACCATTTGTGATGCTTTATCCCTGGCCTTCTCCGATGAAAATGATGAGCTTCAAGTTTCTTTTTAAAGTCATTTGCTGCAAAACAAAATGCAAAACTCTCTCACTTATTATGGAGAACTGACTGATATTTTCTATAAATTGGACCGCCGTGATAAAATGGTCATGAAGGATCTTAATGACATTGAAGCATAGCAAAAATCAATTGAACAACATATGGTGCACATATTCCTTGTCGGCTTAGAGGAAGTCTTTGACCAAGTTTGTGGAGAGATTCTACGCAAAAAAACTAGTTTCAAATCTGGAAGAGTGCTATTTTTCGGTTCGACGTGAAGAAGTATGGTATACTACTTTAAATAAAGAGGCACAATATTTGGAAGCTTCAATATTGATGACTCAAAATAGATCAAACCAGAAATGGCTTACTCAAAATTAGCGATCAAGATCTGACAAGTCTAACCATAAATTCACCCACTGTAACAAAACTGGTTATACAAAACATTGTTGTTTTGAACTTATTAGGTATCTAGAATGGTAGAACTATAATAAGTGATCTACAGCTAAAGAATTCTAAAGAGATTTCCACTACTATAGGCATTGAAATAAAGACACATGATAAAAAAGATAAAATTATTTCAGCATTGATAACAATTGCAGATGATTTTATATGGTATTGAATCAAATTGAAGTCTGTCGCTGTGAAGCTCATGTGAATTTGAGCCTAACATGTGAAGATTTTGGAAATCAATTTACTTTCAAATCTACTGTGAAACTCATTTGAACTTGAGTCTAGGCGTGTGAGATTTCAAAAGTTGTTCTAAAAGTTTTGAATATAAGTTAGTATGCACCAACCTGAAGGGATGAGTTAGAATTCAATGATTATTTGATTTATTTCCATTTTCTGAAGATTTCTTTGATTAATCCTAGTTTTATGGGTATTTTCTAGCAAGATAATTAGACAACTGTTTAGGCTTTATTTAGGGGATTTTTCTAGATGATTTTTAGGGACCTAATTGGGTAACCAATCTTTATATATTTGTATTTGTTTTTTCATGAAACAATAGAAATGTATGTGATTTGATATATTTGACTTCTCCCTCCTACCAAAACCACTCTTATGTTAAAGCCAAATTATCAAAAGTCTTAAATTAGTTAAAAAGAAAAAAAAATTAAAATAAAACATAATTTTAAAACTATCATCTTCTCCAAAAAAAAGTGGAAACCCTTCCACTTCTTTTTTCTTGCTATCCACTAAACACGTTGAATGTACTCTCTCTATTGAGAAGTTCTTTGCATTGAAAAGTATTAATGATCTTTCAAAGAAAATAGTTTATATAAGAAGAAAAAATGTATATCCAAAATTTTTTTTTTACTTTTAATTTAATGTTGAAAGAAAAAAAGATAAATATCAAAATATGTATTTGGGGACAAAATCAAATTTCATATTGGTTTTGGGATTATTTTTTTTATTTTGGTGTGGGAGGGCTAAATTGATTTTTTCCTCTGGAATGGGGTCAAATTCTAATTTATACAAAAATATGTACCTTATGTTAAAAAAAATTAAGGGGAGTCACTGCCTTAAGGCCTGTAGTGGCTCCATCCATGCCAATTGCTGATGTCATTGTGGAGAGAGTATTTATGTACTATCAATCTTGCCAATTAAAATTTGGCTACATAATTAAACTAGTTATGTTGAGAAAGGCATCTTCACTAACAAAGTTTTTATACAATATTTTAAAATACAAAAAAAATCTATTTGGAACCATTTTAGTATTTTGTAGTTATTATTCTTTTCGAGAGTTTAAGCTCCATTAACAAAATTCATGGTCCTGTCCTTGGGTATGTAGGAGCACAAAAGTATGCTTGTGCTCGTAGCATGTGTCAAGGGTTAGGGTTTTCAATTTTCAGCCATCAAGACATCTATTGGGTCGTGCCTACTACAGCACGAAAGAAGATTGAATAGGTCTAATTGTTCATGGGTTTTGTCAGCATCCCAAGGCCAATTTTATGATCTCTTGCTCATTAATTATATATATTTCGGACATGGTTCCCACCATTTCTATAGGACTGATCTTCTTCCTATGATCACTACTAGAATCAATAATTTGATACATTCCGTTTGGCTGGCCATGGTCCATGATAAGCAATGCTGTATTTAACATATATGATATTGGAAAGCTTTCCTAGAAACACTTCTAGTATGGTTTGTATTCTGTATTGCAATCAAATTATCTATAATAATCGCACGAAAATCTAAATACATCAATACATCAGGCCGGGAGAGCTCAGTCCCAGGCACTCTTATCAATTGTCACAAATACTTTCTTTCCGACCCTGTCCATAGTGGCTAGTACTAGTCGCTCCCCTTTTTTGCTTTGCTCGATTCTCAATTTCTCACCTTGCACATTAAAAGGAATTATACTTCTTTTCCCACTTAATGGAAAGAAAAATTTCCTTTCTCAAATCACATTATGTTTTGTCGAGGATCGTTCAAAGGGAAAAATAATGTTGTCAAGAATTCTCATAATTTTTTGGCATGGTGATTGATGAAAAGCCAGATTTGCATAAAATATGGAAAATGTTCTAAGACATTAAATGTGTTATATTAAAGACTTTATTGCCTCGAATGATGAACGAGGTAGGAGGAGTACTCTAAGATCAAGCTCACAATATGAGTTGCTATCAGTCAATCAGATCAGATAAAACCCGGGTTCAATATTTCTGTAAGTACGCTGTCCACAAACCCAATCTCTAATTAGATGGAAATGATTTGTTTTAGACTTCCAATACCAAGACCAAAAAATAATATGTGACGTAATTATACAGGTGGCAATATCCAACATATATGACACTTTCTGATATAGTCCACGGGTGTTGAGAGTGATGATGAGGGAGTTGTACCAGATCATGGCACTGTCGAGATCAGAATTTGAACCCAAGAGTACTAGTGTACAACTACTGTTTCTTTTGCATCCTCTAATGCTTACTTAAGACTTCTCCGAATCCCAACCGCCTTTCATGGGGGACGTTCTCATAGCCCTAGAATCCTTTAGTACTAGACGTTTTTAAAACTCGATCACTATTAATAACGTACTTTTTTTCTTACATACGTAAATAGATAAGACTATAGATTAATTTCCACTTCCTTCAAATCTAGTAAAATCTCATCATTTTAGCTTTAAAAAAGAAGTGATTTTCCCATAGGCACATTAGATATTATAATGATAAAACCATTTAAGACTAGGCTACCGTTTTAGATTTTTTTTTTTTTTTTAGACTTGACAATAATTCACGATCATTTTTAAATCTTGACACTTGCATATTCTATGTAAATATATTACATATGTTCCGAAAAAAGAGGCGACTCGTTTGTACCGAAAGATTGACCATAGGAAAGCCATTAAAACTGGAAATTTTCTCTCAGGCGTGTTCAAGCGCACAAAAATAAAACGACGACGACTTACGACTCTGTTACAACGGAAAAAGAAATCTTCATGCTCGTAATACAACACAGCCAAATAAGAATACTATCAATTCCATTGTGCCTCTGAAAATACTAATTAAAAAGCTTGTGCCCAAGTCGAGATTAACACATGCCCATTTGCACACACTATGCACATATATATATATATAGAGAGAGAGAGAGAGCGAGTAGGGATTACAACAGTACTAATAGTGTAATACAGTCAGTTCTATATTTCATGATCTTACAACCATAGTCCTATATATAGAGATTCCAAAAGCATGGCCTATATTCTTCACACAGTACTCCAAACTACTGCAAAAGTCCTTGCTTCCGATACATGCACGTACGTAATTATATATATATATATATTATAGCTAGGCACTACCGATGATTTATGACTGAGAAGTGGAAACCGGAAATTCCCCGCTACCGCTACATACACCCCAAAAAAAAAAGAAGATAAAAAGAAAAGAAAAGGAAAGGAAAACCCACCCTAAAAACCCTAATGTCATTTCACTCTAAATAGTCACCAAGGGAGAAGAAGCACTAGCACTAGTACTATTAGCGTTAATACCGGAATCAATCATTCCCAGCTTCAGATCAAGCTCCACAAAATTATTATAATTACCCGTAGAAACCACCGGAGCCACGATCTTATTACTATTATTACTGATATTGCTGAACAGATGAGCCGCTGACGTCACCACGGAACACTTGCGCCGACTACTCCCGTTCTGCGCCGCCGCCGCCCTAGACCTCTTTCCGACACGACCCGAACAAGCCGAAGAACCACCACCAGACGACGACGACGACGACATCAGTGGCAACACCGAGGGTATCTCGAAGTTGGTGCGAGCCTTGGAGCCTCTCAACCGCCTCGCCGCCGCGTCGTAGGCACGCGCAGCCTCCTCCGCCGTGTCGAACGTCCCGAGCCAGTGGCGGCACCGCCCGATCCTGTCCCTTATCTCCGCCGACCACCTCCCCCACGGCCTCTTCCTCACACCCCTGTAGTTCTTCTTCTGCCCCGGAACGTTATTATTGGCGTTACTATTATTACTACTAGTGCTAGCCTTCTTACCCGAAACGAGCTCCGATATTTCGGGTCTCGGGCCGGTTCTTTCGGTGGTTTTGTCGCCGAAAAGAACGTACTCGCCGACGACCGCGGCGATTCCGTCGAGAGGTAGAGGGCTTTGTTGAACCGTAGCTTCCTCGAAGTTCGAACCACCGAGCTGAGAGGGAGATGACGTGGCCGCCGCGGCCGAGACGATGGGTTCTGCTATTTGACCCGAAAACGTAGGGATTGCCAAGTGAGTTCCCCAGTAAGAGCCGTAAAACGACGGCGTTTCGGCTAGAATCCGAAACGTTTCGGGTGGCAATGGTTCAGGCATGCGTAGAAACGAAAGGGTTTCTAAGGTTTTGCTGTTCATTTTTTTTTTTTTTTTTTTTTTTTTTTCGGGTGTTCCCTGGGAGCCAAATGAAGAATAGTGCGGAAGGTAGTGGAATCAACACAAAGTCTACCCTTTTATAGACAAGATTAATTAATTATTTAATCATTTTTTTATTGTTTACCAAAATTAATATTTAATACTAGAAAGGAAGATTTTTACGATAATAATTAAAGATTTTCCTGTCAATATCGACAAGACCGTAATCCCTCATGTATTTACACCCTTGTCTTTCCTTGCCAGGAACGGATATACTTTTTGATGTCGTAAATACCCCTATTTTCTATTTAATTTTACTTTGAATAACGTGAAGCTTTTTTTTTTTTTTTTTTAAAAAAATCCATATAAATGTGCAATCATGGAGAAAAAAAATATTAAAAAATTACGGGATGCCCTTTTACTTCCTGATTAAAGAGCCTTTTAACATAAAAAGAGTGCTAATTAAGATTTTTTAATGTTAATTAATTATTTAATTGCCAGGTGTGCCCTTCCTTTTATTTTATTTTATTTTTTTGAAAAAGCCCTTCCTTTTAGTGTTCACGAGTTGAAGTGAAAAGAGGGCATTGGTCGTGAATAGGGGAAGAAGAGAAGGGTAATCAGGGAAATGAAAATCCGACGGATAATAAGGGAGCGCGGGATCACGAAGATCTTTGATAGGTATTGTGATAGCCGTTGGATTGCGTAATGTAGGCGTAGATAGGCGTCACGGTGTCGTCAAGGAAAAGATTGTTTGACTGATAGTATTTTAAATAAATAAATAAATAAATAAATAAGTAGACTTGTACTGAGCTCAGGTGTTACGCAGGCGCACAGAAGAAACCGTGGGGATGCACCTGAAGAACCGGTACGCCAGAAGTGTTCTGATCGTTTGTGAATGAAAGGTTTTGATCATTTCAGTCACTGGTGGGTCCCACCAACCAGAAGTAAATCCTTGGGGAGAAAAAAGATATTATTTGATTATGACCGGATGATCTTTAAAATGCGCTACATATACCAAATAATAATAATAATAATAATAATAATGTTGAGTGTTAAACAAAATTTGGGCTAATTTGTCAAGTAAACAAGTGAGATTCAGAGATTGGAAAGAGTTTGCCACTTTTAATTTTTGCTTTGTATTGTAATGGATGTGAAAAGAGAAAATAGAAGAAAAATGAAATATAACCGTGCTAATAATATAGCAATAAAGCTTGTCATTAATGTAAATAATAACTCTGATGATAAATACTACGATAGTTTTCAAATTCAACGTAGTAATGATTATGTATTTTCAAAGGATAGAATAATGATATTTATGCATGGTTGTATTTATGGCTAATAGTTGCTTAAAACGGTAGGACACTAGCGGTTGACAAAGGTACTGCCGTGGATTTCTACTTTTCTT